>CM060406.1:117197949-117797949 GCA_030545235.1 Helianthus tuberosus | reverse complement strand
TCAAGCATCAAGGAGAGCACGACCGGCTGTCACGAGATCGCAAGTTCATGCAGTTGATAATGGTAATGTTCTACCCTCTAACCAAATTTATGATGTTTGTGCTATTTGCAATGAAATAGGTCATGCGGCTGAAAATTGCCAAGGAGGTGATAGGCAATACGAAGAGGTTCATGCTGTGCAAGGTCAAGGAGGGGGTGGTAGGAACTTTAACATGAATTCTAACACTTACCACCCCGGGTTGAGGAACCACCCAAATTTTCGCTATGGGAACCCTTCAAATCAAGCTAACCCGAATTTCCAAGGAAACTAAGGATTTCAAAGGCAATATCAAACGGGTCAAAGCTCTTCGGGTGGAAATGAGATGATGGAGATGTTGAAGGCGATGCAAAGTGAAATGCAACGAATGAACCAACGTGATGAGGTTCGGATGCAAAAGGACGAGGTTCGTGACAAAAGCATCCAATCGTTGACCACTCAAATGGGTCAACTTGCAAGTGACGTGGCGATGTTAAAGAAAGCAAAAGGCCAGCTACCGAGTGATACGGTGCCAAATCCCAAGAACATAAAAAGCATTAACATCAATGTGGTAAGCACCGTTCCAAATACTAAATTTAATGAAACATTGCTAACTTCTTCGTATCAAGTGAATGCAGGTTTGAAAAAAGATGACGAAGTCGAGAATGATAAAGAGTGTGAAGCGCCAATCGTGCCTATCCGTGTGGGAAAATTAAAAATCCCTCATGCATTGTTGGACTACGGGGCAAGCATGAGTGTGCTACCAAGCGATTTATACGATATGTACGACTTTGGTCCACTTGAAGGTATAGACACCATGGTGAGCTTGGCGGATGGAAGTTGGAGGCGTCCACGGGGAATGGTTAGGAATGTTAAGATTCAGTTGGGAGAATTGGAATACCCGGTGGATTTTCTAGTTTTGGACTATGCTTCTACCAACATGGCATCACAACAAAGGGTGATTTTAGGTCGACCGTTTCTCTATACGGCAAATGCTCAAATTGATTGTAGAGAAGGAATTATTACCATGACCGAAAGGAACCGTAAGTTGTCATTTGATGTTCAGACTAAGATGATTAGTTATGATTTTGTTGTGGCGAAGGATAGCGGGTTTAGTGAAAAGGTGTTACCACGAATGAGAAAAAAAACATCCACCGGACCGTGAAGAAACACCTATGGGTTCAAGCAGGAGCATATTTAATTACCCACCGAGTCAAAATGAGACGGATGCATTTTGCCCAATGACAAGCTACAGCGGGGGAGGTGATAGGAACCAATTCTTTGAGCCACCACAAATGGGGGTGGTACAGTCTGGCTGAAGACCTGAAAACTTAGCGCTGCTTGGGAGGCAACCCGAGGTTTTTCATTGATCTTGTTGTTTTTATCTTTCTATGTTTCAGGGCCATGGCAACACTCAAGTGTGGGGAAGATGTGCGGATATTTGTGTGAAGGTGGTGATAGGAAATTGGATCATTTACAATATCTGTTGTGTCAAACTTCACCAGGTCAATGTACTTTTTCCTTAGACTTGTTATGTTCTTTAGCTTTGAAATATTGTTAGTTTATTAGTTTGCTTTTGTTTATTAAAAATATAAAAAAAAATACCAAAAAAAAGAAATTTGGGGTTTGAGATTTAAAGCTTTTATTGATGTTGAATGAATTTTAGTGATCAAAGCCCTCAAAGCCATACATTGGGACAATGTATCCCATGTGTGGGGATGATGGGGGAAAATTTTGAGAGTTTTAAAAATTTTGTAAATCCGAGCGAAAATTGTTAAAATTTGAAAACTTGATATTATACCATTTGACACACCGACACCCATTCCTAGTCTTTTCTTGGTGAGGATTTGAGCCACACATGATTGTTATTGATATTTCATTGTTTGAGTGGCGGTGTGTGTTGTGTGTTAATAGAACTTGTGTGTGAATACTTGTTAAATCCTAGAATTAGCATGCTTTTGAAAATGATAGGGGGACTTTTAGGAAGCCTCGTCTATATGTGTGAGAGTGCGGGATTGGTGGGTTGGACCTCATACTTTACATATATGAGCTTGGTATTGTGAGGGGTGGGGGTTTGGTCCTTAGAAAGCCATGTTGAGCCTTAGACCATTCAATTGGGACCCGAGCCTACTTCCTACAAAAATTTTACCTATTGAGATGACCCGGTTTAGGAGTTTTAGTATGTAGTATTGATGTTTTTGTATATATTGTTGAGTTTGTTTGAGTTATAAAAAAAAAGGAAAGAAAAAAAAAAGAAGAAAAAAAAAAAGAGAGAAAAATATGAAAAATACAAAAAGAAGTATTTAGTTGCAATAGAGTTGAGAATGTCAAGAAGCTTTGTATATATATTTGGTGTTTGCTTCGTAGTAGTAGACATAAAAAAACCGGGTCAAATCAAGTAGCTCTTTCATATGTATTCCACCATTTTCCTACCTTTACACCTAGCCCCGTTGCAACCTGCAAGTCCCTTTGATTCTAAAGCATCTTAGATATTTGTTAGGAGGAAACTTGATTTGTATACAAGCTTATTGTCGCGCACACACACACATGCATTGAGTGTTTTAGCATAATGTGCTAATATTTCTTGTCACCGAGAGTTGTTGTGAGGGGTGTGTCTTGTGGTATGATTGAAAGTTAGTAAAAGGACGGCACATTTAGCTTGGTTTGTATGTTTGATCGCTTAGGTTTTGAATCGTTTTGAATGGGTTGCTTGGGACAAGCAACGGGTAAGTGTGGGGATGTGACGGGTGGTCCGTTGGACAACCCTTAAATAGTTTAAAAAGATTAAAATTTCATGCTTTACTTGGTTATTTGCTTGAACTTAGTAACTACGAGTGTTCGTGTGTTTTGCAGGTAAATCGCTTAATTCGGTTAAATTGGAACCCGTAGGCTACGGTTGATGATACGTGTTAATAGCGCAAGTGTCTTGGTGAGAAGGATTTATTATTTTTAATAGTCATCACATCATGACTATATAAACATGAGTCAATCACGTGAAAGGAAGGAATAAAAGTCAACATCATCAGCAACTTTGAGGTTTTGGTTTTTGATGAAGAAACAAACATCATCATCACTTCACTTTTTGGTAGCAGCCACTTGAGGCTCTTTTGTCAACAACAACATAATCATCACACACTACGGATGCTATTAAGAATCAACATCATGGGCCGCACATGGGGACTCTTCGAATTGTTTTGATTGGGCCGCCATTTTGGTTGGGTTTTTAAAATATTAACATCATACCAACATATTCATCATCATCGAAGTCAACATGGAGGGAGCTTTTTGACAAGGGCTGATAACACACTCATCCACGTGAAGATAACACACCTTTTGACTTTGGGGAAGGAAGAAGACATCGATATCATCAATATATAGAAAGTCAATATTCTCATATTAATTGGCGGCTGACATTTGGTAACCTTGGGTGAAACAAAAGACAATCATCAATTCATCATCATTGAAGGTGGACTTAGTGGCCGCACATGGACTTTTGGGATTGGGCCAACAACACACATGATCCACTTAAAAATTAGGAGGTGGGCATCATGACATAAAAAACATGGAGTCTTTTGGATTGGGCCGGACTTGAGTGCACTGTTGGGGGCGGCACATATTGTCAGGTGCACATGAGGTTGTGACTTGATAATCAATTATCATTCATCATCAATTAAAAAGAAAGGGATTGGGCCGATAATTCATGTGAGAGAAGGCAAGAAAAGTCAACAAGAACCGATCACTGGATCCAACAACATAATCATCATCTATCATCACATCGTCCAAGATCCAAGAGTGGGTGTCACGTGATTTGTGGGGTTCACCTATGTTCATTGGCGGCAGCATTGGTGGGCGATTCTTTTCGGGGTTTCTAATTAATATCATCACATCATCCTTCATATTGCCACCGTAACTCAGAAGAAAGTTGCCGTAAACATTTTGAAGTGTACCGTAATTTACGGTATGACCGTAAATTACGGTGGAGTCTGCGAGAAAACATGTAACCGCCATCTTTAAGTCAGTTTAATGAAGTCTTTTGGGTATTCTCATCATTGTCGGTTGGAAGAGGATCCTAGGGGCGAATTGGTTGGTTCTTGCTTGGTTTTGGACAATCTCTAACATTCGGTTTGTGTCTTTGATCCGTATGAACAATAATATCTTTGTTATGATGTTGATTCGAGCCATGTGTGGCTAAACACTTTATGATTATCCTAGATTGAAGGTTTGTTTGAGACATTTTGTATTTGATTTCCTAATTTCTAGAATAGCAATCTTTATCTTTATGGTTGGTTTGTTATGGTGTGTGATTGTTTGTTAGTAACTTGTTAATTCTTATGATTTTCTAGTTTGAAACCATACGTTCTTGGTGCCGTTGGCAATCGAGATATCATGGGTAGAATTAGGATTGGGTAAGTGTTGATTGATCATCGGGTAACAACCTCACGTTCTAGGAATCTGAGTACTTAGTTCCCTTTCATCACTGCAAATAATCACACATGAGCTATGTCTATGTAGTTCTTTCTAGTGGAATGATAATATGAATGTCGATACAAACCGGAGATCTAGGATGGTCATTTGTCTTTAATTTGCTTACAACCAAACTTTTCTCTTGCAATTTACTTAGTTTAATTTAGCCTAAAATCAATTCACCCACATAAACTCTTGAATTTTATTTCTCTTGCAATTAGATTAATTTAGTTAAAATCTAGATAAACTTTGAAATAACACATTTTCCACAAACTCCCTGTGTTCGATACCCACTTGCCACTATCTATATAGTTGTGTTATTGGGATTAAATTTGCGTGACCACGACAATCACGTCAGGTATCCTTGGCTCGTTGCCCCAACGAGTAACATTCGTAGGAAGTATTTCGTCCAAACGGAGATTTGCGCAGAGCAGAGTAGGATAAGGATCATGGAATCCGTGAAACATAACACGAGTAGCGAGACAATGCAAGAAGGGTAGTCAAAATTGATGCGTTCAATTTGAGACAAAACATAAAAGGCTTGGTGGTCGGCAATAAGGATTTATCTGGTGTCGATGAGGTAGCTGGTCGTACATAAGTCGTGGGCGATTAGGATAAAGAACGTCGTTTTGCCGATAAGAGGTGTTACGTCAGTATGAATGGCACAACAAGAACCAATGATAGGGAAGGACGGTCGTCGTATGGGTCGGGGGGGTTAGGTTCACTAAAACGTCTATCAAGATGTTCTGAGTTGAGCCGTATGCGAAAAACGAGTTTGTGATCTCCCAAACCGGTAAGTAACCAAATTTGAATAGACTACCGAAGTCGCGAGGACGAGTCCGAAGTAGTGCTTGTGTCGTCGAAAGACTTCCATGTAAGGTAATAAAAACATGTCTGAAAGGATACGTTTGGATCACACGTCACGATTTTTAAGATTCAAGAAGTTTATTGACTAGCAGTCGAGCTTGCTGAATTTCCCCAAACTAGAGGGAAATCTGGTCAAGGTCTCAGTATGAGGGGGGGGGGGGTTTCGACGTGAAACTGTGAAAACAGGTTTTCAGGAAAGTAAGATTGAAGTAACACATTGTTGAATTTCAAGGGATAAAAAGTTTGTTGACTAAAGGTCGAGTTTGTTGAATTCACCAAACTGAAGAGAGATCTGGTCAAGGTTTCTAAACGGAGAAACGTGGATGTCATGTTAAAGAAACGATAGGAGCGGGGATACCATCTGAGCAATAAACGCGGATTCGTACGAAAGCTAGCGAAAGTATTCACAGAATCAGGAAAGTCGTCAAACAATAACAGTTCTGACAAATGAAGGATAGGGTAAGCATTAAGGTCGCCGTACTCGTCGGTGGGTTGACTGGTCGGAGAAACCTCATCAGACTACGACTTCGGTCGCCGGATGCGTGAGAGGAGATAGAGGGGTGTCTGGTGTTGTGTGGCTGCACATTTCTATGTTTAGGGTTTAGTGAAAAAAAATGAGAGGTGAGGATTTTTAGGATAAATTTGTAGGCTAGGGTTTTAAGTTTAGGTAGGTTGGGTTGTCTCGCTCAAACCGAGTGGCCCGGTTATATTAACTCGTACGCAAATAATTAGAACTCTCATCGCGGATTATTATTATTTCGCAAATAATAATAATAATAATGATAATAATAATAATAATAATAATAATAATAACGGGCTCGTCTCTCGACGATCAGGATCACGGGTTCGAGTTGTCACAATGTAAGTCATGTAATGTATAACCAATGTCAATAATGTTTATGTGTCAAATGTAAATCATGTAATGTGTAACCAATGTCAATAATGTTTATGTGTCAAATGTAAATCATGTAATGTGTAACCCAAAATGATATGTATGGCTAGTGAAATATATCAACTAAACCATATGCACAAAAACAAAGTATTGAAGTAAAACATGGCTTAAATCAAAGCTATGTTTTGTGGAACAAATGCATGCTATACTGATATAAATATCTATGCGGTATTGTGAGAATACATACATCCAAGCCTTGAGACTGTGGCGATAAACCCTTAAACAAATTAAAGGTTTATCTAAGTTATGTGTATCGAATTCGGTCATTCCTTCCAATCCAAACAAACCCAGGATTTCAAGAACGGGAGTTGTCAATTCCTATGGTACCACTACCTACTAACGAACGGCGTGATCGGTGTTAATGAATGTATATTGATCCATCAAAACAAACCAAATATCATATCAAAATGTAAGCATGTGAATGAATAATAAATGTACTAAGTATGATGAACAATGCAACGAATGGACATACATAGCATGTGAACTGTACTAAGTATGCAACAATAGACATACATAGCATGTGACGTGAAACAACTGTACTAAATATGCACACAATGGGCATACATAGCATGAAATGTAATGAAATCTATGTACTCACTTGAGATTGCTTAGTAGTCCTTGAGTAACAACCAAACAATGCTACAGATCTCGAAATCAAACGGCACCTAATATAGATAACTATGTTAATAAACCGGACCTAAATCGGAGGATCAGATAGAATGAGGGTTCGTAAACCAAACGAGTATGAAGACTCGTGTAATATGGTTTAACAAAGCCTACATACTAAATGAAACCTAACATAAGTGCTTATGACCCATTACGACCCGTTTAGGTAGCTTATGCTACTTTAACGCGTCGTTCGCGTGAAACGCGTTCGGACCGCCTAACTAGTCCTATGACAAGTAGAATATGCCTTAACATGCCTAATATTGTCGCCAAATCAGTTTAGATGTCAAAAGTTATGTCACATATGTTTATAATGGATTTTGGCATCAAAGGGGTATTTTGGTAATTTACCTAAGGCATATAAACTACCTATCATACAACTACTTAAACGTCGTGACCATAAGGTATAACCTCGGAAGGTTATTCCCTACCTACTATGGTCACCTAATGTATTTGGTCGGATCCTGATGATCGACCAAATGGGTCGGGTTCGAAGGTATAAGCGATTTATTAGATCGCTTACCCTTGCGACCCTAGACAACGTGGTAATCAGTAGGCATAGTCACAAAGGACTACAACCATCGTGATTACAATCACGTTGCGAAGTTCAAGCGAACTTCGCATTGACCATAAACTGGTCAACGCAGAAAGTCAAACAAAGTTTGACTCTCGGACTCGAAAAGCAATAAAAGAACGAAGGAACACTTACAACGGGTCCCCGAATGCTAATCTCGATCCAAGTAGCTCAGGTATGAAACAATGGTTTCAACTTAGAGCTTCTCAAATCAGGATTCTAGTGGGTTTTTTCAAGTGATGGCAAGGGGTATTTATAGGAATACTAGCACCGTTAGGATCATTTATCAGGAAACGTGCTTTGATCTTGGCCATACACTTGCACACATGGTATTGTAATACCATGTGAACATCCAAAACCAGCCCCTAGTATCAGAATTACCATGTGCAAGGTGGTTTTGTGGGTAAAACAGCTGATAACAGGCTGTTAAAACATCGAATCTGGTCTGGGACACTGACGCGGGCCGCGTAAGGATCAGCCGAGGTCTTACGCGGGCCGCCTGGAGCTTCTGATCAGAAAACAAGTTTCCAAAGTGACAGTTTTGGTCACTGTTGGTGTTTAAGCTCATTTCCGACACTTCTAAGGCCCGTCAAGCCAACTTTAAGGCCCTAAAATGATGCCTAAACATTGTGGACATGAAACATGCTCAAAAATATGTCGGACGTTGGTTCGTTTGGTCGTACGAACGCGATGTTCGCTTAATTACGACGGAATGCGCATAAGCGCGAAAAACGATCCAAATTGCGTGACAAATGGATTTTTCTTATGCCAAACACTAAAACAAAATGTTTTAGTGCTTACATAAATTTTTGGATGTCCGGATGTATTCTGAACGTAAGTTATGCGCGAAAATGCAAACTTGTGCACTTTTTGACGCTTTTAGTCCCTGAATGACCCAAAAGTTTATTTTAGCACACCGAACCCCTCAAAGCCTATTTCTAAGCTATATAAAGGATATTTAAGGTGTGTTTAACTTATGGTCATGTTCCGGAATGTTCGTTACAGTTCAAATTGGCATACTTTCGCAGTTTCTCAAGTTTAGTCCCTGTAAGCGAATTAACTTGTTTTTGCCATACCAAAGCCTTTAAAACTTATTTCTAAGTTATGTAAAGGTTATTTATGGTATGTTAAGTATATGTTGATGTTCCGGAGTATTTGTCGCATTAAACTGATTACATTTACGCACCAGTTTGCGTATAACTCTCCAGAAAGCGTTATAGAGTTTGAAATCGAATAAAAGTCAAAACATGAAAAATGTAAAACACAACCAAACAAACATTGGGATCAAATAACATTCTTTTATTGATGAAAGAACTGTTCACAATGATTACAAGCACAGATGTTACAGTCTCCCCTACTTGTGGAAATTTCGTCCCGAAATTTATTTAGAGGAAACTTGTGAGAGTTTAAAACATGAAGTTGAAAAGATCGAACAACATTGGTTAGGGTTTTGAACTTCTAGTAACTTTAATAACATCATGCTTGCAATGTAAGAGGGATACTTATATACAAGTATATGAAGCGTCATTGGTGCGTCCACCATACCTCCTGTACATTGTTCACATTTCGTTATTGTTGCCACTATCGGTTCTTACACATAATAAATCTTACTGTGGTTTCCGTGCACTGAATTTCATAATTATGTACGCGTCCATAATTAGATAATTCCTTGCATAGTTCACACAGTCTATTTTATAATGTGTAGGGGAAAACCAAATGAACAAACCTGTGATGAGTGTGACTAGACCACCATAGGGTCCCTTTTATTAAATCAATAAATGATTTTAATAGACAACAAAGGAGTCTTTTCAGCTTATATCATCACATGTCATTCTTAACCAGATTTTTGAATCAATCTTTTTGACTAGACCACTAAAAGGGTCTCTTATGAATCATGGAATAGTACTATATAATTCAAGGGTCTTAACTATTACATAGAAGCCCATTTAGGATTTAAGGTAGTACCTTTTTGAATATCCTACTACAAATCCCTCATATGAAGATATGAAAGATTCTACGAGGATTTGGATAACGAATACCCAGAGTATAAAAACACAAAATGTATAAAAGAAAACATAAGATGCATAAACACATAGTCACATAACCACAAAATTGTTTAACTAGAAGTTTGTTTTGCTAACAGAGCACATGTATTTAAAGCACACTAGGAATCCATTCCTTGGATTTCATTTGGTACTTTAAACATTATCAAGAATCTAACTATATAGATAGAAAGATTTTTAAAAGAAAAATTCGATTTCGATTATAAGGAACCGAAATGTTCGAATTTTGGTACAAAAGGAATCCAATTAAGGATTCTGATTTGAATGATAATCATCCACAAGGATCTAAATGTGAAGATAAAAAGATCCCTTATGGATTTTTAGAAGTTGAAGATGTTTGAAACCTTGCACTTGATGTGCTTAAGTCAAAACATGAAGTAAAAATGCTTATGAAGTTGAGATGTTAGATATGTCAAGGCGACATATGAAGCAGAATTTGAAGGTGAAGTCAATGTATGAAGAAAAATATTTTTGGAAAACTATGCATGGGGTTCTAAAAATGTGTTCAATGTTTTTGAAACCTTATATATAATACCTTTGAAATCATAGAGTAGGTGTATTAGGTAGATATATTTACAAAAATGTTTTAAAATCATGCGAGATAAATTTTGAAATTATGTATAAGGTTTTTGAAAACATGAATGATGCTTTTGAAATCATGCATTTGATATATACTGTATCAATAACATTTTGAAGTCATGACGGTTATTTTTGAAACGTAGACGATGTTTTTGAAATCATGGAGGTTGTTTTGGAAAACTTATGTTATGCATGTTGAAAAAAAATCAGAACATAATGGGTATGAGATTGAAAATATCCTTAGTTATCTAACCAAGAATTTAATCGCATAGATGTGCAAAAAGTACGATTACTCATAATTTCCCTTTATTTCTTGTACTTCGTCTCCTGGAATGAAACGAGTACTTAAAAAAAAAAATTTCGAGGGAATCATGAGTAAACACAAAAATGGGATATTCACAAAAGTAGTTTGTAAGGAACATAGTTCCTTAATGTAGGTATTATAGGGAAATGCCATACACACGTGTAACTATACTTGTATATCAGAATTGCGAACAACAACTTTTATTTATGAACAAGACATATTGTTTCACATTACTAGAAAACGAAAGAAACAAAAGCATAAGACAGCAACATCTTCTACTTGTCACACCCCGACCACGTGTAACATACAAAACGTGGCGGAAACGTCGGGGAGTGTTGTAACAGAATTAATGTTTCATAACCATGGATACCAAAAAGTGTTTCGTTTTATTAAACATTGAATAATTACATCGTCTGGAAATCTAAATACACAATTTAAATATAATCTATCATTGTTATTTAGTCACTAAGGCCTTGTCCAGTGCTATGTGAGCATGCATCCTATCAATCGATATCTTTCAACAATACCTGAAACATATGTGAAAACGAGGTCAGCAAAGAAATGCTGGCGAGTACATAGGTTTTGTGAAAATAAGATTCATGACTTCTGTTTAAGAAAATGTTTAGTCATGAACCTTGTAATTTGCTTTGTCTTTGTAAATCATTTGAAAAATAATAAGTTCAGATGATATGTATAAATAAGAGAATAATGCATGATTAAATGAATAACCATGTAAAATGAGTTTGTAAAAGTTAAGTTGTTTGTACAACAATGTATTGTGAAAAGTATGTTATTTATATAAAATGTTATATGTCATAAACTGAAATGATTCAAATAACGCTACGATATGTATACCATACAAACACTTATATATAGGAAGTACCAGCGGCGTATCCACCATGCTTGTATCATATTACACACGCCTCGTTACTTAATCACTTACACAAACCAAACCAACAATGTAAGATGTCTATGTTTAAACCAACTTCCAAATGTATTGAAATAATATGTTAAAATGTTCATGTCAAGATGTAAATCATGTTATGTATAACCAATGTCAAAAGTGTTTGTGTCAAATGTAAACCATGTAATGTGTAACCAAAATGATATGTATGGCTAGTGAAATGCATCAACTAAACCATAGGAGAAACGCACAAAACAAAGTATTGAAGTAAAACTTGGTTTAAATCAATACTATGTTTCGTGGAAATGCATGATCAAATGTAAATCATGTCCAAATGTTTACCCAATCGTTAAAACATTTTGTGAAATCGTTCAAATCGTTCTTGTTGTTTTAATCGTTCAAATCGTTCTTGTTTTAATTGTTCAAATCGTTCTTGTTTTAATCGTTCAAATCGTTCTTGTTTTAATTGTGAAGCTACTTTATGGTCGATTTTCTAATAACATTCAAACCTTCTTGACTCGTTCATCGTTCCAACTCGTTCTCGTTCTCGTTCTTAACAAACCCTTACCAAAGGGTAAATTAATAATTACAGATTCAGTCGTTACCCAAAATACCCACACATAACCATGGGTATAGAGAATAACGGGATTTGTCAGATCCTATGGTACCATAACCTAATACTGGTCGGCTTGATCATTGCTAATGAATGTCATTGGTTATGTAACTACAACCAACAAGTTTGTTCACTTTATTGAAATCGTTCTTGAAACGATTGTAATTGTTTTTGAAACCATTGTAATCGTTCTTGAAACCATTGTTATCGTTTGTTATCGTTCTTGAAACCACATTGTAATTGTTTTTGAAACCATTGTAATCGTTCTTGAAATCATTGTTAAGACATTTAGCACATATGAGTCACCCCAAAACAGTTGAAAACAGTAAAAGAGGGGAATAATGTACTCGCCTGAGAATGCTTAGAGGTCTTGAACAACAACCAAACAAAGCTAGAGGGAGCACGGAATCAGTCGGCAATCTAAAACTATATAAATAAACCGGACTTAAATCGGGAGATCGGATAGGATGAGGGTTCGTAAACCAAACGAGTGTGGAGACTCGTATAATATGGTTTAACAAAGCCTACATACTAAATGAAACCTTACATAAGTGTTTTCGACCCATTACGACTCGTTTAGGTAGCTTATGCTACTTTAACGCGTCGTTCGCGTGAAACGCGTTCGGACCGCCTAACTAGTCCTATGACAAGTAGAATATGCCTAAACATGTTACATAATCAGTTATGTGACAAAGGTTTAGGTTACATATGCTTAATTACCAATTAGACATGAAAAGGGTATTCTGGTAATTTACCTAAGGCATATAAACTACCTATCATACAACTACTCAAACGATGTGACCATAGGGTATAACCTCGGAAGGTTATTCCCTACCTACTATGGTCACCTAATGTGTTTGGTCGGATCCTAAAGATCGACCAAATGGGTCGGGTTCGAGGTATAAGCGATTTATTAGATCGCTTACCCTACGACCCTAGACAACGTGGTAATCAGTAGGCATAGTCCCAAGGGACTATAACCAACGTGATTACACTCACGTTGCGAAGTTCAAACGAACTTCGCATTGACCATAAACTGGTCAATGCAGAAAGTCAAACAAAGTTTGACTTTCAGACTCGAAAGACAATAAAAGAACGAAAGAATACTTACGAAGGGTCCCCGAATGCTAATTTCGATTCAAAAATCTCAGGTATGAAACAATAGTTTCAACTTAGAGTTTCTCAAATCAAAATTCTTGTAAGTTTTGCAATGGGGTGGATGGGTATTTATAGGAATACCCGAACCGTTAGGATCGTTTCTTGGAAAATGTGATCGAATCTTGTGCGTACATGTGTTGGAATGTTATGGTGACTAAAAATGGGTTCTTATCAGCTGACTAGACAAGTGTGAGTGTGTGGTGGAGGATTAAACAGCTGCAAACTGCTGTTAAATGCAGTTAATCTGGTCAGAAGGTCGGACGCGGCCCGCTTCAGGATCAGGCAAGTATAATGCGGGCCGCCTGGAGCTTCTGATCTGAATATAAGTTTCCAAAATGACAGTTTCAGCCCCTGCACGTGTTTAAGGCCATTTCCGACACTTCTAAGGCCCGTAAAGCCAACTTTAAGGCCCTAAAATGATGACTAAACATTGTGGACATGAAACATGCTCAAAAATATGCCGGGTGTTGGTTCGTTTGGTCGTACGAACGCGATGTTCGCTTAATTACGACGGAATGCGCATAAGCGTGAAAAACGATCCAAATGACGCAACGAATGGATTTTTGGCAAGCCAAACACTAAAGCATAATATATTCATGCTTACATAAATTTTTGGATGTCCGGATGTATTCAGAACGTGAATTATGCGCGAAAGTGCAAACTTGTGCACTTTTTAACACTTTTAGTCCCTGAATGACCCAAAAGTTTATTTTAGCATACCGAACCCCTCAAAGCCTATTTCTAAGCTATGTAAAGGATATTTATGGTATGTTTAACTTATGGTCATGTTCCGGTATGTCTGTTACAGTTCAAATTGCATACTTTTGCAGTTTGTCAAATTTAGTCCCTGTAGACGAATTAACTTGTTTTTGTCATACCAAAGCCTTCAAAACTTATTTCTAAGTTATGTAAAGGTTATTTAAGGTATGTTAAGCATATGTTGATGTCCCGGAGTATTTGTTGCATTAAACTAGTTATATTTACGCATTGGTGCGCGTATAACCTTCCAGAAAGCGATTTAGAGCTTGAAATCGAACAAGAGTTGATATGTATAAACGATACACATATTTTTACAAATCCCAAGTATGAAATATAATATTTCATTGGTTCGGTATTTGTTTGATGGCCGTGGAGGCACAGGTGTTACAGTCTCCCCTACTTTAGGAAATTTCGTCCCGAAATTTAATCAGAGGAAACTTGTGAGAGCTTGAAAACATGAAGTTGAAAAGATCAAACAACGTTGGTTAGGGTTCTGAACTTCTAGTAACTTTAATAACATCATGCTTGCAATGTAAGAGGGATACTTATATACAAGTATATGAAGCGTCATTGGTGCGTCCACCGTACCTCCATTACATCGTTCTCATTTTGTTATTGTTGTCACTATCGGTTCTTACACATAATAAATATTACTGGTTTTCTGTGCACTAAATTTCATAATTATGTACGCGTCCATAATTAGACAATTCCTTGCATAGTTCACACAGTCTATTTTATAATGTGTAGGGGAAAACCAAATGAACAATCCTGTGATGAGTGTGACTAGACCGCCATAGAGTCCTTTTAATTAAATCAATAAATGATCTAAATAGACTATCAAGGAGTCTGTTCAGCTACATCACTAGATGTCGTTCTTTAACCAAATTGTGAATCAATCTTTTAGACTAGACCACTCAAGGGTCTCTCATCGAATCATGGAATGGTACTATATAACCCAAGGGTCTTAACTACTACGTAGAAGCCCTTAAGGATTTAAGGTAGTACCTTTTGAATATCCTACTATGAATCCCTCATATAAAGATATGAAAGATTCTATGAGGATTTGAAAATCGTATCACACAAAAACATAGAGGAGAACACATAAACACATATCACATAATCGCATAATCGCATACTCGTATAATTGTTTAATTTGACCTTTAAATTTGTTATCTTTGGACACGGGTATTTAAAGCATACAAGGAATCAAATCCTTAATTGCAGCAATTTGGATGGATCCACATGAATACCCTGCTTGTTGACTACATGACCCAAAAACTGAACTTCTTTAAGCCAAAATTTCCTCTTGGATGATTTAGCGAAAAGTTTGTTCCTTCTTTAGGGGTTCCAATGTCAACGAAGGTGTTGATCGTGATCGGCTCGGGACATGAATAGATCAAGATGTCATTAATAACAACAATGACGAACTGATCCAAATAAGACTTGCAGACTCTATTTATTAAGTCCATGTAGATGGCTGGAGCATTTGTCAACCCAAAAGGCATGACTGTAAACTCGTAATGGCCATACTTCATGCAGAAAGCCGTTTTGGGAATATCTTCTTCGAGAATACGAAGTTGATGATACCCAGAATGCAAATCGATCTTGGAAAAGCATGAAACGCTATGCAGTTGATCGGAGAAATCGTTGATTTAAGGTAGGGGATATCGATTCTTGATGGTAAGCTTACTAGGCTTACGTTAATCGATATACATTCGAAAAGATCCATTTTTCTTTTCACAATTTTCGATGCGTTTTTTGACACGTTTAAGCCCCGTTAACCCCATTTCAAAGCTCTAAAATGAATTTAAAGTATAGGGAACTTAAAATGTGTTCAACAATATCTCGGGTGTCGGTTCGTTTAGCCGTACGGTTACGTTGTTCGGTTAATTACGACGGAATGCGCATAAGCGCGAAAAATGATCCAAATGGCGTGACGAATGGATTTTTCTTATGCCAAACACTAAATTAAATATTTTAGTTCTTACATAAATTTTTGGATGTCCGGATGTATTCAGAACGTAAGTTATGCGCGAAAATGCAAACTTGTGCACTTTTTGACGCTTTTTGTCCCTGAATGACCCCAAAAGTTTATTTTAGCATACCGAACCCCTCAAAGCCTATTTCTAAGCTATGTAAAGGATATTTATGGTATGTTTAACTTATGTTCATGTTCCGGAATGTCTGTTACAGTTTAAATTGGCATACTTTCGCAGTTTGTCAAGTTTAGTCCCTGTAAGCGAATTAACTTGTTTTTGCCATACCAAAGCCTTCAAAACTTATTTCTAAGTTATGTAAAGGTTATCTAAGGTATGTTAAACTGGTTATATTTACGCATCGGTGCGCGTATAACCTTCCAGAAAGCGATTTAGAGTTTGGAATCGAACAAGAATTGATATGTGCAAATGATGCACATATTTATACAAATCCCAAGTATGAAATACAATATTTCATTGGTTCGGTATTTTTTTGATGGCCGTGAAGGCACAGGTGTCACAGCGGTTTCCCAAACATGTTTGCGATGATTAGTGGGGGCTTCCCATGTGTGTTACTAGACCGTGCGTATCGACTACTACGAAAATGTAAGTGGTGCCCTAAGTCAATGTCTATCAGCATTGACCCTTTGCCCTAAGTCCATTAGTACACGCCCATCCGACTGGCACAGTGTGAGGTTTGTTAAACCTAATAGCGCTATTAACTAATGACCCGCTCGCCATAGGCCTCGGCGATTAAGTCGATATAAATGAGGGACTTCATGATAGAGTTTTGGTCCAGTGTGAAATCTTGGCATCCTACCTACAGAGGATGGCCGTACGTATCCTACCCAAGGAGAATACGCGAGGTTGTAGTTACCGTTTAATTCATTAACCCATTCCCAGCCCTTGGGAATCCCATGCCTTGGAGAGAGTGTGAACTCACCTTGATTTGCTCGGTATGCTAAACTATGTGCTCGCAAGTAATCAATCAAGTCCTATAGTTAAGCAGGTATTCACAATCAGTTGACATTCACATGTTTGACTATCAGGCAATATCATCACGTACATGCTAGTAACAATTAACACATAACATTTACCGGTTATACAAGTTCATGCAAGTCATTCTTATCATTTAACAACAGCTAACTAACCCAGTTAACTCTTAACAGACTTAACTGAGTTCAATGTGCATGTTTAACAACTTGACGAAACACACCTGTTTCGTCGTGAATTCCCTTCGGTGAAACCCCCTGGTTTCGTCGTGACATCCTTCGGCGAAACACCCCTGTTTCGTCGTATTTACCCATGGCGAATCACATCCGTTTCGTCCTACTAGTTTCGTCGTGACGAGCGTTTCGTCAATTCAGTTACGTCGTGACAACAGTTGTTTACCCAGAAATCCTAATGCTCATTAATAGCCGTTATATCATAACATCGATCATACAGTATCATCACAATCATACAATTTCATTACAATTAAACACTCGTTATTCGTCATTGATCTATCACACATAATATCTAGCATGAACCTGAACAAATATCACACTTTAACAAATTCAAAACTTAGTGGTGGCGTGATGCCACCACAAGCCCAGTTCCAGAAAGTTTCAAAAAAGACAGTTTTGGTCCCTGCAACACTTTTAAGCCATTTTCGATGCGTTTAAACCCCGTTAACCCCATTTCAAGGCTCTAAAATGAATTTAAAGTATAGGGAACATGAAATATGCTCAAAACCATCTCGGATGTTGGTTCGTTTGGTTGTACGGTTGCGTTGTTCGGTTAATTACGACGAAACACGAACGGGCGTGAAAAACGATCCAAATTACGCGACGAATGGAATTTTATCATGCCAATCACTAAAATAAAATATTTTAATGATTACATAAATTTTTGGATGTCCGGATATATTCAGAACGTAAGATATGCGCGAAAATGCAAACTTATGCACTTTTTGACGCTTTTAGTCCCTATTGATCAAGAAAGTTTATTTTTGCGCACCAAACATCTCAAAGCCTATTTCTAAGCTATGTAGAGGATATTTAGGGCATGTTTTACTTATGATCAAGTTCCAGAATGTTCGTTACTGTACGAATCAGCATACTTTCGTAGTTTGACGCAAATAGTCCCTGTAAGCGAATAAACTTGATTTCGCCACACCAAACCCTCCAAAACTTATTTCTAAGTTATGTAAAGGTTATTTAAGGTATGTTAAGCCTATGTCACTATTCCAGAGTGTTTGTTGCATTAAACTGGTTATATTTACGCATCGGTTCGCGTATAACCTTCAAGAAAGCGATTTAAAGCTCGAAATCGAACAAGAGTTGATATGTGCAAATGATACGCATATTTTTACAAATCCCAAGTATGAAACACACTGTTTCATTGATTTGGTATTTGTTCGATGGTTGTAGAGGCGCAGGTGTCACACCTTACTATACGAATTGGTATAGTTTCGCAGTTTGGTGAAAATAGTCCCTGTAAGCGAATAAACTTGATTTTCCCATACCAAACCCTTCAAAACTTATTTCTAAGTTATGTAAAGGTTATTTAAGGTATGTTAAGCATATGTTGATGTTCCGGAGTGTTTTTTGCGTTAAACTGATTACGTTTACGCACCGGTTTGCGTATAACTCTCCAGAAAGCGATATAGAGTTTGAAATTGAACAAAAATCAAAACCTGCAAAATGTCAAACATAAATAAACAAACATTGGGGTCAAATAACATTGTTTTATTGATAATCGAACTATTCAGAGTTTGTATAATGATTACACGCACAGATGTCACAGTCTCCCCTACTTGTGGAAATTTTATCCCGAAATTTATTTAGAGGAAACTTGTGAGAATAGATGTGGATATTTCGCCTTCATTTGGTCTTCACATTCCCATGTATATTCTAGTCCATGTTTAGATTCCCAGCGAACTTTGACAAGTGGAATGCGCTTACGTTTAAGCCATTTGACTTCACCTTCCATAATTTCCACATGCTTTTCAACAAAATGCATCGTGTCATCAACACGAATTTCGTCAAGTGGTATGTGGAGGTTCTCATCAGCTAAACACTTCTTGAGATTGGACACGTGAAAGGTTGGATGAACATTTCCAAGTTCAGGAGGTAACTCAAGTCTGTAGGCTACTTTTCCAATTCTTTCAAAGATCTTGAATGGTCCAACATATCTAAGTGCAAGTTTTCCTGTCTTTCCAAATCTGATCACACCTTTCCAAGGTGAAACCTTAAGTAAGACACGATCACCGACTTGAAATTCCAAAGGCTTGCGTCATCTATCAGCGTAACTCTTTTGATGGCTTCTAGCTGACTGAAGGTTATCGCGAACTTTATTAACCTTATCTGTTGTCTCTAGAATGAGCTCAGGTCCAGTAAGCTGAGCCTCACCGATCTCATTCTAGGAGACTGGTGAATGGCATTTTCGACCATACAAAGCCTCGAAAGGAGCCATGTTAATGCTGGAGTGATAACTATTGTTGTAGGAGAAATCAATCAACGAAAGATACGAATCCCAACTACCACCAAAATCGATCACACAAGCTCTAAGAATATCCTCCAGTGTTTGGATTGTTCTTTCTGATTGACCATCCATTTGCGGATGATAGGCTGTGCTCAGATTAAGTTGGGTTCCCATAGCAGATTGCATGGTTCTCCAAAAGCGAGACAAGAATCGAGCATCTCTGTCAGATATAATGTTCAAAGGAACACCATGACGGGATACAATCTCATCCACATAGATTTTAGCCAGCTTGTCGGCAGATAGATCCTCACGGATTGGCAAGAAATGCGCTGATTTAGTAAGATGATCAGCAACTACCCAGATGGCGTCATGACCTTTCTTAGTACGTGGAAGTTTGGTAATAAGATCCATAGCTATGTTTTCTCATTTCCAAACTGGAATCTCTGGTTTCTCCGATAATCCAGAGGGATGTTGGTATTCGGCCTTAACCTTAAGACAAGTAAGGCATTTGGATACATATAAGGCAATGTCTTTCTTCATACCAGGCCACCAATACTGGGTTCGAAGATCCTTATACATTTTATCTGCACCAGGATGAATAGAATAACGAGATTTATGAGCTTCATCCATTAGCAAGGTGCGGAGATTGTCTTGACTTGGTACCCACAAACGGTCCATGAAATAATATGATCCATTGTCTTTCAGTTCAAGATCAGGCTTAATGTGATATGGTAATTCCTTACCCATCAAGTCCTGTGTAAGACAAGTATGTTGAGCCTGAGAAATGCGGGTTTGAATATCAGATCGAACCTTGACACAATGAAGCTTGACTCGATCTTTACGACTCAATGCGTCAGCCACGACATTCGCCTTACCAGGATGGTAGCGAATTTCACAATCGTAGTCGTTTAGAAGTTCAACCCAATGTCGTTGCCTCATGTTGAGTTTTTTCTGATTGAAGATGTGCTGAAGACTCTTGTGGTCAGTGAAAACCACACATTTTGTACCATATAGATAATGTCTCCAGATTTTTAGAGCGAATACAACTGCACCTAACTCAAGATCATGAGTCGTGTAGTTCTTCTCGTGAACTTTTAACTATCTAGATGCATAAGCTATGACTTTGTTCCTTTGCATAAGAACACAGCCAAGACCCAAGTTGGATGCATCACAATACACGAAAAATCATCATTGCCCTCAGGTAAAGATAGAATAGGTGCATCACAGAATTTCCGTTTCAAGGTCTGAAAAGCTTCTTCCTGTTTAGATCCCCATTCAAAGGGTTTGTTCTTCTGTGTTAATGCAGTGAGAGGAACTGCAATCTTGGAGAAGTTTTCAATGAAGCGGCGGTAATAACCCGCAAGACCAAGAAATGAACGAACCTCTGTTGGAGTAGTAGGTGTATCCCAATCCTTGATTGCACTGATTTTGGAGGGATCTACATGAATACCTTGCTCGTTGACAATGTGACCCAAAAATTTAACTTCCTTAAGCTAAAATTCGCACTTAGAGAATTTGGCGAAAAGCTGTTCTTTCTTCAGGAGTTCCATAGTAAGACGGAGATGTTGTTCGTGATCAGCTCGTGTCTTAGAATAAATCAAGATGTCGTCAATGAAAATGATGATGAACTTGTCCAAATAAGGCTTGCAGACCTAATTCATCAAGTCCATGAAAACAGCAGGAGCATTAGTTAAACCGAATGGCATAACAGTGAACTCATAATGCCCATATCTTGTGTGGAATGCAGTCTTAGGAATATCTTCTTCAAGCACACGAAGTTGATGATACCCAGAACGTAGATCAATCTTTGAGAAACAAGTAGCACCCTGTAACTGATCAAAGAGATCATCAATGCGAGGTAGGGGATATCGATTCTTGATGGTAAGCTTGTTAAGCTCACGATAATCGATACACATTTTGAAAGAGCCATCTTTCTTCTTAACAAAAAGAACGGGAGCACCCCAAGGTGAAAAACTAGGATGAATAAAACCTTTGTCAGAAAGCTCCAGGAGCTGCTTAGATAACTCTTGCATCTCAGACGGTGCAAGACGATACGGAGATCTAGCGATAGGATTAGCGCCAGGTACAAGATCAATACGGAACTCAACTTGGCGTGCTGGGGGTAAACCAGGTAACTCTTCAGGAAACACTTTAGGATAATCCCGAACAACATGGATATCTTGAATAGATTTACCTTTTCCTTTCTCCTCTACAACATGTGCCAAGAAGGCCACATAGTTCTTGCGTAAGTACTTCTGAGCTTGAGTTCAAGACATGAGTTTGAGACTACTAGCAGGTTTCTCACCACGAACCTCTAAGACCATACCAGTCGAAAGCGGCACACGAACAATCTTCTCAAAACAAACTACCTCTACGTGATACTTGGCTAACTAATCCATTACCACTATAATGTCAAAGCTTCCAAGTTGCATCGGTGTGAGATCAATAGGAAAAAGATGGTTATTAAGGTTCAATTGGCAGTTTCAAAGAACAGAATTGAGAACAACGGGTTCACCACTAGCTACCTCTACTGTCAAGGGCTTTCCTAGTTTCTTTCTAGTCATGCGAAGCATAGGTTCAAAAGATAATGACACAAAACTCTTATCGGCACCCGAATAAAAAAGAACAGATGCAGGCTGATTGTTAACAAGGAACATACCGTTGACCACCTCGTTGTCTGCTCGCGCCTCCTTAGCATTCATGTTAAAGACTCAACCACGAGCCTGAGCTTGATTTGCATTAACCAACCTTGGGCACTGATTGCAATAGTGGGTCAAATCCCCACAATTGTAGCACGAACCAGGAGGATAGTGAGGTCGTGCAGCCTGTGCTTGTTGTTGAGCAAGCAGTTGGGCAGCCTGCTGAAATGGGTTCTGTGCGGCTTGGTTCTGATTAACAGGAAGACGACATGTGGCGACAAGGTGACCAGATCTTCCACAGTTGGTACAATAACGACACTGAATGTGAGGCTGGTGATGACTGTTACACTTGTTGCACAAAGGTGCGTTGCCAATGTATGGTTTCTTGGCAGGTGGTTGCGCAGGCTGATTTGGAGCTGCCTGATTGGCTTGTGCAGTAACAGAGAAATTCTGGGAAGACTTGCGCTTCCTAGACCTTTCGAAGAACCAGATTTCTTACCCTTCTTGTTTTCTCCCTTATCACACGACTGTCCCTGTTTCTTGTCACCCTTCCTATGTAGTTTACCCTTTCTGATTTACGACTCAGTCAAAGTCGCAGCTAACTCGATTGCCTAATGAACTATGGTAGGGTTGCTACCAGTGACTATGTCTTGCACGGGGTCAGGTAATCTGTCACACCCCCAAAATCCACATGCGGAGTATCCGCTTGGAGGCGTGGCTGACCAGGATCGGGCCACCAATCATATTGAACATTGTAAGTAAATAAATAAAATTCAACCACACAATATGAAAGGTGTTCAAAACAAAAGCATAGTTAAATGTTTAGCGGAAGCATAAGTGTTAAAACCCAACATAAGTATTAAGTTCGAAATGATGTAATGTTTTAACATGGCACACACTGTCCATGTCCCACAACGATCGCGCCTCCCAGTGCAAGCTCCATGAGTACCTAACGACCTGCAAGGCATGTAACAACGAGTCAACAACAAATTTGAGCGAGTTCACAGTTGATTGTTCAGTTATTGAGTTCGTTTCAGAAATCGTAAGTTTGTTTCATAACCATGTTTTAACCAATATCCTTGTTTCCCAAACCTTTACGATATTTAGTGGGGGCTTCCCATGTACGTTACCAGACCGTACCATATCGACTACTACGAAAATAAGTTGTGCCCTAAGTCAATGTCTATCATCATTGACCCTTTGCCTTTAGTCCATTAGTACACGTCCGTTCGAACGACACGGTGTGAGGTTTGTTAAACCTAATAGCGCTATCAACTAATGACCCGCTCGCCATCGGCCTTAGTGATTAAGTCGATATAAAATGAGGGACTTCATGATAGAGTTTTGGTCGAGTGTGTTTAATCCTATTGTCCTACCCAAGGAGGACGAACGTACGTATTCTACCCAAGGAGAATACGCGAGGTTTAATCTTGGCATCCTACCCATGGAGGACGGCCGTACATATCCTACCCAAGGAGAATATGTAGTTTCCGTTTTAGTTCTTTAACCCATTCCCAACCCTTGGGAATCCCATGCCTTGTAGAAAGTGTGAACTCACCTTGGTTTGCTCGGTATGCTAAACTAGGTGCTCACAAGTAATCAGTCAAGTCCTATAGTATGCACGTATACTTAATCAGTTCAAGTTCGTAAAGTTTCGCATGCAATCAATACCACAGGGTGTGTTTGGCAGTTAACATCATGCATCACACAACAGTTAATCACATTCATACAATTAATGTTTCACATAAATGTATTTTGCAGTTTATTCTAATATAATTATCCAATAACTCACTTAACAGAGTTAGCAAGCTTAACTGGATTCACATATATAACAGAGTTACATATTTAACAGAGTTAACACCTAACAGAACTAATAACTAACTGAGTTTGCTGAACTAACAGAGTTAATACTTAACAGGTTTAATAGACTAACAGAGTTAATTAACTAACAAAGTTAACAAACCATTAGAGTTACATACTTAACAGAGTTATATAATTTAACACAGTTAATATAGTTAACAAAGTTAATAAACTTAACTCCGTTAATAGACTAAACAAGGTTACTATTGTCACACACTTAGACGAAATCACATGTATCGAAATCGCTTAATGGCGAAATCACATTTGACGAAAACCCAAGGGTTTTCGTCGGACTCAAGGCCTGACGATCGTCTGGTTGCTGTGTTTTCATCTGGGGCATCATCATCATCAGTAACAGTTACGTGCGACGAAACCCTAATCATTACTACGCTTCAACATACAATCATTAAATCAAACTAGATCGTACAAATCATCAGATCGATCATGAACATGCATAGCACAAATAATCATAACATCAAATTATCATTATCAGAATCCCTAATCATACAATTCAATTAAATCCCCAAACAACATCACATATCAGTCGATCATCTTACATGCACTCCATCCACACACATAACAGTTTGCAGACAATATATAACAATCATCCAATATACGTAACAACAATCTAATTACCGAGATGATAAACTAACCAGTTATGACAAGAGACTAGCAACGGTTCCCAAAGAGCTAGAGATTGCCGTCGGGTTCAAAGGGTAGAGATAGGGAGAATGTGAGAGGTGGTTAGGGTTTTGCCGAATACTATTCTCTCGTAAAGGTTATAAACAAAAACTACATCTTATCATTACTGGGCCAGGCCCACTCATTGTTTTCGCCGATCAGTGGGTGTTTTTGGGTGGGGGGTATTTCAGCTAGGGAGGTGTTTTCGGCTATGGTTCATTTTGTTGTTTTTAATTTCACAAACACATTATTAATACAAAGCATATTATTAACGCATCAATATATAAACACACTTTTGCCAATAAGTGATAAGTTAAGTCGAGTAGAGACCTTGAGAAACTCGGGTTGTCACATTATCCCCAACTTGAAAGAAATTTCGTCTCGAAATTTAGCACGTGGTTACTGAGGAAGCTAGTTGTGTTGCGTTGTTTCCTGGTTTTCCTGGGGTGTCACATCATCCCCCCGTTGATTTGGAATTTCATCCCGAAATTCCGTAGTAGCTTCAGCCTTAGTAGTGGTTGCACCGTTCCCGAACAACTGGGGATACTTGAGTTTCATTTGGTATTCTCGTTCCCAGGTGAACTCTGGGCCACGACGGGAGTTCCAACGAACTCGAACAAGAGGTATTCTGGTGTGCTTGAGAACCTTAACGTCTCGGTCTGTGATTTCAACTGGTTCCTCGACGAATCGCAACTGATCATCGATAGTGAGCTCCTTCAAAGGAACTACGAGGGTCTCATCTGATAGACACTTCTTCAGATTTGACACGTGAAATACGTTGTGAACTCCACTGAGTTCTGCGGGTAGGTTCAGTTTGTAGGCCACTTTGCCTATTTTCTCTATGATTTCGAAAGGTCCCACGTATCGCGGGTTAAGTTTGCCTCGTTTGCCAAAACGAACTACACCTTTCCAAGGTGAGACTTTGAGTATCACTCGATCCCCAACCTGGAACTCGAGTGGTTTCCTGCGCTTATCAGCGTAGCTTTTCTGACGATCACAGGCTGCCGCCATTCGTTGCCGTATCTGAGCAATCCTTTCCGTTGTGTCTACTATAAGTTCTGGACCTGTGATTTGGCTGTCACCAAATTCTGCCCAGCAAAGAGGTGATCGGCATTTACGTCCGTACAATGCCTCAAACGGAGCGGCTTGAATGCTGGTGTGGTAACTGTTATTATACGAAAATTCCACTAGCGGTAGATGTTTTTCCCAGCCGTTACTAAAATCAATCACACATGCCCTAAGCATGTCTTCAAGGGTTTGAATGGTGCGCTCAGACTGCCCATCCGTTTGTGGATGATATGCTGTGCTCATGTCTAAACGTGAGCTAAAGGACTTGTGCATTGCTTACCACAGTTCAGAAGTAAAAAGCGCATCACGATCGGAAATAATGGAGGTTGGCACCCCGTGCCTCGAAACCACTTCCTTTAAGTAAACGTCTGCTAAAGTAGAGAACTTGTCTGTTTCTTTGATGGCCAAAAAGTGTGCAGACTTAGTCAATCGATCCACTATCACCCAAATAGTATCATTTCCACGTTGAGATCTAGGCAGGCCAGTAACAAAATCCATGGAAATTTGCTCCCATTTCCATTGTGGTATTTCTGGTTGTTGGAGTAGGCCCGATGGTTTCTGATATTCGGTCTTGACTCTCGCACAAGTCAAACACTCGCTATATGTGCTTTCATGCTAGGCCACCAGAATGTAGTCTTCAAATCGTGGTACATCTTATCCGAACCAGGATGTACCGAATAACGTGACATATTTGCTTCATCCATCACCAGCTCGCGTAAGTTGCCATAGAGTGGGACCCAGATGCGTCCTGTTACATAGTAGGCACCGTCTTCCTTTTGTTCTAGCCGTTTCCTTGATCCGCGTAGGGCCTCAGCCCTGATGTTTTCTGGTTTCAATGCTTCTACCTGAGCATCTCGTATCTGGGAAGGAAGACTAGATTGGATGGTAAGTTTTAATGCTCGCACGCGCTTAGGCGTAGTGTCCTTTCGACTGAGGGCATCGGCCACAACATTGGCCTTGCCCGGATGGTACTTGATCGCGCATTCGTAATCATTCAAGAGCTCGACCCATCGACGTTGTCGCATGTTCAACTCTTTCTGTTTGAAGATATGCTCGAGACTCCTGTGATCGGTGTAAATGGTGCACTTGGTACCGTACAGGTAATGTCTCCATATCTTGAGTACGAAAACAACAGCTCCCAGCTCCAGATCGTGTGTAGTGTAATTCCTTTCGTGAACTTTAAGTTGGCGCGATGCATAAGCAATGACTTTATCCCGTTGCATCAACACACAACCAAGACCCTGAATTGACGCGTCGCAATAAACCACAAAATCGTATGTGCCTTCAGGCAATGAAAGAATCGGTGCGCTACAAAGTCTGTCTTTTAAGTGCTGAAATGCAGATTCTTGTGTATTACCCCAACGATAGGTGACACCTTTATGAGTTAGTGAAGTGAGAGGTTGCGCAATCTTGGAGAAATCCTTGATGAACCTTCTGTAGTAGCCCGCCAATCCCAAGAATTGGCGAATTTCTGTTGGTGTGCGGGGTGCAGGACAGTTCTTGATCAAGTCTACCTTGGATGGATCAACATGAATCCCATCCTTGTTTACCACATGGCCTAGAAAGTGGACTTCACGAAGCCAAAAGTCGCATTTCAAAAACTTGGCATACAACTGTTCTATTCGAAGGAGTTCTAAAATAAGCCGTAGATGATGCTCGTGTTCCTCCTGACTCTTAGAATAGATCAGGATGTCGTTGATGAATACTATAACAAACTTATCCAGGTAGGGCTTGCGTACTCTGTTCATAAGATCCATGAAGACTGCTGGTGCGTTTGTCAATCCAAAAGGCATAACCAGGAACTCGTAATGCCCATAACGAGTCCTGAACGCTGTCTTAGAGATATCCTCGTCTTGGACTCTCAGTTGATGGTAGCCTGACCTCAGGTCAATCTTCGAATAGTCGCTCGACCCTTGCAGCTGATCGAACAAGTCATCAATGCGTGGGAGTGGATAGCGATTCTTTACGGTCACCTTGTTGAGTTCGCGGTAGTCAATACACATTCGGAAGGTACCGTCTTTCTTCTTCACAAATAATACTGGAGCTCCCCAAGGCGAAGAGCTAGGACGAATAAAACCCTTATCCAAGAGCTCTTGTAGTTGCGTGGACAGTTCTTCAAGTTCTGAGGGAGCTAGACGATAAGGTGCACGAGCTATGGGAGCTACTCCAGGAGCTTGCTTGATCTGAAATTCAACCTGATGGTGAGGCGGAAGACCAGGTAATTCCTCAGGGAATACCTCATGAAATTTACGTATAATCGGAATATCTTCAATCTTCTTCTCTTCCTTAGAGGATGCATCAGAAACGAGGGCTAGGATAGCAGTGTGGCCCTTTCGCAAACACTTCTGGGCCTTAAGAAAAGAAATGATGCCCACCACGGCACCACTCTTGTCGCCATAATCACTAAAGGTTCCCCATCAGGACGAGGAATGCGGACGACCTTCTCCTTGCACAGGAACTCTTCTCGATGTTGCGATAACCAATCCATACCAATAACAATGTTGAAACTACCCAAAACGATAGGAATGAGGTCGATAGAAAAGGTTTGACCGGCTAGGATGAGATTACAACCCCTAACTATGTGTGTGGCTTCAAGACTTTTACTGTTTTCTTACTCTACCATGTGCTTGGTGTTCAAAAGTGTTGGGGTACGTTTAAGAATTTGACTAACTTTTAGAGACACTTAACTGGTATCGGCACCTGAATCAAATAAAACATTAACATAAAAGTCATCCAGTAGAAACTTACCCATCACGACATTGGGATCATTCCTTGCATCACCCTGACCAATCACGAATGCACGGCCCCGAGCACCATTGTTTCCATTGTTTCCCCCGTTGTTACCCCCATTGTTGTTTCCGTTCCCCTGATTGTTGTTGTTATTCTGATTCTGGTTCAACTGGGGGCAGTTTCTCTTGAAGTGACCTTCAGCACCACACTAAAAGCATCCTCTGTTACCCTGCTGTTGCTGCGGCTGATTCTGTGGAACTTGCTGTTGCTGTTGACGATTCTGATTCGCAGGTCGCGCGCTCCTGCAATCCTTGGCTTCATGTAACACCCGTTCTTATAAATTAAAGTTTAACGTATCATTTACGAAAAACAATCATGTAATTAAGTTTACATATGCGTTGGAAATTACGGATTTATTAAAACTTTTTACAATTTAAAAGTATACAACATATCATGTGGACGTTCGTCGTTTAACATAATAACGATACATAGTGCGGAAGCTTATTTCGTGATCGTGTTCGGTTCTTGCTCGTCGCTTGATCTTCATCCGTGCACTCTTGGCATTCACCTATGATCAAAACCAACTTAAAAGTTAGTTTTGATAGTCAAATATTAAGTTCAAACAAGTACAGGGGTTAAAATGACAAAATTTAAAAAATTTTCGGAGTTAGGGGGCTTCGCGTGACGCCAAGGGCCTAGGCGTCACGCCTAGCCCTGTTTTTCACAGCCTGTTGTCTTCAGCTGATGCTGTACATACCCAGCACGACCTGATTTCACGGAAACGGCCATAACTTCTTCGTTATTGATCCGTTTTACCCGATTCTTTTTCCTACGCGTCCGTAATTTAATCCTCCATCTTATGGAGTTAAAATCCTACATCCAACATAAGAAATTTTGAGACTTCTAAGCCTTCGACTCGTTACCTTTTTACCGAATTTTAACCCGTTTATGCATTTTATCAAACAAACGTATTTATTTGATTCCTATATCTCATACACTTCTTCAATATAATGTTACCTACTATATTAGGTTCTAATCATAGGTTTATTACACAATTTAAACCCGTTTTCGCTCATATGCTTATTTTGACCCGTTAAGGGTATTTAAGCACTTTAAAACTTGAAATCGCTTTCATTCATTTCTAGCATCTTATTCCTACATTTCTTATCAAGTAATCTTCAACTACAACTCTTTGTGTGTTGGATTTCAATGTGTATATCTATATGTTCCGAGTTTTACCCTTCGGATTGTTATTTTACGGCAAGACTTAAATAGAGCTATTTGACTAACATATTACATCTTTCAACTTCTATACTTATTCTAATATCTATCTAATCATGAAATTCGTTTCCAATTAAGGGTTGTTTGTTCAATTTAGCCTACAAGGGCGTTTTGGTCGATTTTGGTCCTTCTTTTACGACGAAGGACTCTCACCAATTATTCGACCAAAATAACACTTTTAACTACAATGTAATTATGCGTACCTGGCTCGGATCAACATATTGACCCGTTTCAATACCTTTCGCTATTAATATCTAGATAATAGCAATGCTAACCATGTGTTAATTCCTGTGATCATAAAACTCAACAAGCAATCATCAAATATTATTGACAAATGGTGTTAACAACACCATTTGACCCGTTTAGTCGAAATTACCAATTGTCATTATAAGATGGCACTTAATTACCAATTCACCCCTTAAACCTATCCCGGTTTACTTTTTGAAATCATCCAACTTGAAAGTCGTTTCCTGTTTTATTTGACCCATTATGACTTATGCCAAATGGTGTCGTTTTAAATCCCTTTATCTATTCGTTAACCCATGTCCGGATTACCATTTCACCATTTTTACCCCTTTTCTACCATAATTTATGGTTTCTACCATTTTCGCTTGTTCCGACTAGCATTATACCGCGCCGGAACATCATGTTTCATTTACTTAATATAAATCGTATTCCATCCTCACAAATAAATATTTTGTAATAAAAGTAAAAAGGGCGTAAGCTTAACTTACCTCGCATCCGAACTACGCTTTTCCTTTCCTTCGTGATTCGTTTAACCCGCTCCCTCATCAAGCTTCCACCTAGCTTGTTACGCGTCAAACTATCATCATCATTTTCAAGGTGGTTAGATTAGTCATTCAAGATCATGACCTTCACACCTTATGAATCTTTTACCACTATTCTTAATGAACCTTATCATAGGTCGGTTTGACTTTTAAAAGTCAAACCACCAATTTACAAATATGAATGTACTAACAAGTTCACATGACTCGATTTAGGCACATTATCAACCACTTAGTGAGCGTCATCTTTTGAGATGCTACTTCTACTAACATGTTATCTAATTCATACCTCAAGTAACCATAAATCAACATGTAATTTTAGTCATTGTATGCATATATACACTTTGACCATCATAACCATGGGTTTAACTCTTGTGTCAAAACCCACTTCTAATCACTTATGAACTCTTAACAAAATCTCTAATTTGTTCAAATAGTTCATTCATATGAATTAATATGATGTTTATACACATCAATTTCATCAAATCAACAAAACCCACTTAGCTTTGGCTATTTGATAAATCACTAGTTTATGGCACAATTCTACAAGTTTGCATCTAGGGTTTGTTCCTAGACTTGTACCCACACTAATATCACTATAACATTGAATATTCATGCAAGAATTTCGTTCATGCATGTTCATCACAAATTCGAAATATCAATAAACATCAAAATTCAACATACCTTGTGATCCCCTAGGCTTGGTGATCACGATTTTATTAAAAGCCCCAAATTCTTGGCTTGATTTCTCTTTGATTTTGGCAATTTTTGTGAGTTAGGGTTCTTGGAAGGGAACCCCCCTTTTTCTCCTGTAAACATCGACCAAAACATACACATATGTGTGTGTTTTGGTGTTTTTAAGTGTAACATCTGTGCTTGTAATCATTGTGAACAGTTCTTTCATCAATAAAAGAATGTTATTTGATCCCAATGTTTGTTTGGTTGTGTTTTACATTTTTCATGTTTTGACTTTTATTCAATTTCAAACTCTATAACGCTTTCTGGAGAGTTATACGCAAACTGGTGCGTAAACGTAATCAGTTTAATGCGAAAAATACTCCGGAACATCAACATATACTTAACATACCCTCAATAACCTTTACATAACTTAGAAATAAATTTTAAAGGCTTTGGTATGGCAAAAACAAGTTAATTCGCTTACAGGGACTAAACTTGACAAACTGCGAAAGTATGCCAATTTGAACTGTAACGAACATTCCGGAACATGACCATAAGTTAAACACACCTTAAATATCCTTTATATAGCGTAGAAATAGGCTTTGAGGGGTTCGGTGTGCTAAAATAAACTTTTGGGTCATACAGGGACTAAAAGCGTCAAAAAGTGCACAAGTTTGCATTTTCGCGCATAACTTACGTTCAGAATACATCCGGACATCCAAAAATTTATGTAAGCACTAAAACATTTTGTTTTAGTGTTTGGCATAAGAAAAATCCATTTGTCACGCAATTTGGATCGTTTTTCGCGCTTATGCGCATTCCGTCGTAATTAAGCGAACATCGCGTTCGTACGACCAAACGAACCAACATCCGACATATTTTTGAGCATGTTTCATGTCCACAATGTTTAGGCATCATTTTAGGGCCTTAAAGTTGGCTTGACGGGCCTTAGAAGTGTCGGAAATGAGCTTAAACACCAACAGGGACCAAAACTGTCACTTTGGAAACTTGTTTTCTGATCAGAAGCTCCAGGCGGCCCGCGTAAGACCTGGGGTGATCCTATCGCGGCCCGCGTCTGTGTCCCAGACCAGATTCCATGTTTTAACAGCCTGTTATCAGCTGTTTTACCCACAAAACCACCTTGCACATGGTAATTCCGATACTAGGGGCTGGTTTTGGATGTGCACATGGTATTACAATACCATTTGTGCAAGTGTATGGCCAAGATCAAAGCACGTTTCCCGATAAACGATCCTAACAGTGCTAGTATTCCTATAAATACCCCTTGCCTTCACTTGCAAAAACCCACTAGAATCCTGATTTGAGAAGCTCTAAGTTGAAACCATTGTTTCATACCTGAGCTACTTGGATCGAGATTAGCATTCGGGGACCCGTTGTAAGTGTTCCTTCGTTCTTTTATTGCTTTTCGAGTCCGAGAGTCAAATTTTGTTTGACATTCTGCGTTGACCAGTTTATGGTCAATGCGAAGTTCGCTTGAACTTCGCAACGTGATTGTAATCACGATGGTTATAGTCCTTTGTGACTATGCCTACTGATTACCACGTTGTCTAGGGTCGCAAGGGTAAGCGATCTAATAAATCGCTTATACCTTCGAACCCGACCCATTTGGTCGATCATTAGGATCCGACCAAATACATTAGGTGACCATAGTAGGTAGGGAATAACCTTCTGAGGTTATACCTTATGGTCACGACGTTTAAGTAGTTGTATGATAGGTAGTTTATATGCCTTAGGTAAATTACCAAAATACCCCTTTGATGCCAAAATCCATTATAAACATATGTGACATAACTTTTGACATCTAAACTGATTTGGCGACAATATTAGGCATGTTAAGGCATATTCTACTTGTCATAGGACTAGTTAGGCGGTCCGAACGCGTTTCACGTGAACGACGCGTTAAAGTAGCATAAGCTACCTAAACGGGTCGTAATGGGTCATAAGCACTTATGTTAGGTTTCATTTAGTATGTAGGCTTTGTTAAACCATATTACACGAGTCTCCATACTCGTTTGGTTTACGAACCCTCATTCTATCCGATCCTCCGATTTAGGTCCTGTTTATTAACATAGTTACCTATATTAGGTGCCGTTTGATTCTGAGATCTGTAGCATTGTTTGGTTATTACTCAAGGACTACTAAGCAATCTCAAGTGAGTACATAGACCCCTTTTTTACTGTTTTCCAAACTATTTTGGGGTGGAACACATGTGCCTACTTGTTACTTTCATGCTTTCCTGTTTTCACATCATATACTTGCTATGTTCATTAGTACATTTATAGTACATGATTTCATTACATTTCATGCTATGTATGCCCATTGTGTGCATATTTAGTACAGTTGTTTCACGTCACATGCTATGTATGTCTATTGTGGCATACTTAGTACAGTTTTTTCACGTCACATGCTATGTATGTCTATTGTTGCATACTTAGTACAGTTCACATGTTATGTATGTCCATTCGTTGCATTGTTCATCATACTTAGTACATTTATTATTCATTCACATGCTTACATTTTGATATGATATTTGGTTTGTTTTGATGGATCAATATACATTCATTAACACCGATCACACCGTTCGTTAGTAGGTAGTGGTACCATATGAATTGACAACTCCCGTTCCTGAAATCCTGGGTTTGTTTGGATTGGAAGGAATGACCGAATTCGATACACATAACTTAGATAAACCTTTAATTTGTTTAAGGGTTTATCGCCACAGTCTCAAGGCTTGGATGTATGTATTCTCACAATACCGCATAGATATTTATATCAGTATAGCATGCATTTGTTCCACAAAACATAGCTTTGATTTAAACCATGTTTTACTTCAATACTTTGTTTTTGTGCATATGGTTTAGTTGATATATTTCACTAGCCATACATATCATTTTGGGTTACACATTACATGATTTACATTTGACACATAAACATTATTGACATTGGTTACACATTACATGATTTACATTTGACACATAAACATTATTGACATTGGTTATACATTACATGACTTACATCTTGACATAAACATTTTGACATATTATTCAATACATTTGGCAATTGGTTTAAACATAAACATCTTACGTTGTTGGTTTGGTTTGAGTAAGTGATTTAAGTAACGAGGCGTGTGTAATATGATACAAGCATGGTGGATACGCCGCTGGTACTTCCTATATATAAGTGATTGTATGGTATTACATATCGTAGCGTTATTTGAATCATTTCAATTTGAGACATATAACATTTTATACAAATAACATACTTTTCACAAGACATTGATTTACAAACAACTTATCTTATACAAACTCATTTTACATGGTTATTCATTTAACCATACATTATTCTCTTATTTATACATATCATCTGATCTTATCGTTTTTCAAATGATTTACAAGACAAAGCAAATTACAAGGTTCATGACTAAACATTTTCTCAAACATAAGTCATGAATTCTGTTTTCACAAAACCTATGTATCTCACAGGCATTTTTATGCTGACGTACCTATTTTCACATGTGTTTTCAGGAGATGATGCATAGGACTTATCAAGATACACTTAGGCGGACTTGGGCCTTAGTGACAATAAAAGATGCAAGACTAGTTATTTATGTTATGTTTCCTTGATTGTCAAGACAATGTAACTCTTTTATTTAATAAAACAATATTTCAATTTCCATGTGTTATGAAACAATGATTCTGTTACAACACTCCCCGACGTTTCCGCCATGATTTGATGTTCTACGTGGTCGGGGTGTGACAGAAAAGTTGGTATCAGAGCTCATGGTTATAGGGAATTAGGTTATTAGTAATACTTTGACCTAGTCTATAACCTTCCTAGGACCCTAACGCGAGTTTACTTGCGTTTAGTCATAAAACAATACCGTCACCTATCCTTAGGCGACGATCGCAACAAGAACATAAAATTTCAAAACCGCTTTGAAAACCAATCATCTGTTGTATGATGATTGATTACTAGGTTTTAAACCCTCAGTTATAAGGTTTTGAACCCTCAGTTATAAGGTTTTGAACCCCTTTGAATTTTCAAAATCACGTCAAAGTTTGGGTCATATAATGTGAACACGTGCAAACTGGAAGAGTGAATGCCTGTACCCTGAGTTTTCTGTCGAAGGCTAGAGTGTTCGTACAAATCCGCAGAATCGGACCAGTCACTCTTACCTGGGAACTCTTGGGGTGAGTGTTCACTTATAGGCGAGCATGTCTTCAGTGATACATTAATATGATCCGCTTACTTTGATTTGTCACCGTCTCATTTGTTTGACTTAGGTAACAAACAAATGATCGCCAATTCTTATGCATTGCCATTCTGTTTTGTTTATCTGATAACCTTTCACTTGTTTCTTCCTATGTCTTTCATTTTCTTCTAGAATGTCTCTTCCTCTTAGCACCGGTCAAAAGTCTGAGCGAACAGTCAAATTTGCCCAGCAAATAGGCGAAGTGATTCAGAAATCTGTGGATTTAGGCATTACCATATATCAACTCCAGAATGAAGCCACTCAAGTGTCACACCCTGGCTTTGCGGAAGCGTGGTTATTTTTGTGTGACTTCTTAATACCATAGCTTAAACATAACAAAGCTATATGATAATAAAACCATGCAAGATCATCCATAGATTTAAGTTTTAAAACCAAAGTAACATAACATTGTCTTAGGGACTACAACACCATAACATAAAACATTGTTTTGAAAGACATAAACATCAACATGAATAAAACGCAGTTTAAGATTTGTGACTCGTCCAGGAAAAAGTCACATTTCCTAAACCGGGATGACCTCGGAACCCATATGCAGCGGGAAAACACAACATACCGTGCCAGATCTTTAATTCCCTGAAATACATGTAAGTTGAAAAATCAACAATAATGTTGAGCAAGTTCATGTGTAAGTGAGTAAATAAACCTTTGTATGTATAAAAACCCTGGTATGTAGAAAATAAGGAAAAAGAGATCACCAATGGTTTGCAAGGCCATTGATATGTGTGAAGTGCAAGTAGGAAGACTCAAACCTAGCAGATTTATGCGTTGGGTACAATGTCACCCCGAGGTCCGTTCTGTTTGGGCCTGGGGTTGGGGTTGGGCTCGCTACACCCAGATAGATCTACCGCTCCTGCCCCTCGGTCCTACCTTGAGGATTAATGGCCTCAAGTTTCTGCTGTCACACCCCGACCGCGTAGAACAACAAAGCGCGGCGGAAACATCGAGGCGTGTTGCAACAGAATTAATGTTTCATAACCATGGATATCAAAAGTGTTTCGTTTTATTAAACATAGAGTAATTACATCGTCTGGAAATCTAAATACACTATTTAAACATAGTCTATCATTGTTATTGAGTCACTAAGGCCTTGTCCAGTCCTATGTGAGCATGCATCTTATCAATCGATATCATCCAACAATACCTGAAACATATGTGAAAACGAGGTCAGCAAAGAAATGCTGGCGAGATACATAGGTTTTGTGAAAATAAGATTCATGACTTCTGTTTTAAGAAAATGTTTAGTCATGAACCTTGTAATTTGCTTTGTCTTTGTAAATCATTTGAAAAACAATAAGTTCAGATGATATGTATAAATAAGAAAATAATGCATGATTAAATGAATAACCATGTAAAAATGAGTTTGTATAAAATAAGTTGTTTGTAAATAAATGTCTTGTGAAAAGTATGTTACTTGTATAAAATGATCTATGTCTCAAACTGAAATGATTCAAATAACGCTATGACATGTAATACCATACAAACACTTATATATAGGAAGTACCAGCGGCGTATCCACCATGCTTGTATCATATTACACACACATCGTTACTTAATCACTAAGTCAAACCAAACCAAACAATGTAAAATGTCTATGTCAAGTATCCATGTCAAATGTCTATGTCAAATATCCATGTCAAATGTCTATGTCAAATATCCATGTATGGCAAGTGAAATGTCTCAACTAAACCATGTGCACAAAAACAAAGTATTGAAGTAAAACTTTGTTTAAATCAAAGTTATGTTTTGTGGGGAATACATGATCAAATGTCAATCATGTCCCAATGTTTACCCAATCGTTAACCCATATTGAAATATCGATCTAGTCGTTCTTGTTTTAATTGTGAGACTACTTTATGGTCGATTCTCTAATAACATTCAAACCTTCTTGACGCGTTCCTCGTTCCAACTCGCTCTCGCTCTCGTTCTTAACAAACCCTTACCAAAGGATAAGTTAATAATTACAGATTCAGTCGCTACCCACAACCCCCACACATAACAATGGGTGCAGTAAATAACGGGATTTGTCAGATCCTATGGTACCATAACCTAATACTGGTCGGCTTGATCATTGCTAATGAATGTCATCGGTCATGTAAACTACAACCAACAAGTTTGTTCACTTTTTGAAATTGTTATTAGTTTTTGAAATCATTGTATTCGTTCTTGAAATCATTGTATTCGTTCTTGAAATCATTGTTAGCGTTCTTGAAATAATTGTTATTCTTCTTGAAACCACATAGTAATTGTTATTGAAATCATTGATAAAGCATTTAGCACATATGAGTCACCCCAAAACAGTTTGGAAAACAGTAAAAGAGGGGAATAATGTACTCGCCTGGGAGTGCTTAGGAGTCTTGAACAACTACCAAGTAAGCTAGAGGAGTCCCGGAAATCAAACGGTACCTAATATAGGTAACTACATAATTAACCCGGACCTAAATCGGAAGACTGGGTAGCAGGAGGGTTTGTAAGCCAAATGAGTGTAGGAACTCATATGATATGGTTTAACAAAGCCTACATACTAAATGAAACTTAACCTAAGTATTATCGACCCATCGCGACCCATTAAGGTAACTTATGCTACTTTAACGCGTCGTGCGCGTGAAACGCGTTCGGACCGTCTAACTAGTCCTATGACAAGTGTTATATGCCTAAACATGTTACAAAACATGTTACATAATCAGTTATGTGACAAAAGTTTAGGTTACATATGCTTAATTACCAATTATACATGAAAAGGGTATTTTGGTAATTTACCTAAGGCATATAAACTACCTATCATACAACTACTTAAACGATGTGACCATAGGGTATAACCTCGGAAGGTTATGCCCTATACTAGGGTCACCTAATGTATTTGGTCGGATCCTAATGATCGACCAAACTGGGTCGGGTTCGAAGGTATAGGCGATTTATCAGATCGCCTACCCTACGACCCTAGACAACGTGGTAATCAGTGGGCATAGTCCCAAGGGACTATGACCAACGTGATTACACTCACGTTGCGAAGTTCAAACGAACTTCGCATTGACCATTACTGGTCAACGCTGAAAGTCAAACAAAGTTTGACTTTCTGACTCGAAAAGCAATAAAATAAGGAAAAGAATGAAAGAATACTTACGAAGGGTCCCCGAATGCTAATCCCGAGTCAAGAATCTCAGGTATGAAACAATGGTTTCAACTTAGAGGTTCTCAATTCAGAATTCTAGTGATTTTAGCAATGGGGTGAATGGGTATTTATAGGAATACCCGAACCGTTAAGATGGTTTCATGGAAAACGTGCCTTAATCCCATCCGTACATGTGTTGCAAAGTTATGGTGCTTAAATTCCATCCATACATGTGTTGCAAAGTTATGGTGTTTAGGTGCTTAAATTCCATCCATACATGTGTTGCAAAGTCATGGTGCCTAAATTCCATCCTTATCCGCTGACTAAGCATGTTAGAATGTGTGGTTGTGAATTAAACAGCTGTTTATACATCGAATCTGGTCCCGAAAGTGCAAAACTGATATTTCTGTATGTTTTCTGTCCAGAACAGGCAGTCGCGTAGCGCGACGGGTAAGCCCATAGGGCTCGCGCTACGCTAGCGCCCCCCTGAATCAGAAAAGTTTCAGAATTGGCAGAAATGGTCCCTGCACGTGTTTAAGGCCTTTTTTGATGCGTTTGAACCCCGTTAACCTCATTTCAAGGCTCTAAAATGAAGTTAAAGTATAGGGAACTCAATACATGCTCAAAAATATGCCGGATGATGGTTCGTTTGGTCGTACGAACGCGATGTTCGCTTAATTACGACGGAATGCGTATAAGCGTGAAAAACGATCCAAATGACGCACGAAATGGATTTTTCTTATGGCGAACACTAAAATATAATATAGTCATGCTTACATAAATTTTTGGATGTCCGGATGTATTCAGAACGTAAGTTATGCGCGAAAATGCAAACTTGTGCACTTTTTGACACTTTTAGTCCCTGAATGTCCCAAAAGTTTATTTTAGCACACCGAACCCCTCAAAGCCTATTTCTAAGCTATGTAAAGGATATTTATGGTATGTTTAACTTATGGCCATGTTCCGGAATGTCTGTTACAGTTCAAATTGGCATACTTTCGCAGTTTGTCAAGTTTAGTCCCTGTAAGCGAATTAACTTGTTTTTGCCATACCAAAGCCTTCAAAACTTATTTCTAAGTTATGTAAAGGTTATTTAAGGTATGTTAAGCCTATGTCACTATTCCGGAGTGTTTGTTGCATTAAACTGGTTATATTTACGCATCGGTGCGCGTATAACCTTCCAGAAAGCGATTTAGAGTTTGAAATTGAACGAGAATTGATATGTGCAAATGATACACATATTTTTACCAATCCCAAGTATGAAATATAATATTTCATTGGTTTGGAATTTGTTTGATGGCCGTGGAGGCACAGGTGTTACATCTGCCAACCCACTCACATGATCTGAATAATAATAACCCTCCTTACGCTAACCATACCATGTAAAAGTACTCGTAATCATAGTAACATGTATTTCACCCCCGCAGTTAGAAAACTGAAAACAGTTAAGAGAAAAGGGGGACATGAACTCACAGTGGTGCGTCTCTACCAAGTATATCTCCTGATCAAGTAGCTGTGCGACGACCTACACATACTAAGTCTATTAGACGGATGGCCGTGCCTTGGCTTAAGGTTTAAGTTTTTGGGAAATAGTTAGACCACTATTTCGTGTTTATATTTTTGTAAATACTTGGTAATTATTCTCCTTCCCAAGGATGGGGGATTTAATACATGTGCGTTCGTAAACTTCGAAATATATTATTAAGTCTCACTTAATATATTTTATTTCTTACTTCAGAATATAATCATTAACATTTGGTAATATTATTTTTACCCTAAAAATAATATTTGTATATTTCACAAAATAATCATAAACATTTTACAAGTGACGCTTATGAAAAGTATATATACTAAATACATATATTTATCACGTTTCATTTTGTGAAATCCCACCTCCGATATTTTGTAAATAAGTCGTGGCGAAATCTATAATTTGAAAACAAGTCAAAATGTATTTCTAACACTTGTGGTGAAAATATTTCTAAGTGTTAGGTTTTTGGAAAAATTTCGCCCGAGTTTCCCCTGTAACTGGAGGTGGCCACGCTTTTAAGCGTATCATTTTCTTTTATAAGTCAAACCAAAAATTTTCTCATTCAATCAAAACAATGCTCAAAGCATCAACTAGTCAATATATATGTAAATCGCAAGAATTACATGAACTTGTAGTTTTTCCAAAAATATGTAGTAAAGCTCCTTACTTTTAGTGTATCTTTATATAAATCCATCCGGTTTCGTAAAAGTCTCGTTTTTAAAGAAATTCCATCTTTACAACTTCTTGTAAAATTTGACAAAACTAGTTCTTTGTCGAAACTTAGTGTTACACAAGTATTTACACACTTGTGTGTTTGCTAAAATCATTCTTGTTTATGAAAGATCCGTCTTTAAAAGTATGTTTTCTCTTGACACGTGGTCCTTTGAAAATACCGCTTGTAGATCCGTAGATCTACTAGTTTTAAGCACTATTTCGTGAGTAAAGTCGATTTTACACAAGTTCAAGTTTCTCGTGTGGTAGAGTTTCATCACTTAACCCTTGTTATACTTAAACAAGTTCTATGTCATGATCCATGATCATGACCAATCCGGGTTAAACGATGATCCGAGCTACCACAACATAGATCGGCACTAAATAATCACACAAAACAAATCTTACAAGATTTACACAACAATCAAGCTTTTATCCATCATTTTTAGCATTTTTAGTAGACTTTTAACATATCATCTTGTATGTTCATAGATTTTAACCGACAAAGTTCTTTTTAACCACTTTAAAATAGATCAAGAGTGTGTTTAAAGCCACTTACTACTAGCTCGAGGCTAGGGAAGATTCTAGTCGCAAAATGAGTGGATAAAAGCAATAGGGTGAGGTCCTTCGCGTTCCGAATGCACCAAGCCTCCTCGTATGTGATCCTCAACACTTGTATGCTCTTGGAATGAGAAAATCAAAACCGAAAAATGGATGGATGTGGGTGTGTGTGTTCGGCTGAGAGCCAAAGAGAGGGAGAGAGAGAGAGAGTTTTGTTGAGAGTTGAGTGAAATGATCATGTGTGTTAAGACTAGAACTTATAGACAAACCTTTCACAAATAACCAAAGGGTTTTATGTCTAATAGATATTAAGCACAAGGGATTTAAATAATCAACAAAGGACAAGGGGTGTCCCCCAAGGGGACGGTTCGGTTAGGGGGGGGGGGTCTCCTAGTTAGATTTCAACCAAATGTTAAGTATTAGTTAAGTTAAGTGAAGGTTAACTCGGTTACTAGCGTGTCGTGCATTATGACGGGTGTTAGGGTATTCAGGGACCCTAACTTGCTCAGAAAAAGAAAAACAATGTTGTTGGCAATATTTTTATGTTCCGGGTAAAGTCCGGTTGTTCGGTTGGATAGAGATCCGTTAAAGTGCTTAACAAAGCTTTAAAGTGTCGTTATTATTATTTTTAGTGACACAATTTATTCCCGACACTTTGGAAAGTGTCTAGTAATGTTTTTCTCATGTTTTGGCACTCTATTAGGTAGCTTAATGCTGAATTTTTATGATAAAGTGCTGATTTTTGTACTTAGAGTACGTTTTAGGCACATCCGGTCACTGTAATCTCATTCCTAGTGACGCAGTTCTACAACCCTTATATCCCTACACTCACCACTAGTGTAGCAAACTATCTCAGGCTCTTATAGGCCTTAGAGGCAGTACCTGCCTGGTGCTAGTTATGACAGCACGTTTAATAGGTTATCCGTTCATTGTGCTACTGTGCTTTTGGTGCATCAAGGTTGTCACAAAGGTGCTGTAAGCAAAACATGGAGTGACAGCAAGTAAAGTATGATGCAAGTAAGTAAATGTATCAGTATTCAAGTAGCAGTTTATCCACAAGTTCAAGTAAGCACAGTAATTAAGCAGTAATTAATTATTAATTAAGTCGTACGGATACCTGGTTTAGTGAGGGTTGTCACATTCTCCCTCCGTTAGAAAAATTTCGTCCCGAAATTTTAAGTTCTGCTTGTAGATGCAGGGTTCTTGGGAAATAGGTGGGGGTATTTCTCTTTCATCCGGTCCTCACGCTCCCAGGTGTATTCAGGACCATGTCTGGCATTCCAACGAACCTTGACAAGCTTGACACTGCTCCGGCGGGTCTTGTTTACTTTCCAATCCGTAACCTCCACCGGTTCTTCAACGAAATGGAGCGTGTCGTCAACATGAATCTCGTCGGTGGGAATGGCAATGGTATCTTGAGTTGGACTTTTCTTCAGGTTGGATACATGAAATGTATCGTGAACTCCATTCAGCTCGGCAGGTAAGTCCAGCTTGTATGCTACTAGCCCTATTCTTTCCAAAATTCTGAAAGGGCCAATGTAGCGCGGATTCAACTTCCCACGCTTTCCGAAGCGTGCCACACCCTTCCAGGGTGAAACTTTCAATAAAACCATATCTCCAACTTGGAATTCCAAATGTTTCCGGTTTGGATCTGCATAGGCTTTCTGTCTTTCGCGAGCTGCTTCGATGCGTTTTCGAATCTGCGCAATCTTGTCTGTCGTCTCTTGGACGATTTCGGGACCAACAAGCTGCCTATCACCTGCGTCAGCCCAGCATAGGTGTCACACCCCGACCGCGTAAAACAACAAATCGCGGCGGAAACATCGGGGCGTGTTGCGACAGAATTAATTGTTTCAAATCCATGGCAAACAAAGTTGTATTTTATTTATTAACAAAGGTGTTACATTGTTTCAAACAGGAAAATTTAGAGTTCAGAACATAATTAAACATAGTCTATCTTCTTTTAAAGTCTCTAAGGCACAGGTCCGCCCTAGTATCATGATCAACATCCTATGGAAAAGCTCCTGAAAACACATGTGAAAATAGGTACGTCAGCATAAAAATGCCTGTGAGATACATAGGTTTGTGAAAATCAGATTCATGACTTATGTTTGAGAAAATGTTTAGTCATGAACCTTGTAATTTGATTTGTTTTGTAAATCACTTGAAAAACGATAAGATCAGATGATATGTATAAATAAGAGAATAGTGTATGGTTAAATGGATAACCATTGTAAACTGAGTTTGTATAAGATAAGTTGTTTGTAAAACAATGTATTGTGAAAAGTATGTTATTTGTATGAAATGTTCTATGTATAAAACTGAAATGATTCAAATAACGCTACGATATATAATACCATACAAACACTTATATATAGGAAGTACCAGCGGCGTATCCACCATGCTTGTATCATATTACACACGCATCGTTACTTAATCACTTAATCAAACCAAACCAAACAATGTAAAATGTTCATGTCAAGATGTAAATCATGTAAAAATGTCTATGTCAAATATCCAAGTCAAATGTCTATGTTTAAACCAATAGTCAAAAGTCCTTGTATAAACCATGTCAAATGTTTATAAGTCCAAAAGTAGTCAAGTAATGTGTAACAAATGTCATGTATGGTAAGTAAAATAAGACTACTTAAACCATAAGTAAAAATGTACAAAACAAAGTATTTTGAATATATCAAAAAGTTATGTTTTGTAAAGTGATGCATGATACATTGATACGAACATTTATGTGGTAAGTTAACGCATACATTCAAGCCTTGAGACAGTCGGATAACCCTTTCAGTCAAGGTTATCAAAAGAATTGTATTCGGATTCAGTCATTCCTTACATCCAAACAAACCCGGGATGTCAGGAATGGGATTTGTCAAGTCCTATGGTACCACTACTTACTCCCGAGCGGCGTAGCAAATGTTAATGAACGTAATAAAGACCCGTTTGTGCAAACCAAATGTCATAGTAGTTGTATACATGTCATATGAAAACAATGTACTAAGTATGCTAAGTTAACATACAAAGTAGAAAAGTCTTGTAAAATCAATGTGCTAGCATGCTATCAGTCAACATACATAGCAGAAATGTAATGTAAATCAATGTGCTAGCATGCTATCGGTCAACATACGTAGCAGAAAGGTAATGTAAATCAATGTGCTTAGCATGTTATCAGTCAACATACATAGCAGAAAAGTAATGAAATCATGTACTATAATGTACTAACAAACATAGTCGGTATATGATGTGAAAACAGGAAAGCATGAAAGTAACAAGTAGGCACATGTGTTCCACCCCAAAACAGTTTGGAAAACAGTAAAAGAGGGGTCTATGTACTCACTTGAGATTGCTCAGATGTATAAAGATAATCACCAAGTAATGCTAGAGATCTCGGAATCAAACGGCACCTAATATAGGTAACTATGTTAATAACCGGACCTTAATCGGATGATTGGATAGAATGAGGTTTCGTAAACCAAACGAGTGTAGAGACTCGTGTCATTTGGTTTAACAAAGCCTACATACTAAATGAAACCTAACATAATTGTTTACGACCCATTACGACCCGTTTAGGAAGCTTATGCTACTTTAACGTGTCGTGCGCGTGAAACGCGTTCAGACCGCCTAACTAGTCCTATGACAAGTATTATATGCCTATACATGTTACATAATCAGTTATGTGACAAAGGTTTAGGTTACATATGCTTAATTACCAATTATACGTGAAAAGGGTATTCTGGTAATTTACCTAAGGCATATAAACTACCTATCATACAACTACTTAAACGATGTGACCATAGGGTATAACCTCGGAAGGTTATTCCCTACTTACTATGGTCACCTAATGTATTTGGTCGGATCCTAATGATCGACCAACTGGGTCGAGTTCGAAGGTATAGGCGATTTATTAGATCGCCTACCCTACGACTCTAGACAACGTGGTAATCAGTGGGCATAGTCCCAAGGGACTATGACCAACGTGATTACACTCACGTTGCGAAGTTCAAACGAACTTCGCATTGACCATTACTGGTCAACGCTGAAAGTCAAACAAAGTTTGACTTTCTGACTCGAAAAGCAGTAAAATAAGGAAAAGAACGAAAGAATACTTACGAAGGGTCCCCGAATGCTAAACTTGATTCGAAAATCTCAGGTATGAAACAAATGTTTCAACTTAGAGTTTCTCAATTCAAGTTTCTAGTGATTATGAACAAAGGGGTGTTGGGGTATTTATAGTTTTCGGTGAACCGTTGAGATCGTTTCTTGGAAAAGGGGAAAAGATCTAGTCCGTACACTTGTCACAACCTTATGGTGGCTACATATGCTCCTTATCTTAGTGACTAAGCAATTGAGAACATGTGGTTGTGGTTAAATCTACTGGAAACAGGTTGTTTAAACATTGCACCTGGTCTGGAGACCCCATACGCATCGTATGGTATATATACCATACGCATCGTATGGGTTAACTTTGGCAGAATTACAGTTTTGGTCCCTGAACTGTATTTAGGCCATTTTTGACACGTTTAAGGCCCGTTAACCCCATTTCAAACCTCTAAAATGAAGTTAAAGTATAGGGAACTTAAAATGTGTTCAAAAATATCTCAGATGTCGGTTCGTTTAGCCGTACGAACGCGATGTTCGCTTAATTACGACGGAATGCGCACAAGCGCGAAAAACGATCCAAATGACGCGACGAATGGATTTTTCTTAAGGCGAACACTAAAATATAATATAGTCATGCTTACATAAATTTTTGGATGTCCAGATGTATTCAGAACGTAAGTTATGCGCGAAAATGCAAACTTGTGCACTTTTTGACACTTTTAGTCCCTGAATGACCCAAAAGTTTATTTTAGCACACCGAACCCCTCAAAGCCTATTTCTAAGCTATGTAAAGGATATTTAAGGTGTGTTTAACTTATGGTTATGTTCCGGAATGTTCGTTACAGTTTAAATTGACATACCTTCGCAGTTTGTCATATTTAGTCCCTGTAAACGAATTAACTTGTTTTTGCCATACCAATGCCTTCAAAACTTATTTCTAAGTTATTTAAAGGTTATTTAAGGTATGTTGAGTATATGATGATGTTCCGGAGTATTTCTCGCATTAAACTGAGTACGTTTACGCACTAGTTTGCGTATAACTCTCCAGAAAGCGATGTAGAGTTTGAAATTACATAAAAGTCAAAACATGAAAAATGTAAAACATAACAAAACAAACATTGTGATCAAATAACATTGGTTTATTGATAACAGAACTGTTCATAGTGATTACAAGCACAGTTGTTACAATAGGGGTGATCGGCACTTGCGTCCGTAAAGAGCTTCGAATGGCGCGGCTCCAATACTGGTGTGGTAGCTGTTGTTGTATGAAAATTCGACCAGTGGCAAATGCTTATCCCAGCTACCGCCCAAATCCATAACACATGCTCTCAGCATATCTTCCAAGGTCTGAATAGTCCGCTCGCTTTGACCGTCGGTCTGAGGGTGAAATGCAGTGCTCAGATTTAATTGTGAGCCAAAAGCTTCTTGGAAGGATTGCCAAATCCTTGATATGAAACATCCATCTCTATCAGAGATGATCGAGAGAGGCACTCCATGACGTGCGACGATCTCTCTCATGTATATTTCTGCCAGTTTGCTGGTGTTATCCTTCTCTTTGATTGGCAGAAAGTGTGCGGACTTTGTTAGGTGGTCAACTATCACCCAAATAGTGTCATGACCTCTTGGCGTTCTTGGCAACTTTGTAATAAAATCCATGGAGATTTTTTCCCATTTCCATTTGGGAATCTCAGGTTGTTGCAGAAGTCCTGAAGGCTTCTGGTATTCCGCTTTCACCTTAGCACACGTTAGACACTTGCTCACATAAACAGCAACATCGCCCTTCATCCTAGGCCACCAATAGTAAGCCTTGAGATCTTGGTACATCTTATCCGCTCCTGGATGGATAGAGTACCGTGATTTGTGAGCTTCATCAAAAACAACTTTCCTTAAACCACCAAATGGAGGAACCCAAATCCTTTTTCTCAAAACATAACGTTCCTTCCTCGTTTAGCACCAATAGCTTCTCCATCCCACGGAGATATTCTTCTTCAAGATTTCTTTCCTTAAGAGCTTCTTTTTGCGCGGCACGAATGCGCAAGGAAAGATCGGTTTGGATAATCATTTCTAAAGCCCTAACCCTTATGGGCTTGATCCTCTCTTTTCGACTCAGGGCGTCGGCAACCACATTCGCCTTCCCTGGATGATACTTTATCTCGCAATCGTAATCATTTAACAACTCAACCCATCGTCTTTGTCTCATATTCAACTCCTTCTGGTTGAATATGTGTTGTAAGCTCTTATGATCTGTAAAAATTGTACATTTCGTACCATATAGGTAGTGTCTCCAGATCTTTAAAGCAAATATCACTGCGCCTAGCTCCAAATCATGCGTGGTATAATTCTTCTCATGTACCTTCAACTGGCGTGATGCGTAAGCAATAACCTTCTGGCGTTGTATCAACACGCAACCCAATCCTTGACGCGAGGCGTCACAGTATACCACGAAATCGTCAGTACCTTCCGGTAGTGCTAGAATTGGCGCATTGCAGAGCTTATCTTTCAACAGCTGAAATGCTTCTTCCTGTTTGATTCCCCAATCAAACTTCTTATCTTTCTGGGTGAGGAGCGTCAATGGTTGAGCGATCTTCGAAAAATCCTCAATGAACCTCCGATAGTAGCCAGCCAAACCCAAGAATTGTCGAATCTCGGTTGACGTCTTTGGCGTTTCCCAATTCTTGATCGCTTCGATCTTGGTTGGATCCACATGGATTCCATCTCCATTCACCACATGTCCAAGAAATTGGACTTCACGTAGCCAAAATTCGCACTTAGAGAATTTGGCATACAGCTGTTCTTTCTTCAGCAGCTCCAAAATAGCTCTTAGATGCTGTTCGTGCTCAGCCTTTGTCCTTGAATAAATCAAGATGTCGTCGATAAACACAATCACGAACTTGTCCAAGTACGGCTTGCAAACTCTATTCATCAAATCTATAAAGACTGCAGGTGCGTTTGTCAACCCAAACGGCATAACAAGGAACTCGTAGTGTCCGTAACGAGTCCTGAAGGCTGTCTTCGGGATACTCTCCTCTTGTACCCTTAACTGATGGTATCCAGATCGCAAATCGATCTTTGAGTAAAAGCTTGAACCTTGCAGTTGATCAAACAGATCATCAATTCTTGGCAGAGGATATCTATTCTTGATCGTCAGCTTGTTCAGCTCCCGGTAGTCTATGCACATACGAAAACTACCGTCCTTCTTTTTGACAAACAGGACCGGAGCTCCCCAAGGCGAGAAGCTTGGTCGGATAAATCCCTTGTCTAACAATTCTTGAAGTTGTGTCGACAATTCTTGCATCTCAGATGGGGCAAGTCTATAAGGTGCCTTAGCCACAGGCGCGGCACCCGGGACTAAATCGATGTGAAACTCCACTTGCCTCTGAGGCGACAGTCCAGGCAAGTCCTCTGGGAAGACTTCCGGATACTCCCTCACGACAGGGATGTCTTCGATCTTTGGTTCTGCAGCTTTCTTGTCTACAATGTGTGCCAGGAAGGCAGCACACCCTTTTTGCAAACACTTTCGCGCTTTGAGGCAGCTGATAATTCTTAAAGGCGTATCGCGCTTTTCGCCATGTACCACAATTGTTTCACCATCTTCGGTCGGGATACGAACGACCTTTTCGTGACAAACAATTTCTGCCTTGTTGCTTGATAACCAACCCATTCCTACTACTATGTCAAAGCTCCCCAGCTAGACTGGTAGTAGATCCAAAGTAAACTCACGTTCTCCCAACTCGATTGCACAACCTCTGATCACTTCATTGGCTTCTACTAACTTCCCATTAGCCAATTCGATTGAGTAGGGAATATCTAACTTACTAGCGGCTAAACCAAGCATATTCTTAAATTCTAATGATACGAAGCTATAGTCGGCACCAGTATCAAATAAAACGGATGCATAGCGTTGGTTTACAGGGAACGTACCAGTAACGACATTGGGGTCCTGGCGCGCTTCCCTTGCCTCGATATGGAACACTCTTCCACGGGCTTGGTTCAACTCTGGGCAGTTCCTCTTAAAGTGCCCGATATCACCGCAGTTAAAGCATCCAAGTCTTTGCCCGTTTCCACCTCCATTTCCAACTTGGTTATTCCTTTGGTTATGATTCACAGCGCCTGCTTGATTTGTAATGTTGCCTCGTTTCCCATTACCTCCATTGTTTCCTTGTGGGCGATTTCCAATTCCACTCCGGTTATTGTTTCTGTTTCCAAATCCTCCTTGGCCTCCCTGACCAACAGTGGCCCAACAAGAATCCTTCAAGTGGCCAGGTTTCCCACACGCTTCACATACCTTCAAACCACATCGGCCAGAATGGTGACGCTGGCAGGTGTTGCACTTGGGCTGGGTGCCCATATATCCCTTTCCTTTCTTTCCACTACCAGCTGTAACCTGAGCTGGCGCGTTTGGCTCTCCTTTCTTAACAACACCACTAATGCCTTGCTTAAAGTTCGAGAACTTTCGTTTGTTACCTCCGGATGACTCGACGTGAGTCTCTTTCTTCTTTGTCTCGATCTCACCAAACTTGTTCAGGCGGATAGCCTCCTCAGTGAGAGCTACGCACAAATCGATTGCCTCAGTAATTGTTGCAGGCTTGGAGGAGGTCACCATGCTTATGATTTGAGGAGCTAATCCCCAAATGAAGCGTTCAATCTGCTTGAATTCTGGAGTGACCATATAGGGTACCACATGCGACAGGTCGTGAAACCTCTGAACATATTCTGCGATCTTCGGACCTTCCATCTTCAAATGCCAGAACTCAGTTTCCAATCTTTGGATTTCAGCGCGAGAACAATACTTTTTGCGCATTAGTTCCTTCAGTTCGGTCCATGTTAGTGCGTAGGCAGCAGCTTCACCAAGTGTCTGTACTTGCAAATTCCACCAAGATAGGGCTCAATCCAGAAATAGCCCAGAAATGTAGGTGACTTGCTGGTTTGGTGCACATTTGCTCATGCGGAGAACAGATTCAGTCTTCTCGGCCCAACGTACAAAAGCGACAGCACCTCCGGTGCCATCAAAGTTGACAGGCTTGCAGTCTAAAAACTGCTTGTAGGTGCACCCTGCACATACGTTACAACATATGAATGGCATTAGCATCTTTGCTAGAGATATCCAATTAGATCATGGTATGTCTTAATGACTTAGTATTACCATGAGGTGGATTGTTGTTGCCATTGTTGTTTGAGCTGCTTCCGCTGGGTCCTCCTAGCGAGGCGGCGTATTGCGCGATGGCAGCAGCTATGACTTGTTGGAGTTCTGCTTCATTGGTGGGCATCGGCGTTTGACGTCTCGGCGGCATCTTCTAAAAGATGGGTTTACGTCGGTCAGGCCACAATAAAGATCCCATGTTATAATACGTACGCTTTATTATGTTAGAAATAGTACATAACATCTCATGTTATAATCATATCAATCACACAACATCCCATGTTATAAAACATAAATAATCAATCAAAACATCACATATGATGAGAATACTGCGATTGCCATATATCGAGACCACATAGTAAGTGTACAGGTACATAATAGTGTCATACATCATCATCGACTAAGGGCTACATCACCCTAGTCCAAAAGAATATCAAACCAGTGTCAATACATCCATATACATGTCACAAAAGTCAGAATCAAAATGCAGTCTCCAAAAATGTTGTGCAGTCAAAACAATCGCCGTCTTCTCACCAGCGTCTACCCATGCTGTACTAAGGATGCCCTAAACTGATGGTGGTGGAGGAGGGGGAAAATGGGTGTAGAACAAACATCGCAAATGGAGCCAGTCCTCCTCCATGGCTCTCTGGGTACGCAACCAAGAAGCAACCTGCTGCTTAAATGCCAAACGGCGTGCAGCATAGTCAGGTAACAATGGTCGAGGGTGCTGCGAAGAAGCAGGGTGGGTCTGACCCTGACACTGGCACGGCGGTGGCTGAGCTCTCTCAAGCTCCTGAATACGCCGCATGAGTGCCTCCTGCTGGACAACAAACGACATCAGAACGTCCTCAATAGAATACCCCATATGGAAAGAATGGTAGGGGTCGGTCGGTGGCATAACAGAAGGTGACATCCAGAGAAACGGCTCGCTGGCTGGATCAAAAGGTGGCACAAAGAATGGTGATACAGGGGGAATAGCAGATGAAGACTGTGGCATAACTGGAATATATGTCGGCACATGTCCAAAGGGACGAGCCGAGGAACCCTCTCCAGGTCGAGCTGGAGGCGTGTACTATGCAAATGAAAAAGAGAAATCAACGTGAAGTGCATCGGTGGTATGAGGAGGAATAGGTGGAAGCTCATCATCCGCAGGAATCCACCCATGCTGGGCGAGCTCATCTCGTGGGTCAATCTGTGCCTCAAAAAGTGCTCGATCAAACTGTACAGGCATAGGGTCAAGATGGGGTGCAACAAGAGGGTCAGCAGGTATATCAGCGATTAGTGGGGGATCAACATGATCAGCAGCAATAACATGGTCACCCTCCAGTAGTGGTGCATCAGCAGGGTGATCACCAATGGGTGGGTCAGCAATCACAGGATCAATAGGTATGCCAGCATGAGCAGGGTCATGCTCAAGCACTGGGTCAGGAGCAGCTACTGGCTCGAGGGCCATGGCAGGCTCGGGATCAACGAAATCCATATCAAAATCTGCATGGTCAGCGAATGCAGGGTCAACTAGGTCTATTGGGTCAACCATAGGCTGATCCAAGTGGATGAACTCTATCACCTGGTCCGGGTCAAATCCAGGGGAAAAAACAGGGTCTGAATCCTCATCGAGGTCGTGATCGAAAGCAAATCTAGGAGCAGAGGCAGCAGATGATGCGCTGTCAGGATCTGAACCGTGTGAATAGTGTTGTGCGCTCCGAGTGTGTGACGGTGCGGAGGCCACAGACTCGAAGGAGTCTAGAGCGGGTGAGTGTGCAGGTGACTCCTCAGCTGGAGTGTCTGCGAGTAACAAAAGACCACCGTCTGCTAGAAGGGCCTCGCCCTCAACATCGTCCTCCAGGGGCTCATCATCAAATAGATCGACGTCGTCGTCATCGTCGGCGTCGAGGAGCATATCGTAAGCAGGATAAACGGCCAAAGGTATGGGAGCAGGGATCTCTACGAGTGGTAGGTACCCAGCAAAAGGACCATCAGCGGGCTCATCGACAGCGTCGGGCAGCGCAAAGGGCTGAAAGTCGTCCTCGTCTGTGCTGGTAACATTTGATGTGTGGACCTCGTGCTCTGAAGACTCTAAGTCGTCTGATACTATGGGTCTAGGGCCTGTGGTGTCCGAATCACCTGTGCCGGGCGAGTCCATGGTGTCTGTAACACAAACACAAATATGTACAAATAATCAATCATATAATCAGATAAGCACATTAGTCACCAAGTAAGCAATCAAATAATTCTCCTAGTCCCACTAGCCTCTCAGCCTCTCAGACTGCTCTTCCTAGTCCAACTAGCCAAATTCTCCCAGCCTCTCAAACTGCTCTCCCTAGTCCAACTAGCCAAATTCTCCCAGCCTCTCAGACTGCTCTCCCTAGTCCAACTAGCCAAATTCTCCCAGCCTCTCAGACTGCTCTCCCTAGTCCTACTAGGAAAATTCTCCCAGCCTCTCAGACTGCTCTCCCTAGTCCTACTAGGCAACTACCTCGGTCTCCTAAACCGAGCCTCGGTCCTCCAGACCGAGCCTCAACCTCCCAGACTGAGCCTATAAATAATAAATAAATGTGCTCAACATTTGTTTGTAAAAAGTTTTGGATCTGGACTTGAGTGGTATGTAGTAAAAATGTTTTCGTGAGAGCCCTAGTGATCATAGTCTAGACTCGAGAAGGAATCCTAGTTCGCTATGATCAGAGCTCTGATACCAAGCTGTCACACCCTGGCTTTGCGGAAGCGTGGTTATTTTGGTGTGACTTCTTAATACCATAGCTTAATCATAACAAAGCTATATGATAATAAAACCATGCAAGATCATCCATAGATTTAAGTTTTAAAACCAAAGTAACATAACATTGTCTTAGGGACTACAACACCATAACATAAAACATTGTTTTGAAAGACATAAACATCAACATGAATAAAACGCAGTTTAAGATTTGTGACTCATCCAGGAAAAAGTCACATTTCCTAAACCGGGATGACCTCGGAACCCATATGCAGCGGGAAAACACAACATACCGCGCCAGATCTTTAATTCCCTGAAATACATGTAAGTTGAAAAATCAACAATAATGTTGAGCGAGTTCATGTGTAAGTGAGTAAATAAACCTTTGTATGTATAAAAACCCTGGTATGTAGCAAATAAGGAAAAAGAGATCACCAATGGTTTGCAAGGCCATTGATATGTGTGAAGTGCAAGTAGGAAGACTCAAACCTAGCAGATTTATGCGTTGGGTACAAAGTCACCCCGAGGTCCGTTCTGTTTGGGCCTGGGGTTGGGCTCGCTACACCCAGATAGATCTACCGCTCCTGCCCCTTGGTCCTACCTTGAGGATTAATGGCCTCAAGTTTCTGCCTACCCACTCACATGATCTGAATAATAATAACCCTCCTTACGCTAACCATACCATGTAAAAGTACTCGTAATCATAGTAACATGTATTTCACCCCCGCAGTTAGAAAACTGAAAACAGTTAAGAGAAAAGGGGGACATGAACTCACAGTGGTGCGTCTCTACCAAGTATATCTCCTGATCAAGCAGCAGTGCGACGACCTACACGTACTAAGTCTATTAGACGGACGGCCGTGCCTTGGCTTAAGGTTTAAGTTTTTGGGAAATAGTTAGACAACTATTTCGTGTTTATATTTTTGTAAATACTTGGTAATTATTCTCCTTCCCAAGGATGGGGGATTTAATACATGTGCGTTCGTAAACTTCGAAATATATTATTAAGTCTCACTTAATATATTTTATTTCTTACTTCAGAATATAATCATTAACATTCGGTAATATTATTTTTACCCTAAAAATAATATTTGTATATTTCACAAAATAATCATAAACATTTTACAAGTGACGCTTATGAAAAGTATATATACTAAATACATATATTTATCACATTTCATTTTGTGAAATCCCACCTCCGATATTTTGTAAATAAGTCGTGGCGAAATCTATAATTTGAAAACAAGTCAAAATGTATTTCTAACACTTGTGGTGAAAATATTTCTAAGTGTTAGGTTTTTGGAAAAATTTCGCCCGAGTTTCCCCTGTAACTGGAGGTGGCCACGCTTTTAAGCGTATCATTTTCTTTTATAAGTCAAACCAAAAATTTTCTCATTCAATCAAAACAATGCTCAAAGCATCAACTAGTCAATATATATGTAAATCGCAAGAATTACATGAACTTGTAGTTTTTCCAAAAATATGTAGTAAAGCTCCTTACTTTTAGTGTATCTTTATATAAATCCATCCGGTTTCGTAAAAGTCTCGTTTTTAAAGAAATTCCATCTTTACAACTTCTTGTAAAATTTGACAAAACTAGTTCTTTGTCGAAACTTAGTGTTACACAAGTATTTACACACTTGTGTGTTTGCTAAAATCATTCTTGTTTATGAAAGATCCGTCTTTAAAAGTATGTTTTCTCTTGACACGTGGTCCTTTGAAAATACCGCTTGTAGATCCGTAGATCTACTAGTTTTAAACACTATTTCGTGAGTAAAGTCGATTTTACACAAGTTCAAGTTTCTCGTGTGGTAGAGTTTCATCACTTAACCCTTGTTATACTTAAACAAGTTCTATGTCATGATCCATGATCATGACCAATCCGGGTTAAACGATGATCCGAGCTACCACAACATAGATCGGCACTAAATAACCACACAAAACAAATCTTACAAGATTTACACAACAATCAAGTTTTTATCCATCATTTTTAGCATTTTTAGTAGACTTTTAACATATCATCTTGTATGTTCATAGATTTTAACCGACAAAGTTCTTTTTAACCACTTTAAAATAGATCAAGAGTGTGTTTAAAGCCACTTACTACTAGCTCGAGGCTAGGGAAGATTCTAGTCGCAAAATGAGTGGATAAAAGCAATAGGGTGAGGTCCTTCGCGTTCCGAATGCACCAAGCCTCCTCGTATGTGATCCTCAACACTTGTATGCTCTTGGAATGAGAAGATCAAAACCGAAAAATGGATGGATGTGGGTGTGTGTGTTCGGCCGAGAGCCAAAGAGAGGGAGAGAGAGAGTTTTGTTGAGAGTTAAGTGAAACGATCATGTGTGTTAAGACTAGAACTTATAGACAAACCTTTCACAAATAACCAAAGGGTTTTATGTCTAATAGATATTAAGCACAAGGGATTTAAATAATCAACAAAGGACAAGGGGTGTCACCCAAGGGGACGGTTCGGTTGGGGGGGGGGGTCTCCTAGTTAGATTTCAACCAAATGTTAAGTATTAGTTAAGTTAAGTGAAGGTTAACTCGGTTACTAGCGTGTCGTGCATTATGACGGGTGTTAGGGTATTCAGGGACCCTAACTGGCTCAGAAAAAGAAAAACAATGTTGTTGGCAATATTTTTATGTTCCGGGTAAAGTCCGGTTGTTCGGTTGGATAGAGATCCGTTAAAGTGCTTAACAAAGCTTTAAAGTGTCGTTATTATTATTTTTAGTGACACAATTTATTCCCGACACTTTGGAAAGTGTCTAGTAATGTTTTTCTCATGTTTTGGCACTCTATTAGGTAGCTTAATGCTGAATTTTTATGATAAAGTGCTGAATTTTGTACTTAGAGTACGTTTTAGGCACATCCGGTCACTGTAATCTCATTCCTAGTGACGCAGTTCTACAACCCTTATATCCCTACACTCACCACTAGTGTAGCAAACTATCTCAGGCTCTTATAGGCCTTAGAGGCAGTACCTGCCTGGTGCTAGTTATGACAGCACGTTTAATAGGTTATCCGTTCATTGTGCTACTGTGCTTTTGGTGCATCAAGGTTGTCACAAAGGTGCTGTAAGCAAAACATGGAGTGACAGCAAGTAAAGTATGATGCAAGTAAGTACATGTATCAGTATTCAAGTAGCAGTTTATCCACAAGTTCAAGTAAGCACAGTAATTAAGCAGTAATTAATTATTAATTAAGTCGTACGGATACCTGGTTTAGTGAGGGTTGTCACATCAAGAGTCACCAAAGGAAGCAGAAGTCAAGCCAGCACCACCAGCGAAGAAACCAACCGAGGAATCAAAGACCATGGATGAACAATCCCCTAAGAAATCAAGGAAGCGTAAGGCTTCAAGGAAACCCGCAGCGGTTGCACCAAAACAGGCAGGACCTAGTCAGATGACAACATCACTAGCCAAGGAGCGGTACAAAGGAACTGCTCCCTTGTGCAAACGATGCAACCGTCATCATTCGAACCCCTTACCCTGCTTCAAATGTACCTACTGTGGACGGTGGGGACATCTGATTAACATATGTCGCTTTGCCATCCAAAACAAAGCTGCTATCAACCTTGCTGCTACCCAACTCCAAGTCAACCCTACTCAAGCTCGTTTTCCGTCTGGTACTTGCTACAACTGTGGCGAGACGAGCCATTTCAGGAACAACTGCCCGAAGATTGTCAGTGCAAATCCAACCCTTGGATGAGCAGTTGGCTGAGTAGAAGATGTTGCTGTCTTATGCTTTTGTTTCTTTCGTTTTCTAGTAATGTGAAACAATATGTCTTGTTCATAAATAAAAGTTGTTGTTCGCAATTCTAATATACAAGTATAGTTACACGTGTGTATGGCATTTCCCTATAATACCTACATTAAAGAACTATGTTCCTTACAAACTACTTTTGTGAATATCCCATTTTTGTGTTTACTCATGATTCCCTCGAAAATAAAAAATTTAAGTACTCGTTTCATTCCAGGAGATGAAGTACAAGAAATAAAGGGAAATTATGAGTAATCGTGCTTTTTGCACATCTATGCCATTAAATTCTTGGTTAGATAACTAAGGATATTTTCAATCTCATACCCATTATGTTCTGATTTTTTTTCAACATGCATAACATAAGTTTTCCAAAACAACCTCCATGATTTCAAAAACATCGTCTACGTTTCAAAAATAACCTTCATGACTTCAAAATGTTATTGATACAGTATATATCAAATGCATGATTTCAAAAGCATCATTCATGTTTTCAAAAACCTTATACATAATTTCAAAATTTATCCCGCATGATTTTAAAACATTTTTGTAAATATATCTACATAATACACCTACTCTATGATTTCAAAGGTATTATATATAAGGTTTCAAAAACATTGAACACATTTTTAGAACCCCATGCATAGTTTTCCAAAAATATTTTTCTTCATACATTGACTTCACCTTCAAATTCTGCTTCATATGTCGCCTTGACATATCTAACATCTCAACTTCATAAGCATTTTTACTTCATGTTTTGACTTAAGCACATCAAGTGCAAGGTTTCAAACATCTTCAACTTCTAAAAATCCATAAGGGATCTTTTTATCTTCACATTTAGATCCTTGTGGATGATTATCATTCAAATCAGAATCCTTAATTGGATTCCTTTTGTACCAAAATTCGAACATTTCGGTTCCTTATAATCGAAATCGAATTTTTCTTTTAAAAATCTTTCTATCTATATAGTTAGATTCTTGATAATGTTTAAAGTACCAAATGAAATCCAAGGAATGGATTCCTAGTGTGCTTTAAATACATGTGCTCTGTTAGCAGAACAAACTTCTAGTTAAACAATTTTGTGGTTATGTGACTATGTGTTTATGCATCTTATGTTTTCTTTTATGCATTTTGTGTTTTTATACTCTGGGTATTCGTTATCCAAATACTCGTAGAATCTTTCATATCTTCATATGAGGGATTCGTAGTAGGATATTCAAAAAGGTACTACCTTAAATCCTAAATGGGCTTCTATGTAATAGTTAAGACCCTTGAATTATATAGTACTATTCCATGATTCATAAGAGACCCTTTTAGTGGTCTAGTCAAAAAGATTGATTCAAAAATCTGGTTAAGAATGACATGTGATGATATAAGCTGAAAAGACTCCTTGGTTGTCTATTAAAATCATTTATTGATTTAATAAAAGGGACCCTATGGTGGTCTAGTCACACTCATCACAGGTTTGTTCATTTGATTTTCCCCTACACATTATAAAAGGCTTATTGGATTTTATCACCCTTAACTATTGGTCATTGGCCGCTGCCACCCCCAACTATCATTTTGACGCCCGCCACCCCCAACTTAACACTTAGTGTGTTTTGTCACCAAATCACTAACTTTTGATCCTGTTACTATACTTTTGGGGGTGTCCTAAGATCCCTAAAACCTTCTCAAGATCTCTATGATACCCCAAAAGTGTAGTAACATAATCAAAAGTTAGTGATCAGTTAGCGACGTGGTTACAGAACACGCTAAGTGTTAAGTTGGAGGTGTCGGACGTCAAAGTGATAGTTGAAGGTGACAGCTGCCAATAACCAATAGTTGTGGGTGATAAAATCTAATAACCCATTATAAAATAGACTGTGTAAACTATGCAAGGAATTATCTAATTATGGATGCGTACATAATTATGAAATTCAGTGCACGGAAACCACAGTAAGATTTATTATGTGTAAGAACCGATAGTGGCAACAATAACGAAATGTGAACAATGTACAGGAGGTATGGTGGACGCACCAATGACGCTTCATATACTTGTATATAAGTATCCCTCTTACATTGCAAGCATGATGTTATTAAAGTTACTAGAAGTTCAGAACCCTAACCAATGTTGTTCGATCTTTTCAACTTCATGTTTTAAACTCTCACAAGTTTCCTCTAAATAAATTTCGGGACGAAATTTCCACAAGTAGGGGAGACTGTAACATCTGTGCTTGTAATCATTGTGAACAGTTCTTTCATCAATAAAAGAATGTTATTTGATCCCAATGTTTGTTTGGTTGTGTTTTATATTTTTCATGTTTTGACTTTAATTCAATTTCAAACTCTATAACGCTTTCTGGAGAGTTATACGCAAACTGGTGCGTAAACGTAATCAGTTTAATGCGACAAATACTCCGGAACATCAACATATACTTAACATACCCTAAATAACCTTTACATAACTTAGAAATTGTCACACCCCGACCGTGTAAAACAACAAATCGCGGCGGAAACATCGGGGCGTGTTGCAACAGAATTAATTGTTTCATAACCATGGCATACAAAGTTGTATTTTATTTATAAACAAAGGTGTTACATTGTCTTAAACAGGAATTAAGGAGTTCAGAACATAATTAAACATAGTCTATCTTCTTTTAAAGTCTCTAAGGCACAGGTCCGCCCTAGTATCAAGATCAACATCTTACGGAAAAGCTCCTGAAAACACATGTGAAAATAGGTACGTCAGCATAAAAATGCCTGTGAGATACATAGGTTTGTGAAAATAGGATTCATGACTTATGTTTAAGAAAAATGTTTAGTCATGAACCTTGTAATTTGCTTTGTCTTGTAAATCATTTGAATAACAATAAGATCAGATGATATGTATATGTAAATGTCAGGTTAAATAAATGACCATGTAAAAATGTGTTTGTATAAGATAACTTGTTTGTAAATCAATGTCTTGTGAAAAATATGTTATTTGTATAAAATGTTCTATGTCTCAATATTGAAATGATTCAAATAACGTTACGACATGTAATACCATACAAACACTTATATATAGGAAGTACCAGCGGCGTATCCACCATGCTTGTATCATATTACACACGCATCGTTACTTAATCACTTAATCAACCAAACCAACCAATGTAAGAAGTCTATGTTTAAACCAATTGTCAAAATGTATTGAATAATATGTCAAAGTGTTCATGTCAAGATGTAAATCATGTAGTATGTAAAACTAATGCCAAAAGTGTTTGTGTCAAAGGTAAATCATGTCAAAATGTCTATGTCAAATATCCATGTCAAATGTCTATGTCGAATATCCATGTCAAATGTCTATGTCAAATATCAATGTCAAATGTCTATGTCAAATATCCATGTCAAATGTCTATGTCAAATATCCATGTCAAATGTCTATGTCAAAATGTCATGTATGGCAAGTGAAATGTCTCAACTAAACCATATGCACAAAAACAAAGTATTGAAGTAAAACTTGGTTTAAATCAAAGTTACGTTTTGTGTAAATGCATGCTACTATTTAATATGAACATTTATGCGGTATTGTGAAAATGCATACATCCAAGCCTTGTGACTGTGGTGATAAACCCTTTAAACAAATTAAAGGTCTATCTGTCTTATATCATCGAATTCGGTCATTCCTTTCTGTCCCCTTTCCCTGGGATGTCCGGAACGGGAGTTGTCAATTCCTATGGTACCACTACCTACTAACGAACGGCGTAGCTAATGTTAATGAATGTATTGTCCCATGTAAACAAACCAAATGTCATACCAAAATGTAAACATGTGAAAAACAATGCACTAAGTATGTAATCAAATGAACATACATAGCGTGAAATGTCATGTAAAACAATGTACTAAGTAGGCACACAATGGGCATACATAGCATGAAATGTCATATAAAACAATGTACTAAGTAGGCACACAATGGGCATACATAGCATGAAATGTCATGTAAAACAATGTACTAAGTAATGCACACAATGGGCACACCTAGCATAAAATGTAATGTAAAACGATGTACCAAGTAATGCACACAATGGGCACACCTAGCATGAATTGTAATGAAATCATGTACTATAATGTACTAACAAACATAGCCGGTATATGATGTGAAAACATGAAAGCATGAAAGTAACAAGTAGGCACATGTGTTCCACCCCAAAATAGTTTGGAAAACAGTAAAAGAGGGGTCTATGTACTCACTTGAGATTGCTCAGTTGTATAAAGATAACCACCAAGTAATGCTATAGATCTCGGAATCAAACGACACCTAATATAGGTAACTATGTTAATAACCGGACCTTAATCGGATGATTGGATAGAATGAGGTTTCGTAAACCAAACGAGTGTAGAGACTTGTGTCATTTGGTTTTAACAAAGCCTACATACTAAATGAAACTTAACATAATTGTTTACGACCCATTACGACCCGTTTAGGAAGCTTATGCTACTTTAACGCGTCGTGCGCGTGAAACACGTTCGGACCGCCTAACTAGTCCTATGACAAGTGTTATATGCCTAAACATGTTACATAATCAGCTACGTGACAAAGGTTTAGGTTACATATGCTTAATTACCAATTATACATGAAAAAGGGTATTCTGGTAATTTACCTAAGGCATATAAACTACCTATCATACAACTACTTAAACGATGTGACCATAGGGTATAACCTCGGAAGGTTATTCCCTACCTACTATGGTCACCTAATGTATTTGGTCGGATCCTAATGATCGACCAAATGGGTCGGGTTCGAAGGTATAAGCGATTTATTAGATCGCCTACCCTACGACCCTAGACAACGTGGTAATCAGTAGGCATAGTCCCAAGAGACTATGACCATCGTGATTACAATCACGTTGCGAAGTTCAACCGAACTTCGCATTGACCATTACTGGTCAACGCTGAAAGTCAAACAAAGTTTGACTTTCTGACTCGAAAAGCAGTAAAAATAAGGAAAAGAACGAAAGAATACTTACGAAGGGTCCCCGAATGCTAAACTCGATTCGAAAATCTCAGGTATGAAACTAGTGTTTCAACTTAGAGTTTCTCAAATCAAATTTCTAGTGATTATGAATGAAACATATGGTGGGTATTTATAGTTTTTCCATATAGAATATTCCTAGAATATTCCTAGCATATTCCAAGCATATTCCTAGCATATACCTTAGCATATTCCAAGCATATACCTTAGCATATTCCAAGCATATACCTTAGCATATTCCAAGCATATGCCAAGCATATTCCTAGTATATGGCTAAGACGGGTATTTAACTGGGTACCAGGTATTTTATCTAGCGTTTAAATCCCGGTTTATGGCGTTCTAAATTATTTTTATTACTCTATAAAAATAAACTCGCCAAGTTATTACTGAAATAAATTTCAGTTGCCAGGACTGGCTGCGTTGTCTGCGTTTTGCAGTAGAAGCACTGTGTTGCGCAGAAACACACGGTACGCGCTTAAACTTTGAAAAATAACGTTTTTAGGCGTTTTAATTTATTTTTCAACACGGACCTGATTAAAATAAGATTTTAATCATAACAGAATATTTGTGGGATTTAAATATTATCCGGTCGGTCACCAACGTTCGTTTGGTCGTACGATCGCGGTGTTCGGTTAATTACGACGGAATGCGCATAAGCGCGAAAAACGATCCAAATTGCGCGACGAATGGATTTTTCTTATGCCAAACACTAAAATAAAATATTTTGGTGCTTACATAAATTTTTGGATGTCCGGATGTATTCAGAACGTATGTTATGCGCGAAAATGCAAACTTGTGCACTTTTTGACACTTTTAGTCCCTGAATGACCCAAAAGTTTATTTTAGCACACCGAACCCCTCAAAGCCTATTTCTAAGCTATGTAAAGGATATTTAAGGTGTGTTTAACTTATGGTTAGGTTCCGGAATGTTCGTTACAGTTCAAATTGACATACTTTCGCAGTTTGTCATATTTAGTCCCTGTAAGCGAATTAACTTGTTTTTGCCATACCAAAGCCTTTAAAACTTATTTCTAAGTTATGTAAAGGTTATTTAAGGTATGTTGAGTATATGTTGATGTTCCGGAGTATTTCTCGCATTAAACTGAGTACGTTTATGCACTAGTTTGCGTATAACTCTCCAGAAAGAATGTAGAGTTTGAAATTGAACAAAAGTCAAAACATGAAAAATGTAAAACATAACAAAACAAACATTGTGATCAAATAACATTGTTTTATTGATAACATAACTGTTCATAGTGATTACAAGCACAGTTGTTATAGTCTCCCCTACTTGTGGAAATTTCGTCCCGAAATTTATTTAGAGGAAACTCGTGGAAAAAGATGCGGATATTTCGCTTTCATTTGATCTTCGCGTTCCCAAGTAAACTCGGGTCCACGTTTAGCTTCCCAGCGAACTTTGACCAAAGGAATGCGCTTGCGTTTAAGCCACTTGACTTCACGTTCCATGATTTCCACTGGCTTCTCAACAAATTTCAGTGTTTTGCCAACACGAATTTCGTCAAGCGGTATGGAGAAATTCTCATCAGCTGTACACTTCTTGAGATTGGACACGTGAAAAGTTGGATGAACATTTCCCAGTTCAGGAGGTAACTCAAGTCTGTAGGCTACCTTTCTGATTCTTTCGACGATCTTGAATGGTCCAACGTATCTAGGTGCAAGTTTTCCTTTCTTTCCAAATCCGATCACACCTTTCCAAGGTGAGACCTTAAGTAATACTCGATCACCGACTTGAAATTCCAAGGCTTTGTGTTTTGGGTCCGCGTAAATCTTCTGACGGTTTCTAGCTGCCTGAAGGTTATCACGAACTTTCTTGACCTTGTCAGTTGTCTCTAAAATGAGGGCAGGTCCAGTAAGTTGAGCCTCGCCAATCTCATTCCAGCAGACTGGTGAACGACATTTTCGACCATAGAGAGCCTCGAAAGGAGCCATTTTGATGCTAGTGTGATAACTGTTGTTGTAGGAGAATTCAATCAATTTAAGATGTGAATCCCAGCTACCACCAAAATCGATCACACAAGCTCTAAGCATATCCTCCAGAGTCTGGATTGTTCTCTCAGATTGACCATCCGTTTGCGGATGATAAGCTGTGCTCAGATTAAGTTGGGTCCCCATAGCAGATTGCATGGTTCTCCAAAAATGAGAAGTGAAACGAGCATCTCTGTCAGAAATGATGTTCAACGGAACACCATGTCGAGCTACAATTTCATCTACATAGATTTGAGCAAGTCTGTCAGCAGGAAAATCCTCACGGATTGGCAAGAAATGTGCTGACTTTGTAAGACGATCAACGACTACCCAGATGGCATCATGACCTTTCTTTGTGCGCGGGAGTTTGGTAACAAGATCCATAGTAATGTTTTCCCATTTCCAAACTGGGATCTCTGGTTGCTCCAATAATCCCGAAGGACGCTGATGTTCAGCCTTAACCTTTAGACAAGTAAGGCATTTGGATACGTATAAGGCAATGTCTTTCTTCATACCAGGCCACCAATAGTGAATACGAAGATCCTTATACATTTTATCTGAGCCCGGATGAATAGAATAACGAGACTTATGGGCTTCATCCATAAGCAAGGTACGAAGATCATCTAGGCTTGGGACCCACAAACGGTCCATGAAGTAATATGATCCATTGTCCTTCAGTTCCAGTGCAGGTGTTATGTGATAAGGAAATTCCTTATCCATCAATCCTTGTGAAACACAAGATTGTTGAGACTGAGAAATGCTTGCTTGGATATCGGATCGAGCTTGAATAACAGATTGAACACGTACACAATGAAGCTTAGTACGTTCCTTACGACTTAATGCATCAGCTACGACATTCGCCTTACCAGGATGGTAGCGAATTTCGCAGTCATAGTCGTTTAAAAGCTCAACCCAACGTCGTTGTCTCATGTTGAGTTCTTTTTGGTTGAAGATATGCTGAAGACTTTTGTGGTCAGTGAAAACCACACATTTTGTACCGTACAAATAGTGTCTCCAGATCTTGAGAGCAAAGACAACTGCACCTAACTCAAGATCATGAGTGGTGTAGTTCTTCTCATGTATCTTCAATTGTCTTGATGCATAGGCTATGACTTTGTTCCTTTGCATAAGAACACAGCCAAGACCCAATTTCGATGCATCACAATACACAACAAAATCATCATCACCCTCAGGCAATGATAGAACAGGCGCATCGCAAAGCTTTTGCTTCAAGTGTTGAAAAGCTTCCTCTTGTTTGATTCCCCAATAAAAAGGCATTTTCTTCTGAGTTAGAGCAGTTAGAGGAACTGCAATCTTCGAGAAGTTTTCTATGAAGCGGCGATAATAACCCGCTAGACCAAGAAAAGAACGAACTTCAGTAGGAGTAGTAGGTGTATCCCAATCCTTAATCGCACTGATCTTGGAGGGATCTACATGAATACCCCGTTCGTTGATAACATGCCCCAAAAATTGAACTTCTTTAAGCCAAAATTCGCACTTGGAGAATTTGGCGAAAAGTTGCTCTTTCTTTAGGAGTTCAAGGGTAAGACGAAGATGTTGCTCGTGATCAGTTTGCGTCTTAGAATAAATCAAGATGTCGTCAATAAAAACAATGACGAACTGATCCAAATAAGGTTTACAGACCCTATTCATTAAGTCCATGAAAACAGCAGGAGCATTAGTCAAACCGAATGGCATGACTGTGAATTCATAATGCCCATAACGAGTACGGAACGCTGTCTTCGGAATGTCTTCTTCTTGCACCCGAAGTTGATGATATCCAGATCGCAGATCAATCTTCGAAAAATAAGAAGCGCCCTGTAGTTGATCAAAGAGATCATCAATGCGAGGTAAAGGATATCGATTCTTGATGGTAAGTTTGTTAAGCTCACGATAATCGATACACATCCTAAAGGATCCATCCTTCTTCTTTACAAAAAGAACGGGAGCACCCCAAGGTGAAAAACTAGGACGTATAAAACCTTTGTCAGAGAGCTCCTGAAGCTGTTTAGACAACTCTTGCATCTCGGATGGTGCAAGACGATATGGAGCTCTAGCAATGGGATTTGCACCAGGTACGAGATCAATGCGGAACTCGACTTGGCGTGCTGGAGGTAGACCAGGTAAATCTTCAGGGAACACTTCAGAATAATCCCGAACGACAGGAATATCTGAAATAGATTTACCCTTGCCTTTATCTTCTGTAACATGTGCTAAGAAAGCCACATAGTTCTTCCGTAAATACTTCCGAGCTTTAAAACAAGACATGAGTTTGAGACCACCGGTAGGCTTCTCACCTTGAACCTGCAGAATCTCGTCTGTCGAAAGCGGCACACGAACAATCTTCTCAGAACAAACTATCTCTGCGTGATGCTTGGATAACCAATCCATTCCCACAATAACGTCGAAGCTTCCGAGTTGCATAGGCGTGAGGTCGATAGGAAAAAGATGGTCGTTAAGATTCAACTGGCAGTTGCGAAGAACAGAATTAAGAATAATGGGTTCACCACTAGCAACCTCTACTGTCAAAGATTTGCCTAGTTTCGTTCTAGACACTCGAAGCATTGGTTCAAAGGACAAAGACACGAAACTCTTATCGGCACCGGAATCGAAAAGAACAGATGCAGGCTGATTATTAATAAAGAACGTACCGTTCACCACATTATCGTCAGCCTGTGCCTCTTGGGCATTCATGTTAAAAACTCGGCCTCGAGCCGGAGCCTGAGCCTGATTCTGGTTCTGGTTCTGGTTCGCCAGTCTTGGGCACCGATTCCTATAGTGGGTCAGATCCCCATAATTGTAACAAGCACCTGGTGGGTATTGTGGTCGTGCAGCTTGACCCTGTTGCGGAGCAGCTTGTTGAGCCGGGTTCTGAACCGCGGGATTCTGAGCAGACCGACAAACATTGGCAAGATGGCCTGACTTCCCACAGTTAGTACAGAAACGACATGGAAGTTGCGGCTGGTGGTGACTGTTGCATCTATTGCACAAAGGTGCATTCCCTGTATAGGGTTTCTTTGCTGGCGGCTGTGCGGGTTGGTTGGGAGCTGCTTGATTAGCTTGGGCAGTGACAGCATAGTTTTGGGAAGCCTTACGCTTCTTTGCCCTCTTTGAAGAACCAGAGTTCTTTCCATTCCCGTTTTGACCTTTCTTGCTATCCATCTTGTCAGCTGATTGTTCCTTGCCCTTGTCACCCTTCCGGTGTAACTTGTTCTTCCGGATCTGCGACTCAGTCAATGTCGCTGATAATTCGATCGCCTGACGAAGTGTGGCAGGTTCACTACCAGTAAGAATGTCTTGTACCGAGTCAGGTAGGCCGTCGATGTATCTTTCGATAGCCTTGTCAAGTGGGGTGACCATTGTTGGGCAAAGCAGACTCAACTCTTCAAACCGATCAGTATAAGCCCTATGCTCACCACTATCTTACTTCAGCTCATCAAACTCCTTCTCCAACGCTCGTTGCTCATGACGAGGACAGAATTCCCTCATCATAAGGGCTCTAAGTTCAGCCCAGGTCTGTGCAAGAGCAACTTCTGCACCCCTATCCCTCATAACCCCGTTCCACCATGTCAAAGCCCTCTTCTGAAATACGCTCGAAGCAAACTCAACCTTGCGATTATCCGGACACTGCACATGGCGAAAAGTATTCTCACTGCTCTCGAACCACTGAAGAAGCCCAGTCGCTCCTTCAGAACCACTAAACTTGAGTGGTTTAGCCTGATTAAAATCCTTGTATTTGCATGGAACATTGTTGTTGTTGTTGGCTTGATTCCATTGAGCAAAGAGATTTGGAAATTGAGCAGCCATCTGCTGCGCAATAATTTCTGCCAGCTCGGCAGTAGCTATCTGGTTCTCGCGTCGAGGAGGCATTCTAAAAGAGGAAAACATGAAAGGAAACGAGTGAGATGATTGGATGAAAAGAATGAGATGAAACAAAATCAACAAAAGCAAAGATGGTGGTCATTCGTCCGTATCACAGAGCAAACAAACAACACACAGCGACTAATCAAAGTAAATGGGTCAAAAATAATGTATAATGAAGACATGCTCGCCTATAAGTGAACACTCATCCCAAGAATTCCCAGGTAAGCACAACTGGTCTCGCGTCTGGTTGAGATGTATACGAAGTGCTTGCCTAGACAGAAAACTCAGAATACAGGCATTCACCCTTCCAGTTTGCACATGTTCACATTATTTAAAACCCAAAACGTTTGACGGGATTTTGAAAATTTGAAGGCACAAGGCCAAAAACCAATACTGAAAAGGGTTCAAAACCATATAACAGAGGGTTCAAAACCTTACAATTGAGGGTTCAAGACCTTGTAAAAATTTATTCAAAAACAAATGATTGTTTTTCAAAAATCGTTTCGGAAAAATTTTGGTTCCTTGTTTTGTTAATCACCTAAGGATAGGTGATGTACATGTTTTAAGATCTAAACACAAGATAACTTGCGTTAGGTTCCTAGAAAAGTTATAGTCTAGGTCAAAGCATTACTAATAACCTAATTCCCTATAACCATTAGCTCTGATACCAACTCTTCTGTCACACCCCGACCGCGTAAAACAACAAATCGCGGCGGAAACATCAGGGCGTGTTGCAACAGAATTAATTGTTTCATAACCATGGCATACAAAGTTGTATTTTATTTATAAACAAAGGTGTTACATTGTCTTAAACAGGAATTAAGGAGTTCAGAACATAATTAAACATAGTCTATCTTCTTTTAAAGTCTCTAAGGCACAGGTCCGCCCTAGTATCAAGATCAACATCTTACGGAAAAGCTCCTGAAAACACATGTGAAAATAGGTACGTCAGCATAAAAATGCCTGTGAGATACATAGGTTTGTGAAAATAGGATTCATGACTTATGTTTAAGAAAAATGTTTAGTCATGAACCTTGTAATTTGCTTTGTCTTGTAAATCATTTGAATAACAATAAGATCAGATGATATGTATAAGTAAATGTCAGGTTAAATAAATGACCATGTACAAATGTGTTTGTATAAGATAACTTGTTTGTAAATCAATGTCTTGTGAAAAATATGTTATTTGTATAAAATGTTCTATGTCTCAATATTGAAATGATTCAAATAACGTTACGACATGTAATACCATACAAACACTTATATATAGGAAGTACCAGCGGCGTATCCACCATGCTTGTATCATATTACACACGCATCGTTACTTAATCACTTAATCAACCAAACCAACCAATGTAAGAAGTCTATGTTTAAACCAATTGTCAAAATGTATTGAATAATATGTCAAAGTGTTCATGTCAAGATGTAAATCATGTAGTATGTAAAACTAATGCCAAAAGTGTTTGTTTCAAAGGTAAATCATGTCAAAATGTCTATGTCAAATATCCATGTCAAATGTCTATGTCGAATATCCATGTCAAATGTCTATGTCAAATATCAATGTCAAATGTCTATGTCAAATATCCATGTCAAATGTCTATGTCAAATATCCATGTCAAATGTCTATGTCAAAATGTCATGTATGGCAAGTGAAATGTCTCAACTAAACCATATGCACAAAAACAAAGTATTGAAGTAAAACTTGGTTTAAATCAAAGTTACGTTTTGTGTAAATGCATGCTACTATTTAATATGAACATTTATGCGGTATTGTGAAAATGCATACATCCAAGCCTTGTGACTGTGGTGATAAACCCTTTAAACAAATTAAAGGTCTATCTGTCTTATATCATCGAATTCGGTCATTCCTTTCTGTCCCCTTTCCCTGGGATGTCCGGAACGGGAGTTGTAAATTCCTATGGTACCACTACCTACTAACGAACGGCGTAGCTAATGTTAATGAATGTATTGTCCCATGTAAACAAACCAAATGTCATACCAAAATGTAAACATGTGAAAAACAATGCACTAAGTATGTAATCAAATGAACATACATAGCGTGAAATGTCATGTAAAACAATGTACTAAGTAGGCACACAATGGGCATACATAGCATGAAATGTCATGTAAAACAATGTACTAAGTAGGCACACAATGGGCATACATAGCATGAAATGTCATGTAAAACAATGTACTAAGTAATGCACACAATGGGCACACCTAGCATAAAATGTAATGTAAAACGATGTACCAAGTAATGCACACAATGGGCACACCTAGCATGAATTGTAATGAAATCATGTACTATAATGTACTAACAAACATAGCCGATATATGATGTGAAAACATGAAAGCATGAAAGTAACAAGTAGGCACATGTGTTCCACCCCAAAACAGTTTGGAAAACAGTAAAAGAGGGGTCTATGTACTCACTTGAGATTGCTCAGTTGTATAAAGATAACCACCAAGTAATGCTATAGATCTCGGAATCAAACGGCACCTAATATAGGTAACTATGTTAATAACCGGACCTTAATCGGATGATTGGATAGAATGAGGTTTCGTAAACCAAACGAGTGTAGAGACTCGTGTCATTTGGTTTTAACAAAGCCTACATACTAAATGAAACTTAACATAATTGTTTACGACCCATTACGACCCGTTTAGGAAGCTTATGCTACTTTAACGCGTCGTGCGCGTGAAACACGTTCGGACCGCCTAACTAGTCCTATGACAAGTGTTATATGCCTAAACATGTTACATAATCAGCTACGTGACAAAGGTTTAGGTTACATATGCTTAATTACCAATTATACATGAAAAAGGGTATTCTGGTAATTTACCTAAGGCATATAAACTACCTATCATACAACTACTTAAACGATGTGACCATAGGGTATAACCTCGGAAGGTTATTCCCTACCTACTATGGTCACCTAATGTATTTGGTCGGATCCTAATGATCGACCAAATGGGTCGGGTTCGAAGGTATAAGCGATTTATTAGATCGCCTACCCTACGACCCTAGACAACGTGGTAATCAGTAGGCATAGTCCCAAGAGACTATGACCATCGTGATTACAATCACGTTGCGAAGTTCAACCGAACTTCGCATTGACCATTACTGGTCAACGCTGAAAGTCAAACAAAGTTTGACTTTCTGACTCGAAAAGCAGTAAAAATAAGGAAAAGAACGAAAGAATACTTACGAAGGGTCCCCGAATGCTAAACTCGATTCGAAAATCTCAGGTATGAAACTAGTGTTTCAACTTAGAGTTTCTCAAATCAAATTTCTAGTGATTATGAATGAAACATATGGTGGGTATTTATAGTTTTTCCATATAGAATATTCCTAGAATATTCCTAGCATATTCCAAGCATATTCCTAGCATATACCTTAGCATATTCCAAGCATATACCTTAGCATATTCCAAGCATATACCTTAGCATATTCCAAGCATATGCCAAGCATATTCCTAGTATATGGCTAAGACGGGTATTTAACTGGGTACCAGGTATTTTATCTAGCGTTTAAATCCCGGTTTATGGCGTTCTAAATTATTTTTATTACTCTATAAAAATAAACTCGCCAAGTTATTACTGAAATAAATTTCAGTTGCCAGGACTGGCTGCGTTGTCTGCGTTTTGCAGTAGAAGCACTGTGTTGCGCAGAAACACACGGTACGCGCTTAAACTTTGAAAAATAACGTTTTTAGGCGTTTTAATTTATTTTTCAACACGGACCTGATTAAAATAAGATTTTAATCATAACAGAATATTTGTGGGATTTAAATATTATCCGGTCGGTCACCAACGTTCGTTTGGTCGTACGATCGCGGTGTTCGGTTAATTACGACGGAATGCGCATAAGCGCGAAAAACGATCCAAATTGCGCGACGAATGGATTTTTCTTATGCCAAACACTAAAATAAAATATTTTGGTGCTTACATAAATTTTTGGATGTCCGGATGTATTCAGAACGTATGTTATGCGCGAAAATGCAAACTTGTGCACTTTTTGACACTTTTAGTCCCTGAATGACCCAAAAGTTTATTTTAGCACACCGAACCCCTCAAAGCCTATTTCTAAGCTATGTAAAGGATATTTAAGGTGTGTTTAACTTATGGTTAGGTTCCAGAATGTTCGTTACAGTTCAAATTGACATACTTTCGCAGTTTGTCATATTTAGTCCCTGTAAGCGAATTAACTTGTTTTTGCCATACCAAAGCCTTTAAAACTTATTTCTAAGTTATGTAAAGGTTATTTAAGGTATGTTGAGTATATGTTGATGTTCCGGAGTATTTCTCGCATTAAACTGAGTACGTTTACGCACTAGTTTGCGTATAACTCTCCAGAAAGCGATGTAGAGTTTGAAATTGAACAAAAGTCAAAACATGAAAAATGTAAAACATAACAAAACAAACATTGTGATCAAATAACATTGTTTTATTGATAACATAACTGTTCATAGTGATTACAAGCACAGTTGTTACAGAAATAAGTTTTAAAGGTTTTGGTATGGCAAAAACAAGTTAATTCGCTTACAGGGACTAAACTTGACAAACTGCGAAAGTATGCCAATTTGAACTGTAACGAACATTCCGGAACATGACCATAAGTTAAACACACCTTAAATATCCTTTATATAGCTTAGAAATAGGCTTTGAGGGGTTCGGTGTGCTAAAATAAACTTTTGGGTCATTCAGGGACTAAAAGCGTCAAAAAGTGCACAAGTTTGCATTTTCGCGCATAACTTACGTTCAGAATACATCCGGACATCCAAAAATTTATGTAAGCACTAAAACATTTTGTTTTAGTGTTTGGCATAAGAAAAATCCATTTGTCACGCAATTTGGATCGTTTTTCGCGCTTATGCGCATTCCGTCGTAATTAAGCGAACATCGCGTTCGTACGATCAAACGAACCAACGTCCGACATATTTTTGAGCATGTTTCATGTCCAAAATATTTAGGCATCATTTTAGGGCCTTAAAGTTGGATTGACGGGCCTTAGAAGTGTCGGAAATTAGCTTAAACACCAACAGGGACCAAAACTGTCACTTTGGAAACTTGTTTTCTGATCAGAAGCTCCAGGCGGCCCGCGGAAGACCTGGGCTGATCCTTACGCGGCCCGCGTCAGTGTCCCAGACCAGATTCGATGTTTTAACAGCCTGTTATCAGTTGTTTTACCCACAAAACCACCTTGCACATGGTATTACAATACCATCTGTGCAAGTGTATGGCCAAGATCAAAGCACGTTTCCCGATAAACGATCCTAACGGTGCTAGTATTCCTATAAATACCCCTTGCCTTCACTTGCAAAAACCCACTAGAATCCTGATTTGAGAAGCTCTAAGTTGAAACCATTGTTTCATACCTGAGCTACTTGGATCGAGATTAGCATTCGGGGACCCGTTGTATGTGTTCCTTCATTCTTTTATTGCTTTTCGAGTCCGAGAGTCAAACTTTGTTTGACTTTCTGCGTTGACCAGTTTATGGTCAATGCGAAGTTCGCTTGAACTTCGCAACGTGATTGTAATCACGATGGTTATAGTCCTTTGTGACTATGCCTACTGATTACCACGTTGTCTAGGGTCGCAAGGGTAAGCGATCTAATAAATCGCTTATACCTTCGAACCCGACCCATTTGGTCGATCATTAGGATCCGACCAAATACATTAGGTGACCATAGTTGGTTGGGAATAACCTTCCATGGTTATACCTTATGGTCACGACGTTTAAGTAGTTGTATGATAGGTAGTTTATATGCCTTAGGTAAATTACCAAAATACCCCTTTGATGCCAAAATCCATTATAAATATATGTGACATAACTTTTGACATCTAAACTGATTTGGCGACAATATTAGGCATGTTAAGGCATATTCTACTTGTCATAGGACTAGTTAGGCGGTCCGAACGCGTTTCACGCGAACGACGCGTTAAAGTAGCATAAGCTACCTAAACGGGTCGTAATGGGTCATAAGCACTTATGTTAGGTTTCATTTAGTATGTAGGCTTTGTTAAACCATATTTCACGAGTCTCCATACTCGTTTGGTTTACGAACCCTCATTCTATCCGATCCTCCGATTTAGGTCCGGTTTATTAACATAGTTACCTATATTAGGTGCCGTTTGATTCCGAGATCTGTAGCATTGTTTGGTTGTTACTCAAGGACTACTAAGCAATCTCAAGTGAGTACATAGACCCCTCTTTTACTGTTTTCCAAACTGTTTTGGGGTGGAACACATGTGCCTACTTGTTACTTTCATGCTTTCCTGTTTTCACATCATATACTTGCTATGTTCATTAGTACATTTATAGTACATGATTTCATTACATTTCATGCTATGTATGCCCATTGTGTGCATATTTAGTACAGTTGTTTCACGTCACATGCTATGTATGTCTATTGTTGCATACTTAGTACAGTTGTTTCACGTCACATGCTATGTATGTCTATTGTTGCATACTTAGTACAGTTCACATGCTATGTATGTCCATTCGTTGCATTGTTCATCATACTTAGTACATTTATTATTCATTCACATGCTTACATTTTGATATGATATTTGGTTTGTTTTGATGGATCAATATACATTCATTAACACCGATCACGCCGTTCGTTAGTAGGTAGTGGTACCATAGGAATTGACAACTCCCGTTCCTGAAATCCTGGGTTTGTTTGGATTGGAAGGAATGACCGAATTCGATACACATAACTTAGATAAACCTTTAATTTGTTTAAGGGTTTATCGCCACAGTCTCAAGGCTTGGATGTATGTATTCTCACAATACCGCATAGATATTTATATCAGTATAGCATGCATTTGTTCCACAAAACATAGCTTTGATTTAAACCATGTTTTACTTCAATACTTTGTTTTTGTGCATATGGTTTAGTTGATATATTTCACTAGCCATACATATCATTTTGGGTTACACATTACATGATTTACATTTGACACATAAACATTATTGACATTGGTTACACATTACATGATTTACATTTGACACATAAACATTATTGACATTGGTTATACATTACATGACTTACATCTTGACATAAACATTTTGACATATTATTCAATACATTTGGCAATTGGTTTAAACATAAACATCTTACGTTGTTGGTTTGGTTTGAGTAAGTGATTTAAGTAACGAGGCGTGTGTAATATGATACAAGCATGGTGGATACGCCGCTGGTACTTCCTATATATAAGTGATTGTATGGTATTACATATCGTAGCGTTATTTGAATCATTTCAATTTGAGACATATAACATTTTATACAAATAACATACTTTTCACAAGACATTGATTTACAAACAACTTATCTTATACAATGTGACAACCCGTACTCTCGTTGTCGAGAGAAGGGCATTTTAGTAACACACGTGTTTATTAATATCACTATTGTTAAAATATTATTATTATTTACAAAATAATAATCCGCGACGAAAGCTTTAGTTATATGTGTCAGTTAATTTTAACCGGGCCAATCAGTTTGAGCGAGACGCGTAGTCACTTAAAACGGATCCACGCACACATGGGTTAGGCCCAAGCCCACTTACCTAAACCCCCTAAAACCCTACATTATATAAACTACTTATTCCCCCTACCTCTCTTTTTTTTAAACCCTAACAAAGAACTCAGCCGCTCAAAATTCCTTGTCTTCTCCCTCTCTAAAACTCCGGTCACCGGAGATGGATATTCCGGCGAGCTCCGGCTCCTGCTCCAACCGCACACCCACACTCCCTACCCTCCTCACTCTCATTCTGTCCGATCACACACCTCAGTCACACTATCCCTTCTCTCTCTCTCTCCTGAATAACACGGCCGACCACCACCATCGTGAACAGTGGCGGCGCTGGATAATGCCCACAACAGCCAGAACTAGACAGCAGCTCTCGGCGGCGGCAGGAAACGTCACCGAAAACAAACACCACTCACGACGGTGACGGTAGGGATTCAGGCGACGGCAATGTCGGTTGACTCAGACGAGTTTCATCGCTCGGACTTGAGCTGGTGGCTCAGGTCATGTTCAGTTCGAGTCCGTGTTCGGAGAGAAGCAGCGGCAGCAACCTCGGGTTCTGCTCAGGTCTCGTCTGGTCCGGTTTCGGTCTGCACAACCACCGTCCCTCAACCTTCGGTCAGTTTATACCACTGTTTGTGTTTGTTGTAAATTCTTTGAAGCTTTGACTGTACGTAAATTGTTAACTGTTTTATTTGGAATAAATGCTCTGTGTTCACATCATGTTAGAATAACTAGGGTTTTTATATGACTATTGTATAAGGTCTAGGGTTCAACTGATGTAGATATCATGTCCGAAAATATGATGCTCGAATCTGTTAGTTTGTTGATGAAATGATATTGAAACATTGCTATGTGTTCTACTCATAATGATGTCTGTGAAACTCTGTTTTCATTTGAATGTATAACTGTTTATGCGCCAGGTACAACCCAGTCATGCATATTATGAATAATCGTTGTGAATAAAATAGTGATGTAGAGGATGAATCTTTGTGTAGTAATATTGTAGGATGAAATGTTATGAATTCTCCCGTGTTAGTGTTTGTGGAATAATGTTAATACATCCTTGTTAAATTTAATCAACTTAGGAGACAACTCAGTAGATCTTGAATACAAAAGTTTGAATGTAAAACCATTTGAGTGATGTATGATAATTGTTAAATTAAAAGCTCGGTGATGAACTTTAATGGAATGTATGAGTAAATATGCATTGAGTACAACCCGGTGTTGCATAGCTCACATAAAAATGGATACATGAAAAATGGGGACCACTATTAAGAGACGAAGCAAATTTGTGCACAGGGATTGTCTCAATGTGCACAGCCATGGGTCCCACTTTGTTTTGAAATATTTGCATTTGATCAGATTTGAGAAACTCGTACTGAATGCAAAACACGTTAAAGTAATTTGATTGGCTAGTACTAAATTAGATAAGGATTCTAGAAACATCAGCAGTGATTGCGAGTCGAAACCTCACGGTTGCGACTCGAGACCATTATGTCGACAACTCGAAACCAGGCGCATCAGAATGAAAGGACTCGAGACCGGCACGGTTGTGACTCGAGATCTCCTGATCTCGACTCGAGACCAGCTGTTGCGGCTTAGAATCCAGTGATTGCGACTCGAGACCTCATAGTCTCGAGTCGAGACCACCCGGTTTCGACTGAGCTTCCTTGCTTATTTATTGGACCGCACAATGTGACATCATGTTTTGGATTGTGTGTTACTGTTAACTGTTTATATGCTAGGATAGGCCCAATAGCGTATATGCTAGTATGAGATGCATGCTATGTGTTAGATATGTGTAATCTATACGTGACATTTCCTGCATACGAACCTAATAAATATTTATAAACCATAATAGGGTATGGTTGACCAACCTAACACAAGTAAATTATCTGCCGAGCAATCCATGGTGAGTTCACACACTAAAAGCATGCGTCCCAGGGAGGGACACGAACAAACCGCCATCTTTAAAGATTACTTTCAATTAATATTTCCGGGGGAAAAATGCAAATGGGTACTTTTTACTATCTCCAGGGGAGATACGTTTGGATATTATTTATAAATCACAACTAGCAAAACTAAACGAATCTCTATCATGTAAAGTCCCTGCTTATAGTACCGATTAATCGCTGGGAGCGAACGGGTTATTAGTTGATAGCGCTATTAGGTTTGACAACCTCACACCGTGACCGGGGGAGATCGGGCGTGAACTAGTATACCTTGCATCTTGGTCAATGATGATAGACATTGACTTGGGGCACAACAACTTTTCGTCAACAGTTTCGGTAACGCCAGTTTAGTAGCTTTCATATGGGGTAGCTCCCCATGACGTGATTATAAATGCTTTATCTAAACAACTTACATTTTCGAAAACTAAAACTGGTCAACTTGTGAACTCGCCAACTTTGTGTTGACACCCTACTACATGCTTTGCAGGTTGCTCGATACAGCTTAGGACGGACATTGCAATCGGCTGGAGTGCGTGGTTTGTATTTTCATAACTAATAAACTTGTGGTTTTAAATTACGATATGTTCTACTTTCCTTTCCGCTGCAAACTTAAACTATGTTTTGAAAAATTTAAATTAGTCGCTAATTACACCATTATTTATATGAATAACTAAACGGTTCAAAATAATTAGTGGTTGGATCCTGGTCAGTCACGCCTTCAAGCGGTGGTACTCCGCATGTGGAATTTGGGGGTGTGACAGATTGGTATCAGAGCCATTGGTTATAGCGAACTAGGTTTTAAATATAAAATATTTTGGTTTGGGAAATAAAATATTTTTATAAGAAAACCAGACTATAACCGTTCTTTAGTGGAAACCACAATGACACCAGACTCCGGATTGCAAGGTTCGTCAACCTCAGATGCATGCTCACCTGGTAATGATAGGCTAACGACATTTACTGGTGCATAACTTATGTGTGTGAACACGCATGTGTGTATGTGTATAATTAGCATATATGTGTTGGTATGTACGCGTAAATTTAGTATTTAACACAGGGGATCATACGAAGGCTAGGCTAGCGTGTTACGTGTTAAACAGGAGCGAGTCCTCCTAAACCTGGTTCGAAGCCACGACACACTAAGGGCAAGAAACTAGTTATTCCAGGTCCTCGTCCACATATTTCCTAATATCATCCATGGATTGCAAATCGACACGAGGGACGTCCACTCGATAGACCTGCCCAGCTACGAAGCACATAGAGGAGTTACGAGAACGAATCGATGAAGGGGAACCACCCCTATATCATGGGATATTAGAAAGAACGACGACGTCATTCGCATCCTTTTTACTTGCGTATTTCTTTTCCCGACTTAGGTAGTGAGACTTGTTCCCTCATACGACTGATCACCTAGATTCTTGAAGCCTTCTAGTAAGTCTACACCTTTCGGGTTTCTGTTTGCACGTCTCGAGCATGAAAAACATGCGCGGTGTATGCTTCTCATTTCAGTGCCAGCAATCGTATCACGTTTCCATCGACCGCGGAGTTGTTTCTCCCTAATTTCTCGTTACATGGTTAACCCCTATTCAAGTACAACCTAATACCTTAGCATGCCCCAAAACCCAGCGGATTGATAACTTTCTTACAGACCGGCGTATTTGGAAGCGTGCCTAGACGAAGACACGAACCAGTCAACCCACCGACGAGTACGGCGACTTTGATGCTTACCCTATCTTTCATTTGTCAGAACTGTTATTGTTTGACGACTTTCCTGATTCTGTGAATCCTTTCGCCAGCTTTCGTACAAATCCGCGTTTATTGCTCAGATGGTATCCCCGCTCCTATCGTTTCTTTATCATAACATCCACGTTTCTTCGTATAGAAACCTTGACCAAACCTCTCTTCAGTTTGGTGAATTCAACAAACACGACCTTTAGTCAGCAAACTTTTTATCCCTTTGAAATTCAATGTGTTACTTCAATCGTACTTTCCTGAAAACCTGTTTTCACAGTTTCACTACGAAACCCCCCCCCCCCTCATACTGAGACCTTGACCAGATTTCCCTTTAGTTTGGGGAAATTCAGCAAGCCCGACTGCTAGTCAATAAACTTCTTGAATCATAAAAATTGTGACGTGTGATCCAAACGTATCCTTTCAGACATGTTTTTATTACCTTGCATGGAAGCCTTTCGACGACACAAGCACTACTTCGGACTCGACCTCACGACTTCGGTAGTCTAATCAAATTTGGTTACTTACCGGTTTGGGAGATCACAAACTCGTTTTTTCGCATACGGCTCAGTTCAGAACATCTTGTTAGACATTTTAGTGAACCTAACCCCCCCGACCCATACGACGACCGTCCTTCTCTATCATTGGTTCTTGTTGTGCCATTCATACTGACGTAACACCTCTTATCGGCAAAACGACATTCTTTATCCTAATCGCCCGCGGCTTATGTACGACCAGCTACCTCATCGACACCAGATAAATCCTTATTGCCGACCACCAAGCCTTTTATGTCTTGTCTCAAATTGAAGGCACCAACGTTGACTACCCTTCAAACATTACCTCGCTACTCGTGTTATGAATTCCCTGATTCTTATCCTACTCTATTCTGCACAAATCTCCGTTTGGACGAAATACTTCCTACGAATGTTACTCGTTGGGGGCAACGAGCCAAGGATACCCCGGGGGTAACGGGTATCGCAAGCACTGTTCTTCGAACTCGATTCGATCAACACCTAGTCACGACACTCGAATTTATTCCATCCTGTAAATATTCCACACTTGTTTCTTTCGGCGACGCCCGAGCCTATTCTGAAAATCAGTGGGGAATCGAAACGACTCCTACGCTTTACCTTGGAACTTCTACAACGCAATACCGCCTTGCGCTAAGTTTTCAGTAGACGACTTTTAACGCCACAAAGCCCGCAATTCTCGACCGTATACGCAACCTCTCACGATTTGAACTCAAAAGGGGCATCACCTAGCATTCAAGAGATCCACAAACGATCCGCAACTCCAGCAACTGGAAGATAATCTACGAGGTGCTACTATCTTACTCTATCATGTCCAAGGCATTGATGAAATATCTGCTAGTAACGGCACGCGACCAAAGAAACCGACAAGTTTCCGAACTTGCAACCATCTACTTGATAGAAGTAGATACTAGGCACGAGATGCCAACTTCTCTTTTACCTGATCGTAACCCACGTTATGCATCCGATTCGTCACTAGCTCCGAACAAGGACCTTTGGCTCACAGTTAGGCATGAGCACCGATTATCACCCGCAAACTGATGGTTAGACCAAACGCACTCTCTGAAACCCTTAAAGACATGCTTAGAGCATGTGTTATCGACTATGGAAAACGAGTGACACTTCACTTTTTGTAGAAATCTCTTCCAGCAACAGCTACCACACTAGCAATCAGGCAACACCATTTGGGGCATTGCACGGACGCAAATGCCTGACACCTCGGTGTTGGGCGGAAGTTGGCGGAAGCCAAATTACCGGCCCAAGACTTGTACTTGACACAACGGATAAGATTGCCCAGATCAGACAACGCATGGCGGCAACTCGTGACCGTCATAAAAGATACGCAGAATTCCTAGTCGGAGACTGGGTTCTACTTAAAGTTTCACCCTGGAAGGGTGTGGTACGTTTTGGAAAACAGGGCAAGCTTAATCCGCGATCCGTTGGACCATTCGAAGTTACCGAAAGGACCGGTAAGATAGCATACTGACTAAACCTGCCTGAAGAGCTGAATGCGGTACACAACGTCTTTCTCGTGCCTAATCTGAAGAAGTGTCTGTCAAATGACACATTCGTTGTTCTTTTAGGAACTCGTGATCAATAACAAACTACGCTTCATTGAGGAACCGGTTGAGATCAGGGAATCAAGAAATCAAAACCCTCGAGCGTAGTATAATGCCAACAGATCGAGTTCGTTGGATCTCACGCCGTGGCCCAGAGCTTACTTGGGAACGGGAAAACCAGATGATGCGCATGTATCCCCAGTTGTTTGCAAACTATACTTCTAGCACTGAGGCTACAACTGAATTTCGGTAAGAAATCTCAGGCCAACAAGGGGATTGTAACAACTGTGCTTGTAATCACTATGAACAGTTCTATTATCAATAAAACAATGTTATTTGATCCCAATGTTTGTTTGATTGTGTTTTACATTTTTCATGTTTTGACTTTTGTTCAATTCCAAACTCTACATCACTTTCTGGAGAGTTATACGCAAACTAGTGCGTAACCGTACCCAGTTTAATGCGAGAAATACTCTGGAACATCAACATATACTCAACATACCTTAAATAACCTTTACATAACTTAGAAATAAGTTTTGAAGGCTTTGGTATGGCAAAAACAAGTTAATTCGCTTACAGGGACTAAATATGACAAACTGCGAAAGTATGTCAATTTGAACTGCAACGAACATTCCGGAACATAACCATAAGTTAAAAACACCTTAAATATCCTTTACATAGCTTAGAAATAGGCTTTGAGGGGTTCGGTGTGCTAAAATAAACTTTTGGGTCATTCAGGGACTAAAAGTGTCAAAAAGTGCACAAGTTTGCATTTTCGCGCATAACTTACGTTCTGAATACATCTGGACATCCAAAAATTTATGTAAGCATGACTATATTTTATTTTAGTGTTCGCCTTAAGAAAAAATCCATTCGTCGCGTCATTTGGATCGTTTTTCGCGCTTGTGCGCATTCCGTCGTAATTAACCGAACATCGCGACCGTACGGCCAAACGAACCGACATCCGAGATATTTTTGAACATGTTTTAAGTTCCCTATACTTTAACTTCATTTTAGAGCTTTGAAATGGGGTTAACGGGCCTTAAACGTGTCAAAAATGACCTAAATACAGTTCAGGGACCAAACATGTAAATCTGCCAAACTTATGTGTAGCGCACCGCTACGCTTATATTGTAACGGTGCGCTAGCCTTGCACTGATCAGATTCAATGTTTTTAAACACAAGTTGCAACCAATTGATCCTTAACCACATGTTTTAAGTTGATGTGTCACTAAGTTAAGGAGCATATGTGGTTCCATAACATTCCGACAAGTGTACGGACTAGATCTTTTCCCCTTTTCCAAGAAACGATCTCAACGGTGGACCGAAAACTATAAATACCCCATCACCCCTTTGCAAAAATTACAAGAAATTTGATTTGAGAAACTCTAAGTTGAAACATTAGTTTCATACCTGAGATTTTCGAATCGAGTTTAGCATTCGGGGACCCTTCGTAAGTATTCTTTCGTTCTTTTCCTTATTTTACTGCTTTTCGAGTCAGAAAGTCAAACTTTGTTTGACTTTCAGCGTTGACCAGTAATGGTCAATGTGAAGTTCGTTTGAACTTCGCAACGTGAGTGTAATCACGTTGGTCATAGTCCCTTGGGACTATGCCCACTGATTACCACGTTGTCTAGAGTCGTAGGGTAGGCGATCTAATAAATCGCCTATACCTTCGAACTCGACCCAGTTTGGTCGATCATTAGGATCCGACCAAACACAGTAGGTGACCATAGTAGGTAGGGAATAACCTTCCGAGGTTATACCCTATGGTCACATCGTTTAAGTAGTTGTATGATAGGTAGTTTATATGCCTTAGGTAAATTACCAGAATACCCTTTTCATTCATAATTGGTAATTTAGCATATGTAACCTAAACTTTTGTCATATAACTGATTATGTAACATGTTTAGGCATATAACACTTATCATAGGACTAGTTAGGCGGTCCAAACGCGTTTCACGCGCACGACGCGTTAAAGTAGCATAAGCTTCCTAAACAGGTCGTAATGGGTCAATAAGACTTAGGTTAAGTTTCATTTAGCATGTAGGCTTTGTTAAACCATATCACGTGAGTTCCTACACTCATTTGGTTTACAAACCCTAATGCTACCCAGTCTTCCGATGTAGGTCCGGTTTATTAACATAGTTACCTATATTAGGTGCCGTTTGATTCCGAGATCTATAGCATTATTTGGTGGTTATCTTTTTACAACTGAGCAATCTCAAGTGAGTACATAGACCCCTCTTTTACTGTTTTCCAAACTGTTTTGGGGTGGAACACATGTGCCTACTTGTTACTTTCATGCTTTCCTGTTTTCACATCATATACATGCTATGTTCGTTAGTACATTATAGTACATGATTTCATTACATCTTATGCTAGGTGTGCCCATTGTGTGCATTACTTGGTACATTGTTTTACATTACATTTTATGCTAGGTGTGCCCATTGTGTGCATTACTTAGTACATTGTTTTACATTACATTTTATGCTAGGTGTGCCCATTGTGTGCATTACTTAGTACATTGTTTTACATTACATTTTATGCTAGGTGTGCCCATTGTGTGCATTACTTAGTACTTTGTTTTACATTACATTTCATGCTAGGTGTGCCCATTGTGTGCATTACTTAGTACATCGTTTTACATGACATTTCACGCTATGTATGTTCATTTGATTACATACTTAGTGCATTATTTTCACATGCTTACATTTTGGTATGACATTTGGTTTGTTTACATGGGACAATACATTCATTAACACCGATCATGCCGTTCGTTAGTAGGTAGTGGTACCATAGGAATTGACAACTCCCGTTCCGGACATCCCAGGGAAAGGGGACAGAAAGGAATGACCGAATTCGTTGATATAAGACAGATAGACCTTTAATTTGTTTAAAGGGTTTATCACCACAGTCGCAAGGCTTGGATGTATGCATTTTCACAATACCGCATAGATGTTCATATTAAATAGTAGCATGCATTTACACAAAACATAACTTTGATTTAAACCAAGTTTTACTTCAATACTTTGTTTTTGTGCATATGGTTTAGTTGAGACATTTCACTTGCCATACATGACATTTCGACATAGACATTTGACATGGATATTTGACATAGACATTTGACATGGATATTTGACATAGACATTTGACATTGATATTTGACATAGACATTTGACATGGATATTCGACATAGACATTTGACATGGATATTTGACATAGACATTTTGACATGACATTTCACCACCAGCCGCAACTTCCATGCCGTTTCTGTACTAACTGTGGGAAGTCAGGCCATCTTGCCAATGTTTGTAGGTCTGCTCAGAATCCCGCGGTTCAGAACCCGGCTCAACAAGTTGCTCAGCAACAGGGTCAAGCTGCAAGACCACAATACCCACCAGGTGCTTGTTACAATTGTGGGGATCTGACCCACTACAGGAATCGGTGCCCAAGACTGGCGAACCAGAACCAGAACCAGAACCAGAATCCGGCTCCGGCTCGAGGCCGAGTTTTTAACATGAATGCCCAAGAGGCACAGGCTGACGATAATGTGGTGAACGGTACGTTCTTTATTAATAATCAGCCTGCATCTGTTCTTTTCGATTCTGGTGCCGATAAGAGTTTCGTGTCTTTGTCTTTTGAGCAAATGCTTCGCGTGTCTAGAACGAAATTAGGCAAATCTTTGACAGTAGAGGTTGCTAGTGGTGAACCCATTATTCTTGATTCTGTTCTTCACAACTGCCAGTTAAATCTTAACGACCATCTTTTTCCTATTGACCTCGCACCTATGCAACTTGGAAGCTTCGACGTTATTGTGGGAATGGATTGGTTATCCAAGCATCACGCAGAGATAGTTTGTTCTAAGAAGATTGTTCGTGTGCCGTTTTCGTCAGGCGAGATTCTGCAGGTTCAAGGTGAGAAGCCTACCGGTGGTCTCAAACTCATGTCTTGTTTTAAAGCTCGGAAGTATCTGCAGAAGAACTATGTGGCTTTCTTAGCACATGTTACAGAAGATAAAGGCAAGGGTAAGTCTATTTCAGATATTCCTGTCGTTCGGGATTATTCTGAAGTGTTCCCTGAAGATTTACCTGGTCTACCTCCAGCACGCCAAGTCGAGTTCCGCATTGATCTCGTACCTGGTGCAAATCCCATTGCCAGAGCTCCATATCGTCTTGCACCATCTGAGATGCAAGAGTTGTCTAAACAGCTTCAGGAGCTCTCTGACAAAGGCTTTATCCGTCCCAGTTTTTCACCTTGGGGTGCTCCCGTTCTTTTTGTTAAAAAGAAGGATGGATCCTTTAGGATGTGTATCGATTATCGTGAGCTTAACAAGCTTACCATCAAGAATCGATATCCTCTACCTCGCATAGACGATCTCTTTGATCAGTTACAAGGCGCTTCTTATTTTTCGAAGATTGATCTGCGATCTGGATATCATCAACTTCGGGTGCAAGAAGAAGACATTCCGAAGACAGCGTTCCGTACTCGTTATGGGCATTATGAATTCACAGTCATGCCATTCGGTTTGACTAATGCTCCTGCTGTTTTCATGGACTTAATGAATAGGGTCTGCAAACCTTATTTGGATCAGTTGTCATTGTTTTTATTGACGACATCTTGATATACTCTAAGACGCGAGCTGACCACGAGCAGCATCTTCGTCTTACCCTAGAACTCCTAAAGAAAGAACAACTTTTCGCCAAATTCTCCAAGTGTGAATTCTGGCTTAAAGAAGTTCAATTTTTGGGGCATGTTAACAACGAACGAGGTATTCATGTAGATCCCTCCAAGATCAGTGCGATTAAGGATTGGGATACGCCTACTACTCCTACTGAAGTTCGTTCTTTTCTTGGTCTAGCGGGTTATTATCGCCGCTTCATTGAGAATTTCTCTAAGATTGCAGTTCCTCTAACTGCTCTAACTCAGAAGAAAATGCCTTTTATTGGGGGTACAAACAAGAGGAAGCTTTTCAACACTTGAAGCAGAAGCTTTGCGATGCGCCTGTTCTATCATTGCCTGAGGGTGATGATGATTTTGTTGTGTATTGTGATGCATCGAAATTGGGTCTTGGCTGTGTTCTGATGCAAAGGAACAAAGTCATAGCCTATGCATCGAGACAGTTGAAGATTCATGAGAAGAACTACACCACTCATGATCTTGAGTTGGGTGCAGTAGTCTTTGCTCTAAAGATCTGGAGACACTATTTGTACGGTACAAAATGTGTGGTTTTCACTGACCACAAAAGTCTTCAGCATATCTTCAACCAGAAAGAACTCAACATGAGACAGCGACGTTGGGTTGAGCTCTTAAACAACCGCAACAAAAACATGAAAATTCAAAACCGCTTTGAAAACTAATCATCTGTTCTAGGATGATTGATTACTAGGTTTTGAACCCTCAATTGTAAAGTTTTGAACTCTCTATTATATGGTTTTGAACCCCTTTGAGTTTTCAAAACTTCGTCAAGGTTTTGGGTTTTAAATAATGTGAACATGTGCAAACTGGAAGGGTGAATGCCTGTATTCTGGGTTTTCTGTCTAGGCAAGCACTTCGTATACATCTCAACCAGACGCGAGACCAGTTGTGCTTACCTGGGAATTCTTGGGATGAGTGTTCACTTATAGGCGAGCAGGTCTTCGCGATACATTATTTTTGACCCATTTACTTTGATTAGTCACCGTCTCATTTGTTTGCCTTAGGTAACAAACAAATGATCGCAATCTTCATGCGTTATCATTCTGTTTTGATTGTCCAATAATCTTTCACCTGTTTCTCCCTGTGCCTTTCTTTTTCTTCAAGAATGTCTCTTCATCACGATGACGCCCAGATATCTGAGCAAGCAGCCAAATTCGCTCAGCGAATAGGCGAAGTAGTCCTGAAGACTGTGGAATTAGCTACTGCCATGTATCGTCTCCTGGATGAAGCCACTCAAGAGTCACCAAGACAGGCAGGACCTAGTCAGGTGACAACACCATCAGCCAATAAACCAATCGAGGAATCAAAGACCATGGATGAACAACCCCCTAAGAAGTCAAAGAAGCGAAAGGCTTCTCAGAACTTCGCCATTGTCGCTCACAATGGTCAAGCCTTCCCCAACCAACCAGCTCAACCCCCTGCTAGGAAGTCATACAATGGAACTGCACTCTTGTGCAACCAATGTAACCTTCATCATCACCCTTGTGTGAAGTGCCGTAAATGTCAGATTTGTGGACTTATAGGTCATACAGCAAGGGTTTGCCCAACTACAGCTGTACCAAACCAAGCTGGCGACACTCCTGCTCAAGCTCGTTTCTCACGAGGGCTTTGCTATAACTGTGGCGAGATGGGCCATTTCCTAAGGGATTGCCCAAAGCTTGCTAAGGCAAATCTGACCCACGGATGAGCAGTTGGCCGAGTAGAAGATGTTGCTATCTTATGCTTTTGTTTCTTTCGTTTTCTTGATTGTGAAACAATCTGTCTCGTTCATAAATAAAAGTAGTTGTTCACAGATTCTGATGTACAATTGTAGTTACATATGTGTAGGATTTTCCTATGATACCTACATCAAGGAACTATGTACCTTACAAACTACTCTTGTGATTTCTCTCTTTCAAATGATTGCTCATGATTCCCTCGAAAATTTTAAGTACTCGTTTCACTCTAAGAAACAAAGTACAGAAAATAAAGTGACATTATGAGTAATCATGCTTCTGCACATCTGTGCCTTTAAATCCTTGGTTAGATAACTAAGGGTGTTTTCAAATCTCATACCCATTACGTTTTAATTTTTTTCAACATACACAGTACCAGTATTTCAAAACAATCTTCATGATCTCAAAACATTTCATATAGTTTGAAAACAAATTTTTCTAGATGCATTGTCTGTGTTATTTCAAAAACATTGGCCATGTTATCAAAACCAACCTTTCTAATTTCAAAATATTTCATATAGTCTGAAGACAATATTAACACAATACATTTTCTGATCAAGTGCATGATTTCGAAAAGCATCATTCATGTCTTTCAAAAACCTTATACATAATTTCAAAATTCATCTCGCATGATTTTAAAACATTTTTGTAAATATATCTACCTAATACACCTACTTTATGATTTCAAAAAGTATTATATATAAGGTTTCAAAAACGTTAAACACATTTTTCTTAAAAGAACCTCATGCATAGTTTTCAAAAATATTTTCCTAATACATTGACTTAACCTTCAAATTCTGCTTCATATGTCGCCTTGACATATCAAGCATCTCAACTTCATAAGCATTCTTACTTCATGTTTTGACATAAGCACGTCCAGTGCAAGGTTTCAAAACATCTTCAACTTCTAAAATCCATATGGGATCTTTTTATCTTCACATTTAGACCCCTGTGGATGATCATCATTCAAATCAGAGTCCTTAATTGGATTCTTTATGTACCTAAATTCGAACATTTCGGTTCCTTATAATCGAAATCGAATTTTTTTTTCTTTTAAAGATCTTTCTATCTTTATAGTTAGATTCTTGATAATGTTTAAAGTACCAAATGAAATCCACGAGATGGATTCCTAGTGTGCTTTAAATACATGTACTCTGTTAGCAGAACAAACTTCTAGTTAAACAATTTTGTGGTTATGTGACTATGTGTTTATTCATCTCATGTTTTCTTTTATGCATTTTTGTGTTTTTAATACTCTGGATATTCGTTATCCAAATCCTCGCAGGATCTTTCATATCTTCATATGAGAGATTCGTAGCAGGATATTCAAAAGGTACTACCTTCAATCCTTAATGGGCTTCTATGTAATAGTTAAGACCCTTGGATTATATAGTACTACTCCATGATTCATAAAGGACCCTTTAGTGGTCTAGTCAAAAAGATTGATTCACAATTTGGTTAAAGAATGACATCTAGTGATGTAGCTGAACAGACTCCTTGATAGTCTATTTAAATCATTTATTGATTTAGTCTAAAGGACTCTATGGCGGTCTAGTTACACTCATCACAGGATTGTCCATTTGGTTTTACACTACACATTATAAAATAGACTGTGCGGACTGTACAAGGAACTACGTAATTATGGAGGCCTACATAATTATGGAATTCAATGCACAGAAACCCAGTAAGATTTATTATGTGTAAGAACCGATAGCGACAACAATAACGGAATGTGAACGATGTAATGGAGGTACGGTGGACGCACCAATGACGCTTCATATACTTGTATATAAGTATCCCTCTTACATTGCAAACATGATGTTATTAAAGTTACTAGAAGTTCAGAACCCTAACCAATGTTGTTTGATCTTTTCAACTTCATGTTTTAAACTCTCACAAGTTTCCTCTAAATAAATTTCGGGACGAAATTTCCTAAAGTAGGGGAGACTGTAACACCTGTGCCTCCACGGCCATCAAACAAATACCAAACCAATGAAATATTATATTTCATACTTGGGATTTGTAAAAATATGTGTATCATTTGCACATATCAACTCTTGTTCAATTTCAAGCTTTAAATCGCTTTCTGGAAGGTTATACGCGCACTGATGCGTAAATATAACCAGTTTAATCCAACAAACACTCCGGAATAGTGAAATAGGCTTAACATACCTTAAATAACCTTTACATAACTTAGATATAAGTTTTGGAAGGTTTGGTGTGGTGAAATCAAAGTTTAATCGCTTACAGGGACTAAAGTTGACAAACTGCGAAAGTATGCCAATTTGAACTGTAACAGACCTTCCGGGACATGAACATAAGTTAAACATACCATAAATATCCTTTACATAGCTTAGAAATAGGCTTTGAGGTGTTCGGTATGCTAAAATAAACTTTTGTGTCATTCAGGGACTAAAAGCGTCAAAAAGTGCACAAGTTTGCATTTTCGCGCATAACTTACGTTCTGAATACATCCGGACATCCAAAAATTTATGTAAGCATGACTACATTATATTTTAGTGTTCGCCTTAAGAAAAATCCATTCGTCGCGTCATTTGGAACGTTTTTCACGCTTGTGCGCATTCCGTCGTAATTAAGCGAACATCGCGTTCGTACGGCTAAACGAACCGACATCCGAGATATTTTTGAGCATGTTTTAAGTTCCCTATACTTTAACTTTATTTTAGAGCTTTGAAATGGGGTTAACGGGCCTTAAACGTGTCAAAAATGTCCTAAATACAGTTCAGGGACCAAAACTGTAATTCTGCCAAACTGCACCATACGATGCGTATGGTATATATACCATACGATGCGTATGGGGTCTGCAGACCAGGTTCAGTGTTTAAACAGCCTGTTTTCAGCAGATTAACCCACAACCACAAGTTCCTAATTATCTAGTCATGTGATAAGGATGGAATTTTAGCCACCACAACATTGTGACAAGTGTACGGCCTTGATCGTTGCCTCCTTCTACAAGAAACGATCTTAACGGTGGACCATTTCCTATAAATACCCACCAACATCACACCCAAAAACTCACACCTTTGAATCTGAACTTGCTCTCTAAGTTGTCGTGTTTAACACTTCATACCTGAGAGTGTTCGGGTTCAAACCTTCCATTCTTGGACCCTTCGTAAGTATTCTTTCGTTCTTTTCCTTATTTTGTTGTTTTATCGAGTCTGAAAGTCAAACTTTGTTTGACTTTCTGCGTTGACCAGTAATGGTCAATGCGAAGTTCGTTTGAACTTCGCAACGTGATTGTAATCACGTTGGTCATAGTCCCTTGGGACTATGCCCACTGATTACCACGTTGTCTAGGGTCGTAGGGTAGGCGATCTAATAAATCGCCTATACCTTCGAACCCGACCCAGTTTGGTCGATCATTAGGATCCGACCAAACACATTAGGTGACCATAGTAGGTAGGGAATAACCTTTCGGGGTTATACCCTATGGTCACATCGTTTAAGTAGTTGTATGATAGGTAGTTTCTATGCCTTAGGTAAATTACCAGAATACCCTTTTCATGTATAATTGGTAATTAAGCATATGTAACCTAAACTTTTGTCACGTAACTGATTATGTAACATGTTTAGGCATATAACACTTGTCATAGGACTAGTTAGGCGGTCCGAACGCGTTTCACGCGCACGACACGTTAAAGTAGCATAAGCTACCCAAACGGGTCGTAATGGGTCGTAGACAGTTATGTTAAGTTTCATTTAGTATGTAGGCTTTGTTAAACCATATCACACGAGTCTCCACACTCGTTTGGTTTACAAACCCTAATGCTACCCAGTCTTCCGATTTAGGTCCGGTTATTTAACATAGTTACCTATAATAGGTGCCGTTTGATTCCGAGATCTCTAGCACTGTTTGGTGGTTATCTTTAGACAACTGAGCAATCTCAAGTGAGTACATAGACCCCTCTTTTACTGTTTTCCAAACTGTTTTGGGGTGGAACACATGTGCCTACTTGTTACTTTCATGCTTTCCTGTTTTCACATCATATACTGCTATGTTTGTTAGTACATTATAGTACATGATTTCATTACATTTTATGCTATGTATGTCCATTGCGTTCATACTTAGTACATCGTTTTACATTTACATTTTATGCTATTTATGTCCATTGCGTGCATACTTAGTACATTGTTTTTCATCACATGCTTACATTTTGGTATGACATTTGGGTTGTTTACATGGGACAATACATTCATTAACACCGATCATGCCGTTCGTTAGTAGGTAGTGGTACCATAGGAATTGACAACTCCCGTTCCGGACGTCCCAGGGAAAGGGGATGAAAGGAATGACCGAATTCGTTGTTATAAAGACAGATAGACCTTTAATTTGTTTAAAGGGTTTATCACCTCAGTCGCCAGGCTTGGATGTATGCATATTCACAATACCGCATAGATGTTCATATTAAATATTTGCATGCATTTACACAAAACATAGCTTTGATTTAAACCAAGTTTTACTTCAATACTTTGTTTTTGTGCATATGGTTTAGTTGAGACATTTCACTTGCCATACATGACATTTTGACATAGACATTTGACATGGATATTTGACATAGACATTTGACATGGATATTTGACATAGACATTTGACATGGATATTTGACATAGACATTTGACATGGATATTTGACATAGACATTTTGACATGATTTACATCTTGACATGAACATTTTACATTGTTTGGTTTGGTTTGATTTAGTGATTTAGTAACGATGCGTGTGTAATATGATACAAGCATGGTGGATACGCCGCTGGTACTTCCTATATATAAGTGTTTGTATGGTATTACATGTCGTAACGTTATTTGAATCATTTCAGTTTGAGACATAGAACATTTCATACAAATAACATACTTTTCACAAGACATTGATTTATAAACAACTTATCTTATGCAAACATATTTTACTTGGTTATTCATTTAACCTTACATTTATTTATACTTATCATCTGATCTTATCGTTTTTCAAATGATTTAAAAGACAAAGCAAATAACAAGGTTCATGACTAAACATTTTCTCAAACATAAGTCATGAATCTTATTTTCACAAAACCTATGTATCTCACAGGCATTTTTATGCTGACGTACCATATTTTCACATGTGTTTTTCAGGAGCTGTTGCATAAGATGATCAAGATACACATAGGCAGACTTGGGCTTTAGTGACAATAAAAGATGCAAGACTAGTTAATTATGTTGTATTTCTTTGTTTGTTAAGACATTGTAACACTTATAATCAATAAAGCGAAACTTTAATTTCCATGGTTGTGAAACATTAATTCTGTTACAACACTCCCCGATGTTTCCGCCACGTTTTGTATGTTCTACGTGGTCGGGGTGTGACAGAAAAGATGGTATCAGAGCTAATGGTTATAGGGAATTAGGTTATTAGTAATGCTTTGACCTAGTCTATAACCTTCTTAGGACCCTAACGCGAGTTTACTTGCGTTTAGTCATAAAACAATACTGTCGCCTATCCTTAGGCGACAACCGCAACAAAAACATGAAAATTCAAAACCGCTTTGAAAACTAATCATCTGTTCTAGGATGATTGATTACTAGGTTTTGAACCCTCAATTGTAAAGTTTTGAACTCTCTATTATATGGTTTTGAACCCCTTTGAGTTTTCAAAACTTCGTCAAGGTTTTGGGTTTTAAATAATGTGAACATGTGCAAACTGGAAGGGTGAATGCCTGTATTCTGGGTTTTCTGTCTAGGCAAGCACTTCGTATACATCTCAACCAGACGCGAGACCAGTTGTGCTTACCTGGGAATTCTTGGGATGAGTGTTCACTTATAGGCGAGCAGGTCTTCGCGATACATTATTTTTGACCCATTTACTTTGATTAGTCACCGTCTCATTTGTTTGCCTTAGGTAACAAACAAATGATCGCAATCTTCATGCGTTATCATTCTGTTTTGATTGTCCAATAATCTTTCACCTGTTTCTCCCTGTGCCTTTCTTTTTCTTCAAGAATGTCTCTTCATCACGATGACGCCCAGATATCTGAGCAAGCAGCCAAATTCGCTCAGCGAATAGGCGAAGTAGTCCTGAAGACTGTGGAATTAGCTACTGCCATGTATCGTCTCCTGGATGAAGCCACTCAAGAGTCACCAAGACAGGCAGGACCTAGTCAGGTGACAACACCATCAGCCAATAAACCAATCGAGGAATCAAAGACCATGGATGAACAACCCCCTAAGAAGTCAAAGAAGCGAAAGGCTTCTCAGAACTTCGCCATTGTCGCTCACAATGGTCAAGCCTTCCCCAACCAACCAGCTCAACCCCCTGCTAGGAAGTCATACAATGGAACTGCACTCTTGTGCAACCAATGTAACCTTCATCATCACCCTTGTGTGAAGTGCCGTAAATGTCAGATTTGTGGACTTATAGGTCATACAGCAAGGGTTTGCCCAACTACAGCTGTACCAAACCAAGCTGGCGACACTCCTGCTCAAGCTCGTTTCTCACGAGGGCTTTGCTATAACTGTGGCGAGATGGGCCATTTCCTAAGGGATTGCCCAAAGCTTGCTAAGGCAAATCTGACCCACGGATGAGCAGTTGGCCGAGTAGAAGATGTTGCTATCTTATGCTTTTGTTTCTTTCGTTTTCTTGATTGTGAAACAATCTGTCTCGTTCATAAATAAAAGTAGTTGTTCACAGATTCTGATGTACAATTGTAGTTACATATGTGTAGGATTTTCCTATGATACCTACATCAAGGAACTATGTACCTTACAAACTACTCTTGTGATTTCTCTCTTTCAAATGATTGCTCATGATTCCCTCGAAAATTTTAAGTACTCGTTTCACTCTAAGAAACAAAGTACAGAAAATAAAGTGACATTATGAGTAATCATGCTTCTGCACATCTGTGCCTTTAAATCCTTGGTTAGATAACTAAGGGTGTTTTCAAATCTCATACCCATTACGTTTTAATTTTTTTCAACATACACAGTACCAGTATTTCAAAACAATCTTCATGATCTCAAAACATTTCATATAGTTTGAAAACAAATTTTTCTAGATGCATTGTCTGTGTTATTTCAAAAACATTGGCCATGTTATCAAAACCAACCTTTCTAATTTCAAAATATTTCATATAGTCTGAAGACAATATTAACACAATACATTTTCTGATCAAGTGCATGATTTCGAAAAGCATCATTCATGTCTTTCAAAAACCTTATACATAATTTCAAAATTCATCTCGCATGATTTTAAAACATTTTTGTAAATATATCTACCTAATACACCTACTTTATGATTTCAAAAAGTATTATATATAAGGTTTCAAAAACGTTAAACACATTTTTCTTAAAAGAACCTCATGCATAGTTTTCAAAAATATTTTCCTAATACATTGACTTAACCTTCAAATTCTGCTTCATATGTCGCCTTGACATATCAAGCATCTCAACTTCATAAGCATTCTTACTTCATGTTTTGACATAAGCACGTCCAGTGCAAGGTTTCAAAACATCTTCAACTTCTAAAATCCATATGGGATCTTTTTATCTTCACATTTAGACCCCTGTGGATGATCATCATTCAAATCAGAGTCCTTAATTGGATTCTTTATGTACCTAAATTCGAACATTTCGGTTCCTTATAATCGAAATCGAATTTTTTTTTCTTTTAAAGATCTTTCTATCTTTATAGTTAGATTCTTGATAATGTTTAAAGTACCAAATGAAATCCACGAGATGGATTCCTAGTGTGCTTTAAATACATGTACTCTGTTAGCAGAACAAACTTCTAGTTAAACAATTTTGTGGTTATGTGACTATGTGTTTATTCATCTCATGTTTTCTTTTATGCATTTTTGTGTTTTTAATACTCTGGATATTCGTTATCCAAATCCTCGCAGGATCTTTCATATCTTCATATGAGAGATTCGTAGCAGGATATTCAAAAGGTACTACCTTCAATCCTTAATGGGCTTCTATGTAATAGTTAAGACCCTTGGATTATATAGTACTACTCCATGATTCATAAAGGACCCTTTAGTGGTCTAGTCAAAAAGATTGATTCACAATTTGGTTAAAGAATGACATCTAGTGATGTAGCTGAACAGACTCCTTGATAGTCTATTTAAATCATTTATTGATTTAGTCTAAAGGACTCTATGGCGGTCTAGTTACACTCATCACAGGATTGTCCATTTGGTTTTACACTACACATTATAAAATAGACTGTGCGGACTGTACAAGGAACTACGTAATTATGGAGGCCTACATAATTATGGAATTCAATGCACAGAAACCCAGTAAGATTTATTATGTGTAAGAACCGATAGCGACAACAATAACGGAATGTGAACGATGTAATGGAGGTACGGTGGACGCACCAATGACGCTTCATATACTTGTATATAAGTATCCCTCTTACATTGCAAACATGATGTTATTAAAGTTACTAGAAGTTCAGAACCCTAACCAATGTTGTTTGATCTTTTCAACTTCATGTTTTAAACTCTCACAAGTTTCCTCTAAATAAATTTCGGGACGAAATTTCCTAAAGTAGGGGAGACTGTAACACCTGTGCCTCCACGGCCATCAAACAAATACCAAACCAATGAAATATTATATTTCATACTTGGGATTTGTAAAAATATGTGTATCATTTGCACATATCAACTCTTGTTCAATTTCAAGCTTTAAATCGCTTTCTGGAAGGTTATACGCGCACTGATGCGTAAATATAACCAGTTTAATCCAACAAACACTCCGGAATAGTGAAATAGGCTTAACATACCTTAAATAACCTTTACATAACTTAGATATAAGTTTTGGAAGGTTTGGTGTGGTGAAATCAAAGTTTAATCGCTTACAGGGACTAAAGTTGACAAACTGCGAAAGTATGCCAATTTGAACTGTAACAGACCTTCCGGGACATGAACATAAGTTAAACATACCATAAATATCCTTTACATAGCTTAGAAATAGGCTTTGAGGTGTTCGGTATGCTAAAATAAACTTTTGTGTCATTCAGGGACTAAAAGCGTCAAAAAGTGCACAAGTTTGCATTTTCGCGCATAACTTACGTTCTGAATACATCCGGACATCCAAAAATTTATGTAAGCATGACTACATTATATTTTAGTGTTCGCCTTAAGAAAAATCCATTCGTCGCGTCATTTGGAACGTTTTTCACGCTTGTGCGCATTCCGTCGTAATTAAGCGAACATCGCGTTCGTACGGCTAAACGAACCGACATCCGAGATATTTTTGAGCATGTTTTAAGTTCCCTATACTTTAACTTTATTTTAGAGCTTTGAAATGGGGTTAACGGGCCTTAAACGTGTCAAAAATGGCCTAAATACAGTTCAGGGACCAAAACTGTAATTCTGCCAAACTGCACCATACGATGCGTATGGTATATATACCATACGATGCGTATGGGGTCTGCAGACCAGGTTCAGTGTTTAAACAGCCTGTTTTCAGCAGATTAACCCACAACCACAAGTTCCTAATTATCTAGTCATGTGATAAGGATGGAATTTTAGCCACCACAACATTGTGACAAGTGTACGGCCTTGATCGTTGCCTCCTTCTACAAGAAACGATCTTAACGGTGGACCATTTCCTATAAATACCCACCAACATCACACCCAAAAACTCACACCTTTGAATCTGAACTTGCTCTCTAAGTTGTCGTGTTTAACACTTCATACCTGAGAGTGTTCGGGTTCAAACCTTCCATTCTTGGACCCTTCGTAAGTATTCTTTCGTTCTTTTCCTTATTTTGTTGTTTTATCGAGTCTGAAAGTCAAACTTTGTTTGACTTTCTGCGTTGACCAGTAATGGTCAATGCGAAGTTCGTTTGAACTTCGCAACGTGATTGTAATCACGTTGGTCATAGTCCCTTGGGACTATGCCCACTGATTACCACGTTGTCTAGGGTCGTAGGGTAGGCGATCTAATAAATCGCCTATACCTTCGAACCCGACCCAGTTTGGTCGATCATTAGGATCCGACCAAACACATTAGGTGACCATAGTAGGTAGGGAATAACCTTTCGAGGTTATACCCTATGGTCACATCGTTTAAGTAGTTGTATGATAGGTAGTTTCTATGCCTTAGGTAAATTACCAGAATACCCTTTTCATGTATAATTGGTAATTAAGCATATGTAACCTAAACTTTTGTCACGTAACTGATTATGTAACATGTTTAGGCATATAACACTTGTCATAGGACTAGTTAGGCGGTCCGAACGCGTTTCACGCGCACGACACGTTAAAGTAGCATAAGCTACCCAAACGGGTCGTAATGGGTCGTAGACAGTTATGTTAAGTTTCATTTAGTATGTAGGCTTTGTTAAACCATATCACACGAGTCTCCACACTCGTTTGGTTTACAAACCCTAATGCTACCCAGTCTTCCGATTTAGGTCCGGTTATTTAACATAGTTACCTATAATAGGTGCCGTTTGATTCCGAGATCTCTAGCACTGTTTGGTGGTTATCTTTAGACAACTGAGCAATCTCAAGTGAGTACATAGACCCCTCTTTTACTGTTTTCCAAACTGTTTTGGGGTGGAACACATGTGCCTACTTGTTACTTTCATGCTTTCCTGTTTTCACATCATATACTGCTATGTTCGTTAGTACATTATAGTACATGATTTCATTACATTTTATGCTATGTATGTCCATTGCGTTCATACTTAGTACATCGTTTTACATTTACATTTTATGCTATTTATGTCCATTGCGTGCATACTTAGTACATTGTTTTTCATCACATGCTTACATTTTGGTATGACATTTGGGTTGTTTACATGGGACAATACATTCATTAACACCGATCATGCCGTTCGTTAGTAGGTAGTGGTACCATAGGAATTGACAACTCCCGTTCCGGACGTCCCAGGGAAAGGGGATGAAAGGAATGACCGAATTCGTTGTTATAAAGACAGATAGACCTTTAATTTGTTTAAAGGGTTTATCACCTCAGTCGCCAGGCTTGGATGTATGCATATTCACAATACCGCATAGATGTTCATATTAAATATTTGCATGCATTTACACAAAACATAGCTTTGATTTAAACCAAGTTTTACTTCAATACTTTGTTTTTGTGCATATGGTTTAGTTGAGACATTTCACTTGCCATACATGACATTTTGACATAGACATTTGACATGGATATTTGACATAGACATTTGACATGGATATTTGACATAGACATTTGACATGGATATTTGACATAGACATTTGACATGGATATTTGACATAGACATTTGACATGGATATTTGACATAGACATTTTGACATGATTTACATCTTGACATGAACATTTTACATTGTTTGGTTTGGTTTGATTTAGTGATTTAGTAACGATGCGTGTGTAATATGATACAAGCATGGTGGATACGCCGCTGGTACTTCCTATATATAAGTGTTTGTATGGTATTACATGTCGTAACGTTATTTGAATCATTTCAGTTTGAGACATAGAACATTTCATACAAATAACATACTTTTCACAAGACATTGATTTATAAACAACTTATCTTATGCAAACATATTTTACTTGGTTATTCATTTAACCTTACATTTATTTATACTTATCATCTGATCTTATCGTTTTTCAAATGATTTAAAAGACAAAGCAAATAACAAGGTTCATGACTAAACATTTTCTCAAACATAAGTCATGAATCTTATTTTCACAAAACCTATGTATCTCACAGGCATTTTTATGCTGACGTACCATATTTTCACATGTGTTTTTCAGGAGCTGTTGCATAAGATGATCAAGATACACATAGGCAGACTTGGGCTTTAGTGACAATAAAAGATGCAAGACTAGTTAATTATGTTGTATTTCTTTGTTTGTTAAGACATTGTAACACTTATAATCAATAAAGCGAAACTTTAATTTCCATGGTTGTGAAACATTAATTCTGTTACAACACTCCCCGATGTTTCCGCCACGTTTTGTATGTTCTACGTGGTCGGGGTGTGACAGATTGTGTTTTACATTTTTCATGTTTTGACTTTTGTTCAATTCCAAACTCTACATCACTTTCTGGAGAGTTATACGCAAACTAGTGCGTAACCGTACCCAGTTTAATGCGAGAAATACTCTGGAACATCAACATATACTCAACATACCTTAAATAACCTTTACATAACTTAGAAATAAGTTTTGAAGGCTTTGGTATGGCAAAAACAAGTTAATTCGCTTACAGGGACTAAATATGACAAACTGCGAAAGTATGTCAATTTGAACTGCAACGAACATTCCGGAACATAACCATAAGTTAAAAACACCTTAAATATCCTTTACATAGCTTAGAAATAGGCTTTGAGGGGTTCGGTGTGCTAAAATAAACTTTTGGGTCATTCAGGGACTAAAAGTGTCAAAAAGTGCACAAGTTTGCATTTTCGCGCATAACTTACGTTCTGAATACATCTGGACATCCAAAAATTTATGTAAGCATGACTATATTTTACTTTAGTGTTCGCCTTAAGAAAAAATCCATTCGTCGCGTCATTTGGATCGTTTTTCGCGCTTGTGCGCATTCCGTCGTAATTAACCGAACATCGCGACCGTACGGCCAAACGAACCGACATCCGAGATATTTTTGAACATGTTTTAAGTTCCCTATACTTTAACTTCATTTTAGAGCTTTGAAATGGGGTTAACGGGCCTTAAACGTGTCAAAAATGACCTAAATACAGTTCAGGGACCAAACATGTAAATCTGCCAAACTTATGTGTAGCGCACCGCTACACTTATATTGTAACGGTGCGCTAGCCTTGCACTGATCAGATTCAATGTTTTTAAACACAAGTTGCAACCAATTGATCCTTAACCACATGTTTTAAGTTGATGTGTCACTAAGTTAAGGAGCATATGTGGTTCCATAACATTCCGACAAGTGTACGAACTAGATCTTTCCCCTTTTCCAAGAAACGATCTCAACGGTGGACCGAAAACTATACATACCCCATCACCCCTTTGCAAAAATTACTAGAAATTTGATTTGAGAAACTCTAAGTTGAAACATTAGTTTCATACCTGAGATTTTCGAATCGAGTTTAGCATTCGGGGACCCTTCGTAAGTATTCTTTCGTTCTTTTCCTTATTTTACTGCTTTTCGAGTCAGAAAGTCAAACTTTGTTTGACTTTCAGCGTTGACCAGTAATGGTCAATGCGAAGTTCGTTTGAACTTCGCAACGTGAGTGTAATCACGTTGGTCATAGTCCCTTGGGACTATGCCCACTAATTACCACGTTGTCTAGAGTCGTAGGGTAGGCGATCTAATAAATCGCCTATACCTTCGAACTCGACCCAGTTTGGTCGATCATTAGGATCCGACCAAACACAGTAGGTGACCATAGTAGGTAGGGAATAACCTTCCGAGGTTATACCCTATGGTCACATCGTTTAAGTAGTTGTATGATAGGTAGTTTATATGCCTTAGGTAAATTACCAGAATACCCTTTTCATTCATAATTGGTAATTTAGCATATGTAACCTAAACTTTTGTCATATAACTGATTATGTAACATGTTTAGGCATATAACACTTATCATAGGACTAGTTAGGCGGTCCAAACGCGTTTCACGCGCACGACGCGTTAAAGTAGCATAAGCTTCCTAAACAGGTCGTAATGGGTCAATAAGACTTAGGTTAAGTTTCATTTAGCATGTAGGCTTTGTTAAACCATATCACGTGAGTTCCTACACTCATTTGGTTTACAAACCCTAATGCTACCCAGTCTTCCGATGTAGGTCTGGTTTATTAACATAGTTACCTATATTAGGTGCCGTTTGATTCCGAGATCTATAGCATTATTTGGTGGTTATCTTTTGACAACTGAGCAATCTCAAGTGAGTACATAGACCCCTCTTTTACTGTTTTCCAAACTGTTTTGGGGTGGAACACATGTGCCTACTTGTTACTTTCATGCTTTCCTGTTTTCACATCATATACATGCTATGTTCGTTAGTACATTATAGTACATGATTTCATTACATCTTATGCTAGGTGTGCCCATTGTGTGCATTACTTGGTACATTGTTTTACATTACATTTTATGCTAGGTGTGCCCATTGTGTGCATTACTTAGTACATTGTTTTACATTACATTTTATGCTAGGTGTGCCCATTGTGTGCATTACTTAGTACATTGTTTTACATTACATTTTATGCTAGGTGTGCCCATTGTGTGCATTACTTAGTACTTTGTTTTACATTACATTTCATGCTAGGTGTGCCCATTGTGTGCATTACTTAGTACATCGTTTTACATGACATTTCACGCTATGTATGTTCATTTGATTACATACTTAGTGCATTATTTTCACATGCTTACATTTTGGTATGACATTTGGTTTGTTTACATGGGACAATACATTCATTAACACCGATCATGCCGTTCGTTAGTAGGTAGTGGTACCATAGGAATTGACAACTCCCGTTCCGGACATCCCAGGGAAAGGGGACAGAAAGGAATGACCGAATTCGTTGATATAAGACAGATAGACCTTTAATTTGTTTAAAGGGTTTATCACCACAGTCGCAAGGCTTGGATGTATTCATTTTCACAATACCGCATAGATGTTCATATTAAATAGTAGCATGCATTTACACAAAACATAACTTTGATTTAAACCAAGTTTTACTTCAATACTTTGTTTTTGTGCATATGGTTTAGTTGAGACATTTCACTTGCCATACATGACATTTTGACATAGACATTTGACATGGATATTTGACATAGACATTTGACATGGATATTTGACATAGACATTTGACATTGATATTTGACATAGACATTTGACATGGATATTCGACATAGACATTTGACATGGATATTTGACATAGACATTTTGACATGATTTACCTTTGACACAAACACTTTTGACATTAGTTTTACATACTACATGATTTACATCTTGACATGAACACTTTGACATATTATTCAATACATTTTGACAATTGGTTTAAACATAGACTTCTTACATTGGTTGGTTTGGTTGATTAAGTGATTAAGTAACGATGCGTGTGTAATATGATACAAGCATGGTGGATACGCCGCTGGTACTTCCTATATATAAGTGTTTGTATGGTATTACATGTCGTAACGTTATTTGAATCATTTCAATATTGAGACATAGAACATTTTATACAAATAACATATTTTTCACAAGACATTGATTTACAAACAACTTATCTTATACAAACACATATTTACATGATTATTTATTTAACCTGACATTTACTTATACATATCATCTGATCTTATTATTTTCAAATGATTTACAAGACAAAGCAAATTACAAGGTTCATGACTAAACATTTTCTCAAATACAAGTCATGAATCCTATTTTCACAAACCTATGTATCTCACAGGCATTTTTATGCTGACGTACCTATTTTCACATGTGTTTTCAGGTGCTTTTCCATAGGATGTTGATCATGATACTAGGGCGGACCTGTGCCTTAGAGACTTTAAAATAAGATAGACTATGTTTAATTATGTTCTGAACTCTTTAATTTCCTGTTTAAAACAATGTAACACCTTTGTTTATAAATAAAAGACAACTTTGTATGCCATGGTTATGAAACAATTAATTCTGTTGCAACACGCCCCGATGTTTCCGCCGCGATTTGTTGTTTTACGCGGTCGGGGTGTGACAGGGATGATGTGACGCCCCACGAAAACGTTTAAACACACTAGCTTGTCAGTGGCTGCGTGCTAAATTTCGAGACGAAATTTCTTGAACTTGGGGATAATGTGACACTTCGAGTCTTCCTGCGCGTTTCTTGGGCGTTATAATTAAATTTGTGAAATTCTATACTATGTGAAATACGTGCGAACTCTGTGAATCTAATGCTATGTGATTTTTGCGTGCTATGTGACTGTATATGCTATGTGGCTTGCATGTTCGTTCTGTGGACTTTCGTGAGACTGCTTGTATCTACGTATGGTAATGGAGTCTATGTACACATATGGAGCGTAGTGTATGATGTTTGCTAAAATTTCGAGGACGAAATTCCAGTAACATGGGGAGAATGTGACAACCCGTACTCTCGTTGTCGAGAGAAGGGCATTTTAGTAACACACGTGTTTATTAATATCACTATTGTTAAAATATTATTATTATTTACAAAATAATATTCCGCGACGAAAGCTTTAGTTATATACATGTCAGTTAATTTTAACCGGGCCAATCAGTTTGAGCGAGACGCGTAGTCGCTTAAAACGGATCCACGCACACTTGGGTTAGGCCCAAGCCCACTTACCTAAACCCCCTAAAACCCTACATTATATAAACTACTTATTCCCCCTACCTCTCTTTTTTTTAAACCCTAACAAAGAACTCAGCCGCTCAAAATTCCTTGTCTTCTCCCTCTCTAAAACTCCGGTCACCGGAGATGGATATTCTGGCGAGCTCCGGCTCCTGCTCCTGCTCCAACCGCACACCCACACTCCCTACCCTCCTCACTCTCATTCTGTCCGATCACACACCTCAGTCACACTATCCCTTCTCTCTCTCTCTCTCTCTCCTGAATAACACGGCCGACCACCACCACCGTGAACAGTGGCGGCGCTGGATAATGCCCACAATAGCCAGAACTAGACAGCAACTCTCGGCGGCGGCAGGAAACGTCACCAACGACAAACACCACTCACGACGGTGACGGTAGGGATTCAGGCGATGGCAATGTCGGTTGACTCAGACGAGTTTCATCGCTTGGACCTGAGCTGGTGGCTCAGGTCATGTTCAGTTCGAGTCCGTGTTCGGAGAGAAGCAGCGGCAGCAACCTCGGGTTCTGCTCAGGTCTCGTCTGGTCCGGTTTCGGTCCGCACAACCACCGTCCCTCAACCTTCGGTTAGTTTATACCACTGTTTGTGTTTGTTATAAATTCTTTGAAGCTTTGACTGTACGTAAATTGTTAACTGTGTTATTTGGAATAAATGCTCTGTGTTCACATCAAGTTAGAATAACTAGGGTTTTTATATGACTCTTGTATAAGGTCTAGGGTTCAACTGATGTAGATATCATGTCCGAAAATATGATGCTCGAATCTGTTAGTTTGTTGATGAAATGATATTAAAACATTGCTATGTGTTCTACTCATAATGATGTCTGTGAAACTCTGTTTTCATTTGAATTTATAACTGTTTATGCGCCAGGTACAACCCAGTCATGTGTCACACCCCGACCGCGTATAACAACGAACCGCGGCGGAAACGCCGGGGAGTGATCGCGACAGAATTAATTGTTTCATAACCATGGCATACAAAGTTTTATTTATTTATTAAACAAGGATGTTACATTGTTTCAAACAGGAAATACAGAGTTTATAACATAATTAAACATAGTCTAGCTCCATTTTATGTCTCTAAGGCACAGGTCCGCCCTAGTATTGTGATCAACATCCTACGGAAAAGCACCTGAAAACACATGTGAAAATAGGTACGTCAGCATAAAAATGCCTGTGAGATACATAGGTTTGTGAAAATAGGATTCATGACTTGTATTTGAGAAAATGTTTAGTCATGAACCTTGTAATTTGCTTTGTCTTGTAAAGCATTTGAAAACAATAAGATCCGATGATATGTATAAGTAAATGTTAGGTTAAATAAATGACCATGTAAAAAGATGTGTTTGTAAATCAATGTCTTGTGAAAAGTATGTTATTTGTATAAAATGTTCTATGTCTCAAACTGAAATGATTCAAATAACGTTACGCCATGTAATACCATACAAACACTTATATATAGGAAGTACCAGCGGCGTATCCACCATGCTTGTATCATATTACACACGCATCGTTAACTTAATCACTTAATCAAACCAAACCAATTGTCAAATGTATTGAAAAATATGTCAAAGTGTTTATGTCAAGATGTAAATCATGTCAAATGTCTATGTCAAATATCCATGTCAAATGTCTATGTCAAATATCCATGTCAAATGTCTATGTCAAATACCCATGTCAAATGTCTATGTCAAAATGTCCTGTCAAATGTCTATGTCAAATATCCATGTCAAATGTCTATGTCAAAATGTCATGTATGGCAAGTGAAATGTCTCAACTAAACCATATGCACGAAAACAAAGTATTGAAGTAAAACTTGGTTTAAATCAAAGCTATGTTTTGTGTAAATGCATGCAACTATTTAATATGAACATTTATGCGGTATTGTGAAAATGCATACATCCAAGCCTGGCGACTGTGGTGATAAACCCTTTAAACAAATTAAAGGTCTATCTGTCTTAATAACAACGAATTCGGTCATTCCTTTCATCCCCTTTCCCTGGGACGTCCGGAACGGGAGTTGTCAATTCCTATGGTACCACTACCTACTAACGAACGGCATGATCGGTGTTAATGAATGTATTGTCCCATGTAAACAAACCAAATGTCATACCAAAATGTAAGCATGTGATGAAAAACAATGTGCTAAGTATGCACGCAATGGACATAAATAGCATAAAATGTAATGAAATCATGTACTATAATGTACTAACGAACATAGCAGTATATGATGTGAAAACAGGAAAGCTTGAAAGTAACAAGTAGGCACATGTGTTCCACCCCAAAACAGTTTGGAAAAACAGTAAAAGAGGGGTCTATGTACTCACTTGAGATTGCTCAGTTGTCTTAAGATAACCACCGAGTAATGCTATAGATCACGGAATCAAACGGCACCTAATATAGGTAACTATGTTAATAAACCGGACCTATATCGGAAGACTGGGTAGCATTAGGGTTTGTAAACCAAATGAGTGTAGGAACTCATGTGATATGGTTTAACAAAGCCTACATGCTAAATGAAACTTAACCTAAGTCTTATCGACCCATTACGATCCGTTTAGGTAGCTTATGCTACTTTAACGCATTGTGCGCGTGAAACGCGTTTGGACCGTCTAACTAGTCCTATGACAAGTGTTATATGCCTAAACATGTTATATAATCAGTTATGTGACAAAAATTTAGGTTACATATGCTTAATTACCAATTAGACATGAAAAAGGGTATTCTGGTAATTTACCTAAGGCATATAAACTACCTATCATACAACTACTTAAACGATGTGACCATAGGGTATAACCTCGGAAGGTTATTCCCTACCTACTATGGTCACCTAATGTATTTGGTCGGATCCTAATGATCGACCAAATGGGTCGAGTTCGAAGGTATAGGCGATTTATTAGATCGCCTACCCTACGACTCTAGACAACGTGGTAATCAGTGGGCATAGTCCCAAAGGACTATGACCAACGTGATTACACTCACGTTGCGAAGTTCAAACGAACTTCGCATTGACCACTACTGGTCAACGCTGAAAGTCAAACAAAGTTTGACTTTCTGACTCGAAAAGCAGTAAAAATAAGGAAAAGAACGAAAGAATACTAACCCAGGGTCCCCGAATGCTAAACTCAATTCGAAAATCTCAGGTATGAAACAAATGTTTCAACTTAGAGTTTCTCAAAATGAATTTCTAGTGATTTTGAACAAAGGGGGGGTGGGGTATTTATAGTATTCGGTCCACCGTTGAGATCGTTTCTTGGAAAAGGGGAAACGATCAAGGCCGTACACTTGTTGCAAGGTTATGGAAGCTTAATTCCATCCTTATCATCTGACTAGGCAAAGGAGAACATGTGGTTGTGGATCAAACATGTGCAAACAGCCTGTTTTAGAAACTCTGCATCTGGTCAGAAGACCCCCTGCGCATCGTAGCCAAAAAGGGCCTGCGCATCGTAGGGGTTATCTTTGGCAGATTTACACTTTTGGTCCCTGCAGTGCAATAAGGTCATTTTTGACACGTTTAAGGCCCGTTAACTCCATTTCAAAGCTCTAAAATGAAGTTAAAGTATAGGGAACTTAAAACATGTTCAAAAATATCTCGGATGTCGGTCCGTTTGGCCGTACGGTCGCGATGTTCGGTTAATTACGACGGAATGCGCACAAGCGCGAAAAACGATCCAAATGACGCGACGAATGGATTTTTCTTAAGGCGAACACTAAAATATAATATAGTCATGCTCACATAAATTTTTGGATGTCCGAATGTATTCAGAACGTAAGTTATGCGCGAAAATGCAAACTTGTGCACTTTTTGACACTTTTAGTCCCTGAATGACCCAAAAGTTTATTTTAGCACACCGAACCCCTCAAAGCCTATTTCTAAGCTATGTAAAGGATATTTAAGGTGTGTTTAACTTATGGTTATGTTCCGGAATGTTCGTTACAGTTCAAATTGACATACTTTCGCAGTTTGTCATATTTAGTCCCTGTAAGCGAATTAACTTGTTTTTGCCATACCAAAGCCTTCAAAACTTATTTCTAAGTTATGTAAAGGTTATTTAAGGTATGTTGAGTATATGTTGATGTTCCGGAGTATTTCTCGCATTAAACTGAGTACGTTTACGCACTAGTTTGCGTATAACTCTCCAGAAAGTGATGTAGAGTTTGGAATTGGATAAAAGTCAAAACATGAAAAATGTAAAACATAACAAAACAAACATTATGATCAAATAACATTGTTTTATTGATAACGGAACTGTTCATAGTGATTACAAGCACAGTTGTTACAGTCTCCCCTACTTGTGGAAATTTCGTCCCGAAATTTATTTAGAGGAAACTCGTGGAAAAAGATGTGGATATTTCGCCCTCATTTGATCTTCGCGTTCCCAAGTAAACTCAGGTCCACGTTTAGCTTCCCAGCGAACTTTGACCAAAGGAATGCGCTTGCGTTTAAGCCACTTGACTTCACGTTCCATGATTTCCACTGGTTTCTCAACAAATTTCAGTGTTTTGCCAACACGAATTTCGTCAAGCGGTATGGAGTAGTTCTCATCAGCTGTACACTTCTTGAGATTTGATATGTGAAAAGTTGGATGAACATTTCCAAGTTCAGGAGGTAACTCAAGTCTGTAGGCTACCTTTCCGATTCTTTCGACGATCTTGAATGGTCCAACGTATCTAGGTGCAAGTTTTCCTTTCTTTCCAAATCTGATCACACCTTTCCAAGGTGAGACCTTAAGTAATACTCGATCACCGACTTGAAATTCCAAGGCTTTGCGTTTTGGATCCGCGTAAATCTTCTGACGGCTTCTAGCTGCCTGAAGGTTATCACGAACTTTCTTGACCTTGTCAGTTGTCTCTAAAATGAGGGCAGGTCCAGTAAGTTGAGCCTCGCCAATCTCATTCCAGCAGACTGGTGAACGACATTTTCGACCATAGAGAGCCTCGAAAGGAGCCATTTTGATGCTAGTGTGATAACTGTTGTTGTAGGAGAATTCAATCAATTTAAGATGTGAATCCCAGCTACCACCAAAATCGATCACACAAGTTCTAAGCATATCCTCCAGAGTCTGGATTGTTCTCTCAGATTGACCATCCGTTTGCGGATGATAAGCTGTGCTCAGATTAAGTTGGGTCCCCATAGCAGATTGCATGGTTCTCCAAAAATGAGAAGTGAAACGAGCATCTCTGTCAGAAATGATATTCAACGGAACACCATGTCGAGCTACAATTTCATCCACATAGATTTGTGCAAGTCTGTCAGCAGGAAAATCCTCACGGATTGGCAAGAAATGTGCTGACTTTGTAAGACGATCAACGACTACCCAGATGGCATCATGACCTTTCTTTGTGCGTGGAAGTTTGGTAACGAGATCCATAGTAATGTTTTCCCATTTCCAAACTGGGATCTCTGGTTGTTCCAATAAACCAGATGGACGCTGATGTTCAGCCTTAACCTTAAGACAAGTAAGGCATTTGGATACGTATAAGGCAATGTCTTTCTTCATACCAGGCCACCAATAGTGAATACGAAGATCCTTATACATTTTATCTGAGCCCGGATGAATAGAATAACGAGACTTATGGGCTTCATCCATAAGCAAGGTACGAAGATCATCCTGGCTTGGGACCCACAAACGGTCCATGAAGTAATATGATCCATTGTCCTTCAGTTCAAGAGCAGGTGTTATGTGATAGGGAAATTCCTTATCCATCAATCCTTGTGAAACACAAGATTGTTGAGCTAGAGAAATGCGTGCTTGAATATCAGATCGAGCTTGAATAACAGATTGATCACGTACACAATGAAGCTTAGTACGTTCCTTACGACTCAATGCATCAGCTACGACATTCGCCTTACCAGGATGGTAGCGAATTTCGCAGTCGTAGTCGTTTAAAAGCTCAACCCAACGTCGCTGTCTCATGTTGAGTTCTTTCTGGTTGAAGATATGCTGAAGGCTTTTGTGGTCTGTGAAAACCACACATTTTGTACCGTACAAATAGTGTCTCCAGATCTTGAGAGCAAAGACAACTGCACCCAACTCAAGATCATGAGTGGTGTAGTTTTTCTCATGTATCTTCAACTGCCTCGATGCATAAGCTATGACTTTGTTCCTTTGCATAAGAACACAGCCAAGACCCAATTTCGATGCATCACAATACACAACAAAATCATCATCACCCTCAGGCAATGATAGAACAGGCGCATCGCAAAGCTTCTGCTTCAAGTGTTGAAAAGCTTCCTCTTGTTTGTTTCCCCAATAAAAGGGCATTTTCTTCTGAGTTAGAGCAGTTAGAGGAACTGCAATCTTCGAGAAGTTTTCTATGAAGCGGCGGTAATAACCCGCTAGACCAAGAAAAGAACGAACTTCAGTAGGAGTAGTAGGTGTATCCCAATCCTTAATCGCACTGATCTTGGAGGGATCTACATGGATACCTTGTTCGTTGATAATATGTCCTAAGAATTGAACCTCTTTAAGCCAGAATTCACACTTGGAGAATTTGGCAAAAAGTTGCTCTTTCTTTAGGAGTTCCAGAGTAAGACGAAGATGTTGCTCGTGATCAGCTCGCGTCTTAGAGTAAATCAAGATGTCATCAATAAAAACAATGACGAATTGATCCAAATAAGGTTTGCAGACCCTATTCATTAAGTCCATGAAAACAGCGGAGCATTAGTCAAACCGAATGGCATGACTGTGAATTCATAATGCCCATACCGAGTACGGAATGCTGTCTTCGGAATGTCTTCTTCTTGCACCCGAAGTTGATGATATCCAGATCGCAGATCAATCTTCGAAAAATAAGAAGCGCCTTGTAACTGATCAAAGAGATCATCGATGCGAGGTAGGGGATATCGATTCTTGATGGTAAGCTTGTTAAGCTCACGATAATCGATACACATCCTAAAGGATCCATCCTTCTTCTTGACAAAAAGAACGGGAGCACCCCAAGGTGAAAAACTAGGACGTATAAAACCTTTGTCAGAGAGCTCCTGGAGCTGTTTAGACAACTCTTGCATCTCAGATGGTGCAAGACGATATGGAGCTCTGGCAATGGGGTTGGCACCAGGTACGAGATCAATACGGAACTCGACTTGGCGTGCTGGAGGTAGACCTGGTAAATCTTCAGGGAAAACTTCAGAATACTCCCGAACGACAGGAATATCTGAAATAGACTTACCTTTGCCTTTGTCTTCTGTAACATGTGCTAAGAAAGCCACATAGTTCTTCCGCAGATATTTCCGAGCTTTAAAACAAGACATGAGTTTGAGACCAACGGTAGGCTTCTCACCTTGAACCTGCAGAATCTCGCCTGTCGAAAGCGGCACACGAACAATCTTCTTAGAACAAACTATCTCTGCGTGATGCTTGGATAACCAATCCATTCCCACAATAACGTCGAAGCTTCCAAGTTGCATAGGCGCGAGGTCAATAGGAAAAAGATGGTCGTTAAGATTCAACTGGCAGTTGCGAAGAACAGAATCAAGAATAATGGGTTCACCACTAGCAACTTCTACTGTCAAAGATTTGCCTAGTTTCGTTCTAGACACTCGAAGCATTGGCTCAAAAGACAAAGACACGAAACTCTTATCGGCACCAGAATCGAAAAGAACAGATGCAGGCTGATTATTAATAAGGAACGTACCGTTCACCACATTCTCATCCGCCTGCGCCTCTTGGGCATTCATGTTAAAGACTCGGCCTCGGGCCGGAGCCTGATTCTGGTTCTGGTTCTGGTTCGCCAGTCTTGGGCACCGATTCCTATAGTGGGTCAGATCCCCACAATTGTAACAAGCACCTGGTGGGTATTGTGGTCGTGCAGCTTGACCCTGTTGCGGAGCAGGAGGCTGTGCAACTTGTTGAGCCGGGTTTTGAACTGCGCGATTCTGAGCAGATCGACAAACATTGGCGAGATGGCCTGATTTCCCACAGTTAGTACAGAAACGGCAAGGAAGTTGCGGCTGGTGGTGACTGTTGCATCTATTGCACAAAGGTGCAATCCCTGTATAGGGTCTCTTTGCTGGAGGCTGTGCGGGTTGGTTGGGAGCTGCCTGGTTAGCTTGGGCAGTGACAGCAAAATTTTGGGCACCCTTTCGCTTCCTTGATTTCTTTGATGCTTCACCTTCCTTACCCTTACCCTTATTCTTGTTTTTCTCAGAATTAGTCTCCTTCTTTTTATCACCCTTGCGGGTGAGTTTACCCTTCCTGACTAGAGTCTCAGTGAGGGTAGCAGACAACTCGATAGCTTGGCGAAGGGTAGTAGGATTAACACCAGTCAAAATCTCCAGAATAGAATCGGGTAGCCCATCAATATACCTCTCGATCGCTTTATCCGGAGGGGTAACCATGGTGGGACACAATAGACTGAGTTCTTCAAAACGATCCGTGTATGCACGGTGTTCAGCCCCATCTTGCTTTAAGTCATCAAACTCTCGTTCCAAAACTCGAATTTCATGACGGGGACAAAACTCCTTCATCATGAGAGCCCGAAGCTCTTCCCATGTCTGTGCCAACGCCACTTCGGCACCCCTATCGCGCTTAATACCATTCCACCAGGTAAGCGCTCGATTCTCAAACACGCTTGAAGCAAATTCAACCCTACGCGCATTCTGACACTGCACATGTAAGAATGTGCTCTCAATACTTTCAAACCACCGTAGGAGCGCAGTTGCTCCTTGCGACCCAGAAAACTTAAGCGGCTTTGCAGAATTGAAATTCTTGAAATTACAGTGTGCGTTATTGTTGTTATTTCCGTTGTTGTTAAATATATCGTGGACTTGAGTTACAACACCGGGTAGTACAGCAGCCACTTGCTGAGAAACCAGGGCTGCGATCTCTTCAATAGTAAAAGTTCGAGGATCGCGACGAGGAGGCATTCTAAAAGAGGAAAACATGAAAGAAAACGAGTGAGATGATTGGATGAAAAGAATGAGATGAAACAAAATCAACAAGAGCAAAGATGGTGGTCATTCGTCCGTATCACAGAGCAAACAAACAACACACAGTGACTTATCAAAGTAAATGGGTCAAAAATAATGTATAATGAAGACATGCTCGCCTATAAGTGAACACTCACTCCAAGAATTCCCAGGTAAGCACAACTGGTCTCGCGTCTGGTTGAGATGTATACGAAGTGCTTGCCTAGACAGAAAACCCAGAATACAGGCATTCACCCTTCCAGTTTGCACATGTTCACATTATTTAAAACCCAAAACGTTTGACGGGATTTTGAAAATTTGAAGGCACAAGGCCAAAAACCAATACTGAAAAAGGGTTCAAAACCATATAACAGAGGGTTCAAAACCTTACAATTGAGGGTTCAAAACCTTGTAAAAATTTATTTAAAAACAGATGATTGTTTTTCAAAAATCGTTTCGGAAAAAAAGTTTTGGTTCCTTGTTTTGTTAATCACCTAAGGATAGGTGATGTACATGTTTTAAGATCTAAACACAAGATAGCTTGTGTTAGGTTCCTAGAAAAGTTATAGTCTAGGTCAAAGCATTACTAATAACCTAATTCCCTATAACCATTGGCTCTGATACCAACTCTTCTGTCACACCCCGACCGCGTATAACAACGAACCGCGGCGGAAACGCCGGGGAGTGATCGCGACAGAATTAATTGTTTCATAACCATGGCATACAAAGTTTTATTTATTTATTAAACAAGGATGTTACATTGTTTCAAACAGGAAATACAGAGTTTATAACATAATTAAACATAGTCTAGCTCCATTTTATGTCTCTAAGGCACAGGTCCGCCCTAGTATTGTGATCAACATCCTACGGAAAAGCACCTGAAAACACATGTGAAAATAGGTACGTCAGCATAAAAATGCCTGTGAGATACATAGGTTTGTGAAAATAGGATTCATGACTTGTATTTGAGAAAATGTTTAGTCATGAACCTTGTAATTTGCTTTGTCTTGTAAAGCATTTGAAAACAATAAGATCCGATGATATGTATAAGTAAATGTTAGGTTAAATAAATGACCATGTAAAAAGATGTGTTTGTAAATCAATGTCTTGTGAAAAGTATGTTATTTGTATAAAATGTTCTATGTCTCAAACTGAAATGATTCAAATAACGTTACGCCATGTAATACCATACAAACACTTATATATAGGAAGTACCAGCGGCGTATCCACCATGCTTGTATCATATTACACACGCATCGTTAACTTAATCACTTAATCAAACCAAACCAATTGTCAAATGTATTGAAAAATATGTCAAAGTGTTTATGTCAAGATGTAAATCATGTCAAATGTCTATGTCAAATATCCATGTCAAATGTCTATGTCAAATATCCATGTCAAATGTCTATGTCAAATACCCATGTCAAATGTCTATGTCAAAATGTCCTGTCAAATGTCTATGTCAAATATCCATGTCAAATGTCTATGTCAAAATGTCATGTATGGCAAGTGAAATGTCTCAACTAAACCATATGCACGAAAACAAAGTATTGAAGTAAAACTTGGTTTAAATCAAAGCTATGTTTTGTGTAAATGCATGCAACTATTTAATATGAACATTTATGCGGTATTGTGAAAATGCATACATCCAAGCCTGGCGACTGTGGTGATAAACCCTTTAAACAAATTAAAGGTCTATCTGTCTTAATAACAACGAATTCGGTCATTCCTTTCATCCCCTTTCCCTGGGACGTCCGGAACGGGAGTTGTCAATTCCTATGGTACCACTACCTACTAACGAACGGCATGATCGGTGTTAATGAATGTATTGTCCCATGTAAACAAACCAAATGTCATACCAAAATGTAAGCATGTGATGAAAAACAATGTGCTAAGTATGCACGCAATGGACATAAATAGCATAAAATGTAATGAAATCATGTACTATAATGTACTAACGAACATAGCAGTATATGATGTGAAAACAGGAAAGCTTGAAAGTAACAAGTAGGCACATGTGTTCCACCCCAAAACAGTTTGGAAAAACAGTAAAAGAGGGGTCTATGTACTCACTTGAGATTGCTCAGTTGTCTTAAGATAACCACCGAGTAATGCTATAGATCACGGAATCAAACGGCACCTAATATAGGTAACTATGTTAATAAACCGGACCTATATCGGAAGACTGGGTAGCATTAGGGTTTGTAAACCAAATGAGTGTAGGAACTCATGTGATATGGTTTAACAAAGCCTACATGCTAAATGAAACTTAACCTAAGTCTTATCGACCCATTACGATCCGTTTAGGTAGCTTATGCTACTTTAACGCATTGTGCGCGTGAAACGCGTTTGGACCGTCTAACTAGTCCTATGACAAGTGTTATATGCCTAAACATGTTATATAATCAGTTATGTGACAAAAATTTAGGTTACATATGCTTAATTACCAATTAGACATGAAAAAGGGTATTCTGGTAATTTACCTAAGGCATATAAACTACCTATCATACAACTACTTAAACGATGTGACCATAGGGTATAACCTCGGAAGGTTATTCCCTACCTACTATGGTCACCTAATGTATTTGGTCGGATCCTAATGATCGACCAAATGGGTCGAGTTCGAAGGTATAGGCGATTTATTAGATCGCCTACCCTACGACTCTAGACAACGTGGTAATCAGTGGGCATAGTCCCAAAGGACTATGACCAACGTGATTACACTCACGTTGCGAAGTTCAAACGAACTTCGCATTGACCACTACTGGTCAACGCTGAAAGTCAAACAAAGTTTGACTTTCTGACTCGAAAAGCAGTAAAAATAAGGAAAAGAACGAAAGAATACTAACCCAGGGTCCCCGAATGCTAAACTCAATTCGAAAATCTCAGGTATGAAACAAATGTTTCAACTTAGAGTTTCTCCAAATGAATTTCTAGTGATTTTGAACAAAGGGGGGGTGGGGTATTTATAGTATTCGGTCCACCGTTGAGATCGTTTCTTGGAAAAGGGGAAACGATCAAGGCCGTACACTTGTTGCAAGGTTATGGAAGCTTAATTCCATCCTTATCATCTGACTAGGCAAAGGAGAACATGTGGTTGTGGATCAAACATGTGCAAACAGCCTGTTTTAGAAACTCTGCATCTGGTCAGAAGACCCCCTGCGCATCGTAGCCAAAAAGGGCCTGCGCATCGTAGGGGTTATCTTTGGCAGATTTACACTTTTGGTCCCTGCAGTGCAATAAGGTCATTTTTGACACGTTTAAGGCCCGTTAACTCCATTTCAAAGCTCTAAAATGAAGTTAAAGTATAGGGAACTTAAAACATGTTCAAAAATATCTCGGATGTCGGTCCGTTTGGCCGTACGGTCGCGATGTTCGGTTAATTACGACGGAATGCGCACAAGCGCGAAAAACGATCCAAATGACGCGACGAATGGATTTTTCTTAAGGCGAACACTAAAATATAATATAGTCATGCTCACATAAATTTTTGGATGTCCGAATGTATTCAGAACGTAAGTTATGCGCGAAAATGCAAACTTGTGCACTTTTTGACACTTTTAGTCCCTGAATGACCCAAAAGTTTATTTTAGCACACCGAACCCCTCAAAGCCTATTTCTAAGCTATGTAAAGGATATTTAAGGTGTGTTTAACTTATGGTTATGTTCCGGAATGTTCGTTACAGTTCAAATTGACATACTTTCGCAGTTTGTCATATTTAGTCCCTGTAAGCGAATTAACTTGTTTTTGCCATACCAAAGCCTTCAAAACTTATTTCTAAGTTATGTAAAGGTTATTTAAGGTATGTTGAGTATATGTTGATGTTCCGGAGTATTTCTCGCATTAAACTGAGTACGTTTACGCACTAGTTTGCGTATAACTCTCCAGAAAGTGATGTAGAGTTTGGAATTGGATAAAAGTCAAAACATGAAAAATGTAAAACATAACAAAACAAACATTATGATCAAATAACATTGTTTTATTGATAACGGAACTGTTCATAGTGATTACAAGCACAGTTGTTACATCATGCATATTATGAATAATCGTTGTGAATAAAATAGTGATGTAGAGGATGAATCTTTGTGTAGTAATATTGTAGGATGAAATGTTATGAATTCTCCCCTGTTAGTGTTTGTGGAATAATGTTAATACATCCTTGTTAATCAACTTAGGAGACAACTCAGTAGATCTTGAATACAAAAGTTTGAATGTAAAACCATTTGAGTGATGTATGATAACTGTTAAATTAAAAGCTCGGTGATGAACTTTAATGGAATGTATGAGTAAATATGCATTGGGTACAACCCGGTGTTGCATACCTCACATAAAAATGGATACATGAAAAATGGGGTCCACTATTAAGAGACGAAGCAAATTTGTGCACAGGGATTATCTCAATGTGCGCAACCATGGGTCCCACTTTGTTTTGAAATATATGCATTTGATCCGATTTGAGAAACTCGTACTGAATGCAAAACACGTTAAAGTAATTTGATTGGCTAGTACTAAATTAGATAAGGATTCTAGAAACATCAGCAGTGATTGCGAGTCGAAACCTCACGGTTGCGACTCGAGACCATTATGTCAACAACTCGAAACCAGGCGCATCAGAATGAAAGGACTCGAGACCGGCATGGTCTTGACTCGAGATCTCCTGATCTCGACTCGAGACCAGCTGTTGCGGCTTAGAATCCAGTGGTTCCGACTCGAGACCTCATAGTCTCGAGTCGAGACCACCCGGTTTCTACTGAGCTTCCTTGCTTATTTATTGGACCGCACAATGTGACATCATGTTTTGGATTGTGTGTTTTACTGTTAACTGTTTATATGCTAGGATAGACCCAATAGCATATATGCTAGTATGAGATGCATGCTATGTGTTAGATATGTGTAATCTATACGTGACATTTCCTGCATACGAACCTAATAAATATTTATAAACCATAATAGGGTATGGTTGACCAACCTAACACAAGTAAATTATCTGTCGAGCAAACCAAGGTGAGTTCACACACTAAAAGCATGCGTCCCAGGGAGGGACACGAACAAACCGCAATCTTTAAAGATTACTTTCAATTAATATTTCCGGGGGAAAAATGCAAATGGGTACTTTTTACTATCTCCGGGGGAGATACGTTTGGATATTATTTATAAATCACAACTAGCAAAACTAAACGAATCTCTATCATGTAAAGTCCCTGCTTATAGTACCGATTAATCGCTGGGAGCGAACGGGTTATTAGTTGATAGCGCTATTAGGTTTGACAACCTCACACCGTGACCGGGGGAGATCGGGCGTGAACTAGTATACCTTGCATCTTGGTCAATGATGATAGACATTGACTTGGGGCACAACAACTTTTCGTCAACAGTTTCGGTAACGCCAGTTTAGTAGCTTTCATATGGGGTAGCTCCCCATGACGTGATTATAAATGCTTTATCTAAACAACTTACATTTTAGAAAACTAAAACTGGTCAACTCGTGAACTCGCCAACTTTGTGTTGACACCCTACTGCATGCTTTGCAGGTTGCTCGATACAGCTTAGGACGGACATTGCAATCGGCTGGAGTGCGTGGTTTGTATTTTCATAACTAATAAACTTGTGGTTTTAAATTACGATATGTTCTACTTTCCTTTCCGCTGCAAACTTAAACTATGTTTTAAAAAATTTAAATTAGTCGCTAATTACACCATTATTTATATGAATAACTAAACGGTTCAAAATAATTAGTGGTTGGATCCTAGTCAGTCACGCCTTCAAGCGGTGGTACTCCGCATGTGGAATTTGGGGGTGTGACATACAAACTCATTTTACATGGTTATTCATTTAACCATACATTATTCTCTTATTTATACATATCATCTGATCTTATCGTTTTTCAAATGATTTACAAGACAAAGCAAATTACAAGGTTCATGACTAAACATTTTCTCAAACATAAGTCATGAATTCTGTTTTCACAAAACCTATGTATCTCACAGGCATTTTTATGCTGACGTACCTATTTTCACATGTGTTTTCAGGAGATGATGCATAGGACTTATCAAGATACACTTAGGCGGACTTGGGCCTTAGTGACAATAAAAGATGCAAGACTAGTTATTTATGTTATGTTTTTTTGATTGTCAAGACAATGTAACTCTTTTATTTAATAAAACAATATTTCAATTTCCATGTGTTATGAAACAATGATTTTGTTACAACACTCCCAGACGTTTCCGCCATGATTTGATGTTCTACGTGGTCGGGGTGTGACACAAACCCTTCAATAGTTGGCATGGAGTATTGATACTTGTTTTCCTTGAACTGAAATCTTTGCATTGGTCCACTAATTCCCTGAAATACATGTAAGTTTGAAAACATCAACAAAAGTTGAGCGAGTTCATGCAGTTTAGCTGTATAAGATGTATCTGTATCAAAACAGTGTGTAATATGTATTTGTCTCAATTGTAATTGTATCCAAACTGGATATAAGATGTATCTGTAAAATGTGAGATGTATTTGTATCAAATGTAGTATGAAAAGCGTCAATGAAATCATGATCATTAATGTTTTGCAAGGACATTAATATGTGTGACGAAATAGGAAGCAAACCAACCCTAGATGATTTTGTGTCGACTATCCTCGACTGGGACACAAACGCACTCTTCTGTATGGGTCCATGACCAAGAGTGGGGCTCCCCAAAACCCATTAGTATGTATAAGCCCATTTGTGAAATGTAGGACCATTTGTAATATAAGCCCATTTGTGAAATATAGGCCGATTTGTAATATAAGCCCCCTTTGTAAAATATACCCATTTGTAAATTAAGCCCATTTGTAAAATATACCCATTTGTAAATTAACCCCATTTGTACATATCTAGTAATTTTTATAAAAATCACTAAGTATAAGTTAACATAATAATTTTTTTATACGTTCAAAACATCCGGATATTGTTGTCGGTGATTTATATGTATTCACGTCGAAAGATCGCCTAAGCGTCGTAGTAACTCCTTGGATTGGCGATAAGTTTATGGTTTCGTCCGTCGTCCGATTAGACCATAATTTGTGTCTGATTATTCGGATCGTCCGTAATTCGTTTTTAAGGCGTATTTATATGTAACCATGTAAGACTTTGATTGTAATATGTCATGTGTTTATTTGTGTCATTATATTCAAGTTCCTAATTGATACATATAACTAATATACCAAGTATCACATATTGCACATAAGTTGTTAAATGACCAAATATATATTTTCTCAAAAATATATATTCATCTAACTTTTTCTTTTATCAAAAACCATTCTTTAACAATCTTTTTAATATTGTAAAGATTTAGCCAAAAATTATAGTTTTGTTAACATATGAATTTTAAGAAAATTTGGCCATATTATCTTTGTATTAAGCACTTAGCCATGTTTAGTAAACATATCATTTTCTTTTCAAATTCACCATCATAACATTGTTAACAAAAACATATGAGATTTTATAACAAAATCATAACAAGATGAAATCAAAATTATGTAGGGTTTTGGGTATGATCATAACACATGTTAATTAGTTCAAATCCATGCTTTACTTCTAGTTTTAACCACTTTTATGAAAATCCCACTTTTAAGCGTTATTCCTTAATTGACTCGTTTGACTCATTTTGGGTGAATTTTCATCACTTATGAATGTCAAACTTCATCCTTTATTTGACCCGTCCAACTTTGAAATGGTTGAACGTAATTACCAAAATTTACGTTTGCGAAAATTCTTGTCATCTTTTAGTCATGACTCATATTCCGAGTCTTTTGACTTTCTATTTTGCGTTCCTGTTTCTCAGTCTACGCATGCGTTTAAATCCTTACCCACCAACCGGGTGTTTTACCGAAGTCGTTATTATTGCAACCCTTACGGTATGCATTATGACTTCGCTTCGCTTTTATATTCCTACTTTGTACTCAAATTTGGTGTTTTACAAAATCGGCCCGTTAAGAGTCATATTTGCATTCTTCGGGTTCGAGTGTAAGCACACCCCTCCCAATTGCATACCTTAATCGTTTTACATTAATCTTTGTCCCTTCACTCGGGCTCATCATCCTAATGTAATACGCTTCCGTCACCCGACTGTGCGTTTACATTATTATCAAATATTTTGCTCATTTGATTCATTTGGGTACTTTTTAAGTTAGTCCCATTCACCCCACCCTTACTACATCGGACATAAATGCGTTCATCATAAGAAGTTCATGGTACCACGTGTTCACTACTTACTTGGCCAGAGTAAGCGATCAACACCTGGTATACATGACCTTTTTATAATTTTCACATTACACCCCATGTAAGTAATGCCTCTATTTGTTTTTCTTGGAAACAATATCCCGGATAGGTTTTCTATTCAGGTTTTTCCAAGTTTTCAATCTACATATGCAACTTTCAATCTCTACGTATTTGTTGCATATTACTATTTATGCAATAATTTAAAACGTGCACTGATAATGCTTGCTCTAACAGGCTCCCCTTGCCATTAACTTATTCGCAATCGTTGCGCGATTTAGGTCCTTGGTGAGCGTGCTCTATTCGTCATACTTTGGACCGCTCCTCTGTCAAATCCATGATTTGTTAAACTCTCGCTATCTTCATATGCGAGTGTCCTTCAATCAAAAACTTATACAACAGTTAGTAATTTCAACATTAAAGGATGCCCGTATTATAATACAAGGCTTTTCTACTATACGCATCAACGCGTGTAATTTCGTTGACTACATCTATTCTATATCGTTTTTATTGGTGTAACGTGTATTACACGATAACCATATGTGTTGTTCTCAACACTTTAATCATACTAAACCTTTGATAAACATGTACTTACCGGATTTGCGATCAAGCCTTGAACCGAACACCAATCTTTATCAAGAGCGTAAGGTTTAAGTCCAAGCATAGCTTTCCCGCCATACTTGAATCTCTTAAACCAAGGCTCTGATACCAACTTGTAACACCCGTTCTTATAAATTAAGGTTTAACGTATCATTTACGAAAAACAATCATGTAATTAAGATTACATATGCATTGGAAATTACGGGTTTATTAAAACTTTTTACAATTTAAAAGTATACAACATATCATGTGTACGTTCGTCGTTTAACATAATAACGATACATAGTGCGGAAGCTTATTTCGTGATCGTCTTCGGTTCTTGCTCGTCGCTTGATCTTCATCCGTGCTCTCTTGGCATTCACCTATGATCAAAACCAACTTAAAAGTTAGTTTTGATAGTCAAATATTAAGTTCAAACAAGTACAGGGGTTAAAATGACAAAATTTAAAAAATTTTCGGAGTTAGGGGGTTTCGCGTGACGCCAAGGGCCTAGGCGTCACGCCTAGCCCTGTTTTTCACAGCCTGTTGCCTTCAGCTGATGCTGTACATACCCAGCATGACCTGATTTCACGGAAACGGCCATAACTTCTTCGTTATTGATCCGTTTTACCCGATTCTTTTTCCTACGTGTCCGTAATTTAATCCTCCATCTTATGGAGTTAAAATCCTACATCCAACATAAGAAATTTTGAGACTTCTAAGCCTTCGACTCGTTACCTTTTTACCGAATTTTAACCCGTTTATGCATTTTATCAAACAAACGTATTTATTTGATTCCTATATCTCATACACTTCTTCAATTTAATGTTATCTACTATATTAGGTTCTAATCATAGGTTTATTACACAATTTAAACACGTTTTCGCTCGTATGCTTATTTTGACCCGTTAAGGGTATTTAAGCACTTTAAAGCTTGAAATCGCTTTCATTCATTTCTAGCATCTTATTCCTACATTTCTTATCAAGTAATCTTCAACTACAACTCTTTGTGTGTTGGATTTCAATGTGTATATCTATATGTTCCGAGTTTTACCATTCGGATTGTTATTTTACGGCAAGACTCAAATAGAGCTATTTGACTAACATATTACATCTTTCAACTTCTATACTTATTCTAATATCTATCTAATCATGAAATTCGTTTCCAAACAACCCTTAAGGGTTGTTTGTTCAATTTAGCCTACAAGGGCGTTTTGGTCGATTTTGGTCCTTCTTTTACGACGAAGGACTCTCACCAATTATTCGACCAAAATAACACTTTTAACTACAACATAATTATGCGTACCTGGCTCGGATCAACATATTGACCCGTTTTAATACCTTTCGCTATTAATATCTAGATAATAGCAATGCTAACCATGTGTTAATTCCTGTGATCATAAAACTCAACAAGCAATCATCAAATATTATTGACAAATGGTGTTAACAACACCATTTGACCCGTTTAGTCGAAATGACCAATTGTCATTATAAGATGGCACTTAATTACCAATTCACCCCTTAAACCTATCCCGGTTTACTTTTTGAAATCATCCAACTTGAAAGTCGTTTCTTGTTTTATTTGACCCATTATGACTTATGCCAAATGGTGTCGTTTTAAATCCCTTTATCTATTCGTTAACCCATGTCCGGATTACCATTTCACCATTTTTACCCCTTTTCTACCATAATTTATGGTTTCTACCATTTTCGCTTGTTCCGACTAGCATTATATCGCGCCGGAACATCATGTTTCATTTACTTAATATAAATCGTATTCCATCCTCACAAATAAGCATTTTGTAATAAAAGTAAAAAGGGCGTAAGCTTAACTTACCTCGCATCCGAACTACGCTTTTCCTTTCCTTCGTGATTCGTTTAACCCGCTCCCTCATCAAGCTTCCACCTAGCTTGTTACGCGTCAAACTATCATCATCATTTTCAAGGTGGTTAGATTAGTCATTCAAGATCATGACCTTCACACCTTATGAATCTTTTACCACTATTCTTAATGAACCTTATCATAGGTCGGTTTGACTTTTAAAAGTCAAACCACCAATTTACAAATATGAATGTACTAACAAGTTCACATGACTCGATTTAGGCACATTATCAACCACTTAGTGAGCGTCATCTTTTGAGATGCTACTTCTACTAACATGTTATCTAATTCATACCTCAAGTAACCATAAATCAACATGTAATTTTAGTCATTGTATGCATATATACACTTTGACCATCATAACCATGGGTTTAACTCTTGTGCCAAAACCCACTTCTAATCACTTATGAACTCTTAACAAAATCTCTAATTTGTTCAAATAGTTCATTCATATGAATTAATATGATGTTTATACACATCAATTTCATCAAATCAACAAAACCCACTTAGCTCATACTTGGCTATTTGATAAATCACTAGTTTATGGCACAATTCTACAAGTTTGCATCTAGGGTTTGTTCCTAGACTTGTACCCACACTAATATCACTATAACATTGAATATTCATGCAAGAATTTCGTTCATGCATGTTCATCACAAATTCGAAATATCAATAAACATCAAAATTCAACATACCTTGTGATCCCCTAGGCTTGGTGATCACGATTTTATTAAAAGCCCCAAATTCTTGGCTTGATTTCTCTTTGATTTTGGCAATTTTTGTGAGTTAGGGTTCTTGGAAGGGAACCCCCCTTTTTCTCCTGTAAACATCGACCAAAACACACACATATGTGTGTGTTTTGGTGTTTTTAAGTTTTAATTATAAACTTGTTTCCAATTGTCCACTTTTAGTCCCTCAAGGTTTTATTTCGATCTATTTAAGTTATAATCCATTATTTATAACTTAATCACATATTATTAACTAGGTTAATTATTCCTAGTTAATTTAATGGGTTCGGGAGTTCTAACCCATTGTATTTTAAGTCCCGTTAACTCGGGCTCTTATAAACTCAAACTCTTAAAACTTTGATTCGCTTGTATTTAATTATTAGGATTTCTTATTTAAATCCAATTATTTACCTGGTTATTTTTACTACTAACGGTACTTTACCCGTCTTTTAGTATTAACGGAGTTTGATTACCAAACCCGTTTTTGGGGTGTTACACTTCATGGCCCATCTTAAGACACCTCTAACAACGACCCTTGTTGCACTGACCACTGTGGTGTCTGTTGCATCTATTGCACTTTGGGTGATTTCCCCTGTATCCACCCTGACCCTGATCTTGACCCCCTGAAGGTTGCTGACAGGGACTCCTGAAGTCGTCTGTCTTTCGTTGTTGAGCCTGTGACTGAACAGAGGTTGAACCCTTGCTTGAGATCCCATCCCATTTACGCTTGTTGTCGTTGGGGGCATCAGAGGTAGTGGTAGTAACACTAATACGCTTTGGTAACCTGTTCTGCTCTACCGCCTGATCAGTGAGGCGATGAGCCAACTTGATGACTTGCTGAATGGTGCCAAGATTAGCTGAGGTCACGTGACTTTGAATTTCTGGCACCAATCCTTTAAGGTATAACTCGATGCGCTTGATAGGAGGATCTACCATAGTAGGACACAATATTGCCAGCTCATTCGACCTTTTCGTATACGCTTCGATTTCTGACCCTGTCATCTTTAGGTTGAAGAACTCGACCTCCAACTTGTGGAAGTCATCACGATTGCAGTATTCTTCCTTGATCAGTTCCTTGAAATCGTTCCAGGGGTGGTGTTAGCAATTGCCAACCCTAACATTTGAGTTTTGCTCAGTTTGAAAGGCGAAAACAGACAAACTAAGGTCAAATCAGCAAGATAATCACTTAAAAGTGTCGTAGTATTGATTCTATAACGTTTTAAACTGAGACAACACTTCGGCAGCACTTCGTGGCTCAACCGGAAAACTGTTACAAATGAATTCGCTTGAACCCTTTATATAAGGTTTAGATTTCGCTTGAATGTGACAAAGTATCAGTTCAAGCGAAATCACTTGAGTTGATTTTGCTTGAAACTGTCCAAGTCACTTTCAAGCTAAATCATCAACTTCAAGCGAAATCACCTATGTCAAACTCTAAAATCTCATATTTTCTAGTACATTGCACCCTGATCTATCATTCTATGAACAAGACTCGATACAAGACGAAGTCAACAGACGCATGCACTAACAGACTCCCCCTCGAATGTTGACGAGTCTTCAGTGTCTAGTCTTCGCATCTTCAGTTTTTATCAGTCCTTTCAAACTCTTTGAAGTATCTGACGCTGCGAATATCCTCAAATCTCTCTCTTCTCTTTCTATCCAGAATCGCAACCTCATGATCAGAACCTGGCTCTTTGACATTCAGACTCCCCCTCACAGTAAGCTGGGATCGCAGCCTGGCTTGTTAAAATCACAGAGTCCTCAGGTATCGGAACCTGGCTCTCTATCATCTATCCAAGATCACCTAGCTCTTATCCTGCACATTCTCTACCCAAAAATAAATTTTCTGATGATAACTTGTAAAACAATCTCACCATCTAATGAACCACTTGCATAAATTATACAATCAAAGAATAATTTTACAACGTTAATCTTTGATGAACCACTTGAAGAAATATCGTTTTTCTTATCAAAATAACACACTCTCCCAAACCATCTGTTCATCATGTCTAGCACTCGGAATTTTGAAAATTAGCTCTCCAACATCAGTTGTCGAAAATCTTTTTGAATTTTTCAAAATTTATGCTAAAACACACTAAAATCTTTTTGGATTTTTTAAATATAATGAAATGCAGAGAAGAAATATTTACAGACAATATTTTTGTGAGTTTGTGTAAGAGAATCATATCAGTTTTTGAGACAAATCACCAACACCGTTAAGCTTTAAACATTTTAACTTCTAAACGATTCACTTAAATTGTCAGTATACTGATCCACTTAAATTCTCACACAAAGTTCAATTGCTTCGAGATACGAAATTAATGTATTAAGTACTTAAACTTAATCGCGTGTCCCACCTCAGAATATACTCCCGTATCCAGATCCCAATATTCAGTCTTACAGGTGAGTATACCACAGATGATATCTGTAAGGGGTTATATTGCGAAAACCGTGAGAGCTCAGGTCAGAACTTTCGTTCAGCAGAGAGATGACGGCTCGACTTTTGGTGTGTCCCCTTTAGAGGATCTTTTTACAACAGCATTGATTAGCAATTTTATTGTTTCATCATTTTATGCTGAGGGCGGCGCTATATTTCAAGCAAGCAGTAAAGTATTCTCCGGGGACTAGGCCATTGCTTCCGCATTATCAGAAGTCCCGGGATAATACCCCAGATATCACTGAGTATAAAGACCTAGTATCTTAGAAAGAGGAACCTTTCAAACAAGATTTCGGGGATTACCCATATATCCGAGAGATGTTTCCCCACAATATAAGCAAGTTTGAAATTAGGTTTATATCTCGTCACAATCTACTAAATGTGTAAAAACCTACTGACACATCATCAGTGAGACCGTTTATCACATTTTTCTTTCCAATTCTTTAGCATGTTGTGATAGTCCACTGGTGTACTATCATTTCCTCTTCTTTGACACAAAACTCATTTTTGAATTTTATCAAGTTTTTGTATTTTTCAAATTTTCAAATATTTTTGGATTTTCTAAAAATTCTTACTCCCCCTAAAATTCAAACACATTTAACGAAATTTGAAAACAAACTATACAAGTAAATTGACAACCGATATCGAATCACTTCATTTCGCCATCCACTTGACATAAACAATCAGAACTCCCCCTCATAACAAAACATTTTCCCATTGTGATCTCAAAACACTTCAGTTTGTTTTAATCAAATGGTTTTTCCGGAAAATAAGTTTTGTTGATTGATTTTAACCATTTGTAGGTTAGGGATTTGGTTCATCACATTGTCTTTCAACCACTTGTAGGAAATCAGATACAAATTAATGTCCCTGATTTACCACTTGTAAGAATAATCCAATCAAGTTCAACCTAATGACCTTGATTTTACCACTTGTAGGTAAAAACCTCTTTTTCAACCACATGGCTTACCAACCAATACCACTTGTAAGTTACCATATGTAGGTTGAATTCTCAGAATGCCGATTCCTACTCCACACTACCAACCTGGGAGTTCCGGCAAGTCATACTTGTGACCAAATTTCAATTTTTCAGATCAAAACAATATAAGAATAATGCCGATTCATGCTCCGCGATTACCAACTTGGGAGCTCCGGCAAGTCCACAGATTTACTGTTCGTAGTAAGTACCATCCCAGTCACAAACCAGGGATGATTCAACTTTATCTTTCTTCATCTTTTTCTCGTAAAACTCCTTCACTCCTTTGACCTTCCTGTCAACCATTTTTCCAAAAATGTTATGGACTTTGGAGTTAAAAGCTCTTTCAGTATCAAATTCTTTGTTTTCAGAGAAGAATTGATTTGAAATCTCAACTTTACCAATTTTCTTTTTAAAATTTTCAGCCCGAAGTGTTGGAAAATTCTCATCATCCACAGTCGGCACTGAGTTTTCATTTTTAACCTCAACTTGTGGCTCATCTGACTTTGTGGAATCAGATTCATCGCCAGAAGATAGCTCCTCTGATTTTGAAGAATCAGCATCATTGCTAGAACTACTATCAGACTTCTTAACAACCCATTTCTGGTTGTCAAGATTTCCTTTCTTCTTGTAAAATCTGTTTGAACATTCACCAATCTCAAAAATTGAATTTTTGAAAAGTTTTGTTCTATCAATTTGTGATTCAAACACAATCTCTTTATCTTTCAAGTTACGAGAAACTCCCTGTTTTGATTTTATTGCCTTTAAACAATCTTTGGCAATATGTCTAACATTGTTGCATTTGAAACAGGTTCTCGTTTCTTTCATCTGATCAACAAACTTCATCTCTTCTTGCTTCTTAGCAAGGAACTCTTTGTTAGATTTCTTCCAGAATGGACTCTTTTGTTCCTCTTCAGCAGACATTCCTGTAACAAATATCATTTTCGATTTAAAATCACGAACATATTTTTCATTTTTCTGTTTTTCTGAAGGAATAAATCCTAATCCTTTCTTTTTGCAATTACCGTTATGGTTTGGTTTCTTTTGAAAACCAGAACCAGAATTATAACCTTTTTTCTTGTTTTCTCTTTGTTGAACTCTTGAGGTGTATTTTTTAGGTTTATCATTAAGATTTACATCTTTTATTTCAAAAATATTAATTTCTGTTAGTTTGAAAACCTTTTTGATCATTTCTGGTTTAACACCTCTTATTGGAAATTCCTTATCAGAATATAATTTGTCAGAATCATTCAATGTATATGCAACTTTGAATGTTTCGTCATTCAAATTAGATTTTGATATCAGAAATTCTTTGTTGTAAACCCTTTTAACCGATAATTTTGGACTATTGACTATCGAACTCGAACTTTCATAATCAGACTTTGACTCTGACTCCGACTTTGACTCTGAACTAGACTCTGACTTTGACCCCTCGGATTCATCTTTATCCAATACCTGATCGACCACTTTCATGATTAACTCGGACTCATGATCAGTGTCAGACGATGTAAACGTGACATCAATATTTTCTGGCAAGTTAACTGAAAACTCTGACTCCCACTGTAAATTTGTTGCCTTTTCGACTCTTTCTGAATTTGGATTTCTCAGAGAATATCCATTTTCAAGTGGAGGTGGACACTTGTTGAAACTGAAACCTTGTTTCTTACCAGAAGTCTTTTCTTTGTTATCCTTCTTCTTTTCTTTCTTCTTTTCAGGAGGCTTTTCTTCAGAAACCTTCTGTTCTTCAGAATTCTTTGCCTCAGAAATTTCTTCTTCCTCAAATGCCTTCATGCCTTCTACTGTTGGATAAATCCTATCAATGACATAAAAAGTACAGGAGTAACTTTTCAACAAACGATTTACTCTTTCAGTTTCAATTCTTTGAGTTTCAAGTTTCTGTTCTAGCACAGCACACTTCTCGATGTAATTGTTCACAACTTTCTGCTTTATCATGAAAGCTCCCTGAAGTGTCTTCATTGTCGTTGCCTGTTCTTCACTTGTTTGATTGTATTGATTCATAGCTTTGTTCAGGACATCATAAGATTCCTTAAAACTGTTCAAGTTATAAATCAATGTGCTGTTCTGCTTTTTTATAGCTTCACAAGTGTCACACTTCATAAGAATCTTTTTAGCATCAACTTCTTCATAACTTTGAACTTTGGAATATCTTTCACCTTTTTCTTTATCACTGGAACAGCTTCATCATCATTGCTGACCGGTGTTTTGATCTTTTTCTTTTTCTTTTTGACTTTCTCATCATCACTGTCGCTTTCTGCTATCAATTTCAAATCAGCTTCCAATTTCCTTGACCAATATTCAGTATCATCATCACTATCCTCTTCAACTCGAGCAACATACGCTTTATGATTTGAATCTTTGTTTGGATCATAATCATCCCAATTGAAATTTTCCCAGCTAAACCCTTCCGGCAATTTTTCATCATCTTGGTTTATCAGGCATGCTTTGTTATCAGCTGAGATATATTTGTCCCAACTGAAACTTTCCGTTGGCTTTTGATCATCCTGATTCACCATACAAGCTCTCTTTGAAGATTCTTCAATCACTTTTCTACCATGTGCCATTTGCGGTTCTTGTTGTTGTTGAGCAACTTGTTGATAGATAGCCTTCTGATAGTACTCATTATTGTTGTTGAACGGATTTTGAGCTCCACTTGCTTCGCGGTTTTTGCACTCTCTCTTGACGTGTCCTTTTTCCCTGCAACGAAAACAAGTGACTTTAGATTTATCAAATCCTAAAGTAGAAATATTAGCTTCACGTAAATCATCTCTTCTTGTGATCTGCTTAAATTTCTCAGCTCGTCTCAACACACTTGCCAAACACCATTTAATATCCATCAATTCCATTTCCTCAGCGTCGATTTGGTCGTAATCTTCTTTTGTTAACATAGGATTCCCGATCCGACCTGCAACAAAACTACCATAAGATTCCAATACAGTTCCCAACAAAGACATATGACTCTTAGCAATTTCTGCTGAATAATCTTCATCATTTTCCAGATTCAAAACAATGTTGCACTGCAGCTTTTTGCCATTCTTTGTTGCTAAAATGTTCGGATCAAATGATGGATATGATGAAAAACTTGTGTTGCTGTTTGATCCTTTTGAAGAACTTTCAGATGAATTCTTTGCATTGAATACTGTCTGAACCTTCGGTGACAAGTTTGTGGTTTTGTCACTAACACCACTTTTGTAGTAAAAACCAATGTCTTGCTCACCATCGAAATCTTTCATTCTAGAGACTTTCCTTTGTTCCATCTCCTGGGCTTCTAATTTCTCAATGAACTTGCTGAAAGTTAAATTTTTAAAACCTTTCTTGTTTCTCAACATCATGAGATATGTACCCCAAGTTTCATATGGTAAAGCATCAGATAGTTTTTCAATCAACTCCTCATTATCTTTAGAAATTTTCAATCTCTTCATGTTTGCCAACAAATTGCAGTATCTTTCAATAATCTGCATTGTGCTCTCATTCTTCAAACCACGAAACAGATCAAACTCTTTCTTTAATAATGACTTTTTGTTTTTAACCATTTCTTTACTGCCTTGAAACTTTGATTTTAAAGCTTTCCAGATCGAATAAGAAGTTCCATTATGTTGCAAGAGAACCAAGATATCTTCTTTCACAGCTTGTTGAAGTAGACTTAGCATCATTTTCTCATCTTTATATTTCTTTCTGTTATCAGCACTTAAATCTTTAATTGCAATAAGCTCTTCGTCATCATTCATTGGTCTAACGTATTTCATCTCAACATTCTCCCAAGCATCCAAATAATTGGCTTGTACCCAGTTTTCGAACTTTTCTTCCCAACTTTTATACTCCTCGATATTCAAGAGTTTTGGAGGTTTCTGCATCGTTCCAGTTTCATTCTCCAACATCGTGTTCTGTGCAAGAGTAATCGGGGTAGCGAATGCGTTGTAAAAATCCTCGTCCATGTGTCTGTTTTTCAAAAATTTGTCAAATAGTTGGTTCAAGCGAAATCACAAAAACAAGCTAAAGTCCCTGTTCAAGCGAGACCCAGTTCAAGCGAAAACCTTTCAAGCGAAATATCTTATTTCGCTTGAACTACACTCTTTACAAGCGAAATGAAGTCTTTGAAGCGAAATCAGTGTTTCAAGCTAAATCACTCAAGCGAAATAACCAACTGAAGCGAAATGGCAGGTTTGAAGCGAAATCAGAACGAAAACTCAAGCAAAATCCCGGTTTTCAAGCGAAATACAAGACAGATTTCGCTTGAAGAGCTGCTGATGTCATCATCTCGTATATGTTTTTCAAGCGAAAACTCAAATTTAATCTGATTTAGATCGATTTTAGGCCTGGAACTTTCAAGGCTTTGTAATAATACTAATGCGCACAATCTATGAGAATTTTAGCCGATTTTAACCGTGAAAAATTTTGAATTTTGAAAAAGAAGGTGTAGAAATCAGAATTTTCGACTGAATTGGTAAGAACTCTTCTTCCTAAGCTCTGATACCACTTGTAGGATCGTTTTCAGACCCGAACGAGTCAATCAGAAGAGTTTTGCTCAGTTTTAAAGGCGGAAACAGACAAACTGAGGTCAAATCAGCAAGATAATCACTTAAAACTATCGTAGTATTGATTCTATAACGTTTTACACTGAGACGACACTTCGACAGCACTTCGTGGCTCAACTGGAAAACTGTTACAAATGAATTCGCTTGAACCCTTTATATAAGGTTTAGATTTCCCTTGAATGTGACAAAGTATCAGTTCAAGCGAAATCACTTGAGTTGATTTCGCTTGAAACTGTCCAAGTCACTTTCAAGCTAAATCATCAACTTCAAGCGAAATCACCTATGTCAAACTCTAAAATCTCATATTTTCTAGTACATTGCATCCTGATCTATCTTTCTATGAACAAGACTCGATACAAGACGAAGTCGACAGACGCATGCACTAACAATTTGAACTTGCGCTTTCCACCAAGTTAACGCAATGCCCTCAAGTGTTCCAGTAGCATACTTCACCCTACGATCTTCAAGGCATTCACACATCTCAAAGACCGATTCGAGCTTCTCAAACCAGTGGAGGAGGCCTACCGCTCCTTTAGTGCCACTGAAAGTAGTAGGACGACAGTCCATATAAGTCTTGAACGTGCACACAGGCGGCTAAGCATGCTGACCTGCTGCGTATATGAGAACAGGACAAAGTTAATTCACAAGAGTTGGCTTATGAGGGTAGGATCTAAAGATCCTAGAGTGAGTTGCGACTGCAGGGTATACCTCCTGCTTGAGCGGCTGCAAGTGCCGTAGCAACTTGTTCGTTGATCAAAGCCGTCAACTGGGCTTGAGTTAGGTTAACGCGTCCACTCATGATCTTCATATCAAAGGAAACATAGGTGAGAAGGGTTCGCGAAAGTGCGATAACAGAAGAGAGTAAGCACACATGTGTTTTCAAACAATAGTTGTTACGTTCATCTAAGCATACTATAAGCAAAGTTCTATGTAACTAGCAAGTAGGTAATATAAACATAAACCATATCACCTATAGTGTTGAGCCTTGCACGTGGAGCGAAGCGTCGTTGTGGATCGTTGAGCACTGTACAGGTTATAGTCTGGTTTTAACAAAAACTTTTCCCTTATTAAAACCAAGTTCACTATAACCAATGGCTCTGATACCAATCTGTCACACCCCCAAAATCCACATGCGGAGTATCACCGCTTGGAGGCGTGACTGACCAGGATCGGGCCACCAATCATATTGAACATTGTAAGTAAATAAATAAAATTCAACCACATAATATGAAAGGTGTTCAAAACAAAAGCATAGTTAAATGTTTAGCGGAAGCATAAGTGTAAAAACCCAACATAAGTATTAAGTTCGAAATGATGTAATGTTTTAACATGGCACACACTGTCCATGTCCCACAACGATCGCGCCTCCTAGTGCAAGCTCCATGAGTACCTAACGACCTGTAAGGCATGTAACAACGAGTCAACAATAAAGTTAAGCGAGTTCACAGTTGATTGTTCAATTATTGAGTTCGTTTCAGAAATCGTAAGTTTGTTTCATAACCATGTTTTAACCAGTATCCTTGTTTCCCAAACCTTTACGATATTTAGTGGGGGCTTCCCATGTGCGTTACCAGACCGTACCATATCGACTACTACGAAAATAAGTTGTGCCCTAAGTCAATGTCTATCATCATTGACCCTTTGCCTTTAGTCCATTAGTACACGCCCGTTCGGACGACACGGTGTGAGGTTTGTTAAACCTAATAGCGCTATCAACTAATGACCCGCTCGTCATCGGCCTCGCCGATTAAGTCGATATAAAATGAGGGACTTCATGATAGAGTTTTGGTCCAGTGTGTTTAATCCTGTTGTCCTACCCAAGGAGGACGAACGTACGTATTCTACCCAAGGAGAATACGCGAGGTTTAATCTTGGCATCCTACCCATGGAGGACGGCCGTACATATCCTACCCAAGGAGAATATGTAGTTTCTGTTTTAGTTCTTTAACCCATTCCCAACCCTTGGGAATCCCATGCCTTGTAGAAGTGTGAACTCACCTTGGTTTGCTCGGTATGCTAAACTATGTGCTCACAAGTAATCAGTCACGTCCTATAGTATGCACGTATACTTAATTAGTTCAAGTTCATAAAGTTTCACATGCAATCAATACCACAGGGTGTGTTTGGCAGTTAACATCATGCATCACACAACAGTTAATCACATTCATACAATTAATGTTTCACATAAATGTCTTTTGCAGTTTATTCTAATATAATTATCCAATAACGCACTTAACAGAGTTAGCAAGCTTAACTGGATTAACATATATAACAGAGTTACATATTTAACAGAGTTAACACCTAATAGAACTAATAACTAACTGAGTTTACTGAACTAACAGAGTTAATACTTAACAAGTTTAATAGACTAACAGAGTTAATTAACTAACAAAGTTAACAAACCATTAGAGTTACATACTTAACTGTGACAACCCTCAAATTTACATGTAACCGTACAATCTATTAATGTTAATTAAAGTACTTGATGACTGTGCTGAATCATTTAACTGCTCTCTGATTACTGTTTTATACTTACATATACTTATTAATATACTATTAGTGTAGAGAAAAATCATTAAATAGTCCTTGGTGTTTTCCTAAGTGTTAGAAATTAAAAGTGTTACAAAAATATATATATATAAGACACTTTACGGATTAATTAAGCACTTTAACGGAACAGTGTCAAACCGAACAACGGACTTTACCCGGAACATAAAAAATATTGCCAAATACATTGTTTATACTTTTCTGAGCTAGTTAGGGCCCCCGGACACCCTAACACCCGTTATATTACTACACACACACTACTACACTAACTACATACTTAAATCTTAACCAAACTAGTAACTATATCATCACAATCCAACCCTTACCCCCTACTCACGGTCACCACAAGGGTGACCCACCTTTGCACTTTCTTGAATATTTTATTAAGTGGTGTTGGTTATCTAGAGGACATAACGCATGGTGGGTAATAAGGAAAAATGGTTTATAAGTAAACACTTAGGATTATCATTCTCATTCACAAATCACAAACTCAAACTCTCCTTCCTCTCTCCTTGCTTGTCTTCGGCCGAACACCATCACCACCATACACACACCATCAAGTCTTGATCTAGCCATTCTTCATACATACAAAGGTGCAAGGGATCATACAAGAAGGCTCGGTGCACTCGGAAGCTCAAGGACCTCTCTAGATTTCTTTTATCCACCAAATTTACACCTTGTTTCTTCCCTAGCCTTGTGCTAGTAGTAAGTGCTTCTAATCATCATCTTGATCTTGTTTATGGTGGTTAATAGTTGATTTAATGGTTAAAATTTAGAAACACTAAAGAACATAACATAAAGTCTTGAACATAAGATGAATAAGGTGGATAAAGAAAAGATATGTGTGTAAATCATGTAAATCTTGTGTTGTTATGATTCTTGTTGATTTCCTGATGATTTGTTGGTTAATATTGATGTTTGATGTTGTTGTGATCACTAAACATGTTAACGGAATCAATCGAACACAAGTTAGAAAGTTAAAAGCTGAAATAGTAGGCTGTTTGGTGATTACAGCCAACTTCAGTTGGCTGTAACAGGACTGTAACTTAACGATAAATTTAATTTCTGAAGTCTAGATTTATGTATTATGAAATACGGTTCTAATGGCACTGGAATCATAATTTTTGGACTCCGTTTACTATTTTTAAAGTGTCATTTCGTAACAGCAGCTAGAGCTGCAATTTTTCTGCTGAAAATATGCGTTCTGTTTTTTGTCATAACTTGAGTTATGTGTAGAGTTAGATCACGTAATTTGTACTATAGATGACCACCGATGTATTTGTAATTCTCTCACTGGAATTTCGTAAATCGGACTCTCGAGGAATTTTAAATAGATTATTCCGTGGACTGCAGTCAGAAAAAGATAAATCTGATTTCAGTCCGGAAAATGATTCTTTATAAAATATCGGTGATGAATTGGATCCCGAATAATATTTGGAATGTTTAAGACATTCTGTAAAAATTTGGGAATTTTTGGAACAAGTTAACTATTTTATTAAAATCCTCGAAAACAGCCCAGTTTTGAATATAAAAGCTGAAATGACATAAGTTGTAATTTGCGTGTCTAAACGTCGAGTATGTTATATGTGAATGATCTAACATTTTATGTGCAATATCGTATGTTTATTTATGAACGGGAATAGATGGGAAGTTTATATGGGCATAAACCGTTAAAGTAATGCATGTTATGTGATAGATACGTGTAGGAACTTTGTGCTCTATTTGAAAATCACTAAATGACTAACTGGTAATCATATTAGGAAGTGATTGACCGACCTTGACTGTTAGCTTTAATTGAGAATCTAACCGAGCAAACCAATGTGAGTTCACACACTTTCTAAGGCATGGGATTCCCGGTGGTTTGGGAATGGGTTAAAGAATTAAAACGGAATCTACATATCTTACTTAGGTAGGATATGTACGGCCATCCTCCTTGGGTTGGATGCCAATGTTAATCCTGCGTATTCTCTTTGGGAGAACTACGTACGTTCGTCCTCCTCGGGTTGGACAACAAACTTAAAACTTACTAGACAAAACTCTATCATAAGTCCCTCATTTTATATCGACTAAATCGCTGAGGCCGATGGCGAGCGGGTCATTACTTAATAGCGCTATTAGGTTTAACAAACCTCACACCGTGTCGGTCGAACGGGCGTGTACTAATGGACTATGGCAAAGGGTCAATGCTGATAGACATTGACTTAGGGCACAACTTACTTTCGTTAGTAGTCGATATCATACCGTCTAGTAGTTCACATGGGGAAGCCCCCACTGATCATGGGTATGGATTGGGTAATAAAAGGAACTGGTTAAACATACTTTCAACTAAGGGGTAACCCCCATGGCAAATAAGCCAACGAAAGTCAAACCACGTTTTTCAGAAACATCTTAAAACTAAACAACCAAACGTGAACTCACTCAACTTTGTTATTGACTCGTTGTTACATGCCTTACAGGTCGCTAGATGCTTACGGAGCTTGCACGAGGAGGAGGTTGTTGTGGAATATGGATGTTAAGTCCCGTGTTAAACATTTAATCCTTATGAACTTATTAAACCTACGTTTTGGACTTTAAACTTATGAACTATGGGACTTATGTTTTGAACTTACGTTTTATGCTTCCGCTGTCAACCTAAAACCGGTTTACTTCCTTTTGGTCACCAATCGTATTGTGTTTGGTTTTATTTACTTAATTTTGTTGTTCAATATGATTGGTGGCTCGATCCTGGTCACGTCACGCCTCCAAGCGGTGGTACTCCGCATGGTGGATTTTGGGGATGTGACAGATTGGTATCAGAGCCATTGGTTATAGTGAACTTGGTTTTAAAAAGGGGAAAAGCTTTTTGATAAAACCAGACTATAACCTGTACAGTGCTCAACGATCCACAACGACGCTTCGCTCCACGTGCAAGACTCAACATCCTAGGTGATACGGTTTATGTTTATATTACCTACTTGTTAAGTTACATGGTACATTGTTCATGGTATGTATTAGTTAATGTGATAAATGCTATTTGAACCTTGTGTGCTTACTCTCTTCTGTCACTCCACACTTACGCACCTTGCGACACCTTTCTTACGTGTGTTCCTTCGATGTGAAGATCATGAGTGGATGTCTCGACTTGACCCAGGGTCAGCTGACGACCTTGATTAACGAACGGATTGCTGAAGCCTTAGCAACCCAATCCGGGAGTCAACCCATGCACCCTCAAACACGCATGGGCACCTTCAAGGCGTTCCTAGAATCCAAACCTCCCACTTTCGACGGCACTGAAGGGACAATCGGCCTTCTACACTGGATTCGAAGAATCAAATATACATTCGAAGAGAGTGAAAGCCCTACCAGCAAACGAGTAGAGTACGCTACTGGCATGTTGCAAGGGAAAGCATATTCTTGGTGGAACGCACAGGTTCAGATGCTCGGGTTGGCAGACGCGAATGCCATCCTCTGGAGCGACTTCAAGGATTGGATTAAGGAAGAGTTCTACCACCTGGACGACATTCTGGATCTGGAAATAGAGTATTATGGTTTGAAGATGGAAGGATCAGAGATTGAGGCGTACACAAAGAGGTCTAACGACTTGGCTGCCTTATGTCCTAACATGTCACAACCCATATCTAGGCGAATCAAGCTATACCTCAGAGGCTTAGTCCCGGAAATCCAAGGGTCTGTGAGTGCGGCCAACCTTCCCACAATCCAGCAAGTCGTTCGTTTGGCGCACCAACTCACCGATCAGGCGGTGGAAGAGGGCAAGTTGCCCAAGCGTAACGTTTCCAATGCAAACGCTCTTAATAGCAACAAGCATATTTGGGGTGATCACCAAGGTGAGGGTCCTAACTCTATACGACAGGACCCGCACAGGAAACTAGTACAGCAGGGGCTGAACTACCAAAATCAGGGGGATACCTAGGGAATAAACCGAGATGCCGTAAGTGCCAACGGCACCACAGCGGGTCATGTGCGGAATCGTGTTGCCAGCGATGCAAGAAGTTGGGACATATGGCTAGAGACTGTAGGAGCCCATATCCTGCAAACCGGAACCAACGCAACACCAGCAGGGTAATGAGAGATGTTACCAGTGTGGTGCTGAGGGTCACTTCAAGAGGAACTATCCGCAGATGAGACAGAATCATGACAACAGCGACAACCAGGGCAACGGGAACAATAACGGAAACAATAAGGATAACCGCAGGACTGGTAAGCATGAGTTCCTGAATGGACAAGAGGAAGAAGGAAACAACCCCAACGTTGTGGCGGGTAAGTTCCTATCAGATAACTTCCTTGTTTCTATTTTAGTTAATTCGGGTACTGATGTTAGATACATGTTCCTAAGAGTTAGTCAGGTGCTTAAGCGTACCCCATTATCCTTAAAACACCAAACACACGGTAGAACTAGCAAACGGTAAAAGTCTTGAAGCCACACACATAGTTAAAGGTTGTAACCTCGTCTTAGCTGGTCAGACTTTCTCTATCGATCTTATTCCTATCACACTGGGTAGTTTCGATGTTGTTATTGGGATGGATTGGCTATCTCATCATCAAGCGGAGATTGTTTGTAAGGAGAAAATCGTCCGCATTCCTCGTCCTGGTAAAGAACCCCTCGTGATTCATGGCGACAAGAGTGGTGCTGTCGTAGGCACTATCTCTTTTCTTAAGGCCCAGAAGTGTTTGCGAAAGGGCCACACTGCCATTCTATCACTCGTTACTGACACATCAACGGAAGAGAAGAGTATTGAAGATATTCCTATTGTGCGCGATTTTCCTGAGGTATTTCCTGAGGAACTACCTGGTCTTCCGCCTCATCGCCAAGTTGAATTTCAAATCGAGCTAGCTCCTGGAGCAGCGCCCATAGCTCGAGCACCTTATCGTCTAGCTCCATCGGAACTTGAAGAACTGTCTACGCAAGTGCAAGAACTCTTGGAAAAGGGTTTCATACATCCTAGCTCTTCGCCTTGGGGAGATCCAGTCTTATTTATGAAGAAGAAAGACGGTACTTTCAAAATGTGTATTGACTATCGCGAACTTAACAAGGTGACCGTGAAGAATCGCTATCCTCTTCCACGTATTGACGACTTGTTCGACCAGTTGCAAGGATCGAGCTTTTACTCTAAGATTGATTTGAGATTAGGATACCATCAGCTGAGAGTCCGAGAGGAGGACGTCTCCAAAACAGCGTTCAGAACTCGTTACGGCCATTACGAGTTTCTGGTTATGCCTTTCGGATTAACGAATGCACCTGCAGTCTTCATGGATCTCATGAACCGAGTATGCAAGCCTTACCTGGATAAGTTTATTATTGTATTCATCGACGATATCCTGATCTATTCTAAGAGTCAGGAAGAACACGAGCAGCATCTACGACTTATGCTGGAACTTCTTCGAGCAAAGCAACTGTATGCTAAATTTTTGAAATGTGACTTCTGGCTTCGCGAAGTCCATTTTCTAGGCCATGTGGTAAACAAGGATGGAATTCATGTGGATCCATCCAAGGTTGACTCGATCAAGAACTGGCCTGCACCCCGTACACCAACAGAAATCCGCCAATTCTTGGGCTTGGCAGGATATTACAGAAGGTTTATCAAGGATTTCTCAAAGATTGCGCAACCTCTCACTTCTCTGACTCAGAAGGGTGTTACCTATCGTTGGGGTGATGCACAGGAGTCCGCATTTCAGCACTTGAAAGATAGACTTTGTAGCGCGCCTATCCTCTCATTGCCTGAAGGCACAGATGATTTTGTGGTTTATTGCGACGCTTCCATCCAAGGACTTGGTTGCGTGTTGATGCAACGTGACAAGGTCATTGCCTACGCATCACACCAACTCAAAGTTCACGAAAGAAATTACACTACGCACGACTTGGAATTGGGAGCAGTTGTTTTCACACTTAAGATATGGAGACATTACCTGTACGGCACCAAGTGCACCATTTACACCGATCACAGGAGTCTCGGGCATTTCTTCAAGCAAAAGGAGTTAAACATGCGTCAATGCCGATGGGTCGAGCTCTTGAACGATTACGAATGTGCGATCAAGTATCATCCGGGAAAAGCCAATGTTGAGGCCGACGCCCTCAGTCGAAAGGATACTATACCTAAGCGTGTACGTGCTTTACAGCTTACCATCCAATCTAACCTTCCCACTCAGATTCGAGATGCTCAGGTTGAAGCATTGAAAGCAGAAAACATCAGGGCTGAATCCCTACGAGGATCGAGGCAACGACTAGAACAAAAGGAAAACGGCGCCTACTATGTTAACGGACGCATCTGGGTTCCACTGTATGGAGACCTACGCGAGCTTGTGATGGATGAAGCACATAAGTCTCGTTATTCGGTACATCCTGGTTCGGATAAAATGTACCACGACCTCAAGACTACGTATTGGTGGCCTGGCATGAAAGCCCACATAGCAACCTACGTCAGTAAGTGCTTGACTTGTGCGAGAGTCAAGACTGAATATCAGAAACCATCAGGCCTACTTCAACAACCAGAGATCCCGAAATGGAAATGGGAGCAAATTTCCATGGATTTCATTACCGGCCTACCTAGATCTCAACGCGGAAATGATACCATTTGGGTGATCGTGGATCGACTGACTAAGTCTGCACATTTTCTGGCAATCAAGGAAACGGATAAGTTTTCTACTTTAGCAGACATCTATCTAAAGGAAGTAGTATCAGGGCACGGAGTGCCAACCTCCATCATTTCTGATCGTGACGCGCGTTTTACTTCTGAACTATGGCAAGCTATGCACAAGTCTTTTGGCTCACGTTTAGATATGAGCACCGCTTATCACCCACAGACGGATGGGCAATATGAACGCCCCATCCAGACCCTTGAAGACATGCTTAGGGCATGCGTAATCGACTTTGGTAATGGCTGGGAAAAGCATCTCCCGTTAGTGGAGTTTTCATATAACAACAGCTACCACACCAGCATCCAAGCCGCTCCATTCGAGGCATTGTACGGACGCAAATGCCGATCACCTCTCTGTTGGGCAGAAGTTGGTGACAGCCAAATCACTAGCCCAGAACTTGTGGTAGATACCACCGAGAGAATTGCTCAGATACGACAGCGAATGGCGGCAGCTCGTGACCGTCAGAAAAGCTATGCTGATAAGGGAAGAAAACCACTCGAGTTCCAGGTTGGGGATCGAGTGCTACTCAAAGTCTCACCACGGAAAGGTGTAGTTCGTTTTGGCAAATGAGGCAAACTCAATCCGCGCTATGTCGGACCGTTCGAAATCATTGAGAAAATTGGCAAAGTCTCTTACAGGCTGAACCTACCTGAATAACTCAGCGGAGTTCAGAACGTATTCCACGTGTCAAATCTGAAGAAGTGTCTGTCAGATGAGACCCTCATAGTTCCTCTCAAGGAACTCACAATCGACGAACAGCTGCGATTCGTCGAGGAACCAGTAGAGATTATGGATCGAGATGTTAAGATTCTCAAGCGTACCAGAATACCCCTCGTCCGAGTTCGTTGGGATGCCCGTCGTGGCCCAGAGTATACCTGGGAACGAGAAGACCAAATGAAACTCAAGTATCCCCAGCTGTTTAAGAAAGGTGCAACCACTACTGAGACTGAAGCTACTGCAGAATTTCGGGACGAAATTCCAAACCAACAGGGGGATGATGTGACACCCCAGGAAAACCAGGAAACCAACGCAACTGTGACACCTGTGCCTCCAGGGCCATCAAACAAATACTGTATCAATGAAATATTGTATTTCATACTTGGGATTTGTATAAATATGTGTATCCTTTGCACATATCAATTCTTGTTCGATTTCGGGCTCTAAATCGCTTTCTGGAAGGTTATACGCGCACCGATGCGTAAATATAACTAGTTTAATGCAACAAATACTCCGGAACAGTGAAATAGGCTTAACATACCTTAAATAACCTTTACATAACTTAGAAATAAGTTTGGGATGGTTTGGTATGCCGAAATCAAGTTAATTCGCTTACAGGGACTAAAGTTGACAAACTGCGAAAGTATGCCAAATTGAACTGTAACGGACATTCCGGAACAAGACCATAAGTTAAACATACCATAAATATCCTTTACATAGCTTAGAAATAGGCTTTGAGGGGTTCGGTGTGCTAAAATAAACTTTTGGCTCATTCAAGGACTAAAAGTGTCAAAAAGTGCATAAGTTTGCACTTTCGAGCATAACTTACGTTCTGAATACATCCGGACATCCAAAAATTTATGTAAGCACTAAAATATTTTACTTTAGTGTTTGGCATAAGAAAAATCCATTCGTCACGCCATTTGGATCGTTTTTCGCGCTTATGCGCATTCCGTCGTAATTAACCGAACATCGCGACCGTACGGCCAAACAAACCAACATCCGTGATGTTTTCAAGAATATTTCATGTTCCCTATGTCTTAACGTCATTGTGGAGCTTGAAATTAGGTTTAACGGGTGTTAGAAATGCCGTTACGCAACGAAACAAGGTGCAGGGACCAAATCTGCCATTTCTGCAAACTTAATGGCTTACGGACCGTAAGCCATGACCCTTACGGCCTGTAAGGGATCCCCAGACAGCAAAATATGCAAAAACTTGGAACTTGGCCTTTCCACCTTTTGCACTTGCCTCTTCATGATAATGACGGGCCAATTGTGTTGTTCCACAGAAAATTCAACAAATGTAGGGTTGAGATCAATGCACGTTATTCGATAAACGATCCTAACGGTCTTGCAAATCCTATAAATACCCACCAACATCACAACTCAAAACCCACTTGAATTCTGATTTCTTCTCTAAGTTGGGGTGTTCTATCACTTCATACCTGAGAAATATTTGGAATTTAAAGCTTTCGGGGACCCTTTGTAAGTGTTCCTTCGTTATCTTTATTCATTTAGCGTTAAAAGTCAAACTTTGTTTGACTTTCTGCGTTGACCAGTTTATGGTCAATTCGAAGTTCGTTTGAACTTCATAACGTGAGCGTAATCACGATGGTCATAGTCCCTAGTGACTATACCTACTGATTACCACGTTATCTAGGCTCAGTGACGAGTCGTAGTTTCGGCCAAAATGCGCATTCGTGCGTATTTTGTAACCAAACTACTTGTTTTGATACCAAACCTATTTTCTAAGCATGTTTTAACATGCTTAGCTCGTCACTTTTAGTTTAGTGCTTATATAGGGTCGTAAGGTAAGCGATCTAAACAATCGCTTATACTTTCGAACCCGACCCGTTTGGTCGATCATTAGGATCCGACCAAACACATTAGGTGACCATAGTATATAGGGAATAACCTTCCGAGGTTATACCTTATGGTTGCTTCGTTTAAGTAGTTGTATGATGGTAGTTTATATGCCTTAGGTAAATTACCAAAATGCCCTTTTTACGCCAAAATTCATTTTAAGCATATGTAACATAACTTATGGTAACTAAACTGATTTGGTAACAACATTAGACATGTTGAGGCATATTTTACTTATCATAGGACTAGTTAGGCATTCAGAATGCGTCTTGCGCAAACGACGCGTTAAAGTAGCATAAGCTACCTAAACGGGTCGTAATGGGTCGTAAGCATTTAGGTTAGGTTTCATTTTACCATGTGGGCTTTGTTAAACCATATCATATGAGTTCCAATACTCATTTGGTTTACGAAACCTCATACTATCCAATCTTCCGACATTGGTCCAGTTTATTAATGTAGTTACCTATATTAGGTGTCGTTTGATATCCGTGATCTCTAGCATTGTTAGGTTGAGGACTACTAAGCAATCTCAAGTGAGTACATATACCCCTCTTTTACTGTTTTCCAAACATTTTGGGGTGAAACACATGTGCCTACTTGTTACTTTCATGCTTTCCTGTTTTCACATCATATACTTGCTATGTTCATTAGTACATTTATAGTACATGATTTCATTTTGTTTTGCTATGTATGCCCATTGTGTGCATACTTAGTACATCGTTTTACATTACATTTCATGCTATGTATGCCCATTGTGTGCATACTTAGTACATTGTTTTACATTATATTTCATGCTATGTATGCCCATTGTGTGCATACTTAATACATCGTTTTACATTACATTTCATGCTATGTATGCCCATTGTGTGCATACTTAGTACATTGTTTTACATTACATTTCATGCTATGTACCCCCATTGTGTGCATACTTAGTACATTATTTTACATTACATTCTATGCTATGTATGTCCATTGTGTGCATACTTAGTACATTTATTATTCATCACATGCTTACATTTTGGTATGACATTTGGTTTGTTTAAATGGGACAATGTACATTCATTAACACCTTTCATGCCGCTCGGTAGTAGGTAGTGGTACCATAGGAATTGACAACTCCCATTCCTGAAATCCCGGGTTTGTTTGGATTGGAAGGAATGACCGAATCCGAATACATTTCTAGGTGGACCTTAGACTTTGTGCTAGGGTTTATTCTACAGTCGTAAGGCTTGGATGTATGATTTTTTACAATACCGCATAGATGTTTATATCAGTATACCATGCATTTTGTTCCACAAAACATAACTTTGATTTAAACCATGTTTTACTTCAATACCTTGTTTTTGTGCATTTTACATATGGTTGAGTTGATATATTTCACTTACCATACATGATATTTTGGATACACATTACATGATTTACATCAAACATAAACATTTTGACATTGATATACACAATTCGTGATTTACATTAGACATAGACATTAGACATGGTTTTCACATAAACATTTTGACATTTGATTATACATAAACATTTCTACAATTGTTAAACATTACATCTTGGTGGTTTGTTTTGAGTAAGTGATTTAAGTAACGAGGCGTGTGTAATATGATACAAGCAGAATTATTACCCTAGCTCTCTCTCCATTTTGGCGATTTCTTGCTCACCATGAATCCTTGGTTTTTATTTGTGATCTGATGCATAACAGTCTGTGATTAGAATCTTGTGTATTCAAAATTCTATAACGAACTAGTTAGCATTAGGGATCGATCTAAAACTAGGGTTTTTTCGTTTTTTTTTTCTCAAATCATCGGCCTTGTTATTCAATTTGAAAACTTGATTTATTAAGCTGGTTGATTTTGATTGCGGTTAACTGAGATTAACTTAGCTAGATTGAGATCACTGGTTTAATCGATTAAAGGTAGTAGATTGAATATAGGGTTTTAAAAGGATTAGGGTTTTATGTTTTCTTGCTCGTTGGTTTTCTGGTTTATTCGTTTGGTTGCGTGCATGGTTGTTTGAGTATTTGATTAATGGAGAGAGTTGATTATCCTGATGTGTCTGATCGTCCCAAAGTGAATGATGGAGAAGTGCATGATCGTGGGAAACCTCCTAATTCGAATAAGGGGTTTGCGAATAGGGTTTTGAATATTGATGGGAATACTCGTCTTCCTCGTAGAGGTACTGTTCAGAATATGCAATCGGAACCGAAGAAAATCAATGTGATTGATGAACTAATAAAGATTACAGAGCCGGTGATGGTTGATAATCTAGATAAAGGAGAGTTGGCTATGGATAAAGCTGCTAATAAGGATGCGGATGTCAGCAAACCTAAGTCTTATGCAGATTCTGTGAAAAACCATAATGTTCAAAAAGTGAATTTCAGGTCTCTTGCTTGTTCGGCTCAGCATGAAGATTGTGATATTGTTCTTCCTGTGGAATCTGTTCGGGTAGTTCAGGATAAGTTAGCGAATACGTTGTATGGATACTTTTTGGGAGATCGTATTGCGTATCCTGTCGTTGACTATTTTGTTAAGGTGAACTGGAAAAAGTTTGGGTTGCAGAAGTCAATGATGAATGCAAATGGCTTTTTCTTTTTTAAGTTCGAGAACCATAAAGGAATGTTGGATGCTTTAGCTGCTGGTCCGTGGATTATTAGGTCACAACCGTTTTTTCTTCAAGAATGGACACCAAATACGAAGTTAGAGAAAAAGGAGGTTAAGAAAGTTCAAGTTTGGGTTAAAGTTCATGAAGTTCCGATTGCTGCCTATACGGAAGACGGCCTTAGTATGATTGCTACGGCCATAGGTGAACCGAAGATGCTTGACTCATACACTACGTCTATGTGTGTGGACAATTGGGGTAGGAGTAGCTTTGTTAGGGCCCTGATTGAAGTAACAGCGGAGAAAGAGCTTAAAGAGAAAATAACTATGGCTATCCCCAATCTGAGTGGTGATGGATTTATGAAGGAAACGATGTATGTTGAATATGAATGGAATCCTTTAAGATGCTCAACATGTTGCGTGTTCGGTCATGCTAATGACACTTGTCCTAAGAATCCGAAACCTGTGTTTCAGAAAGGTGGTAAGTTACTTGGTAATCAAGGTAAGTCTCAAACTAAGGCCAATCCTAAGGTAGATGGTGATGGATATATGGAAGTGCAAAACAAGAAAGTGGCCAGGAAAACGGGTATTAACATTCCTAAACCGAAACAAAAATTTGAGTATAGTCCTATTTCCAACTTACGAAAAGCTGATTTAAAAATTAAATCAGCTGGCCCGACTTTTCAATCTACGAACCCATTTAATGTTTTAAATTCGGTTGATGCGGATGAAGGGCAAAGTAGTAAACAGCCGAAGGGGGATGGGTTTGAAGACTCCGATAATGAGGAGGTGACAGAAGTTTATAACGAAACGAATGATTTTCTGGTGGGCGATGCCTACAAACCGAAAGACACTAAAGGGGCAAGCACTCTTCCTACTATTGTTACCGATGGTTAGTCTTGCTACTTGGAATATAAGGGGGTTGAACCGCCCTCTCAAGCAAAAGGAGGTTCGTCAAGTAGTGCAGGAGAATGGTGTTAGTTTTTGTGCGGTGTTGGAGTCTCATGTTGAAATTAGTAAACTTGATAAAGTGTGTAATTCAGTTTTTCGCAATTGGGAATGGACATCTAATGGTGCCCAATGTGAGAAAGGTACTCGTATCATTATTGAATGGAACCCAGATGTGTTTGATATAATGGTGTTAGCTCAAACGACTCAAGTAATTCATGTGCAAATGATGTTTAAAAGTGACAAAAAGGTTATTTTCTGTTCGATTGTTTATGCTTCAAATTTTTATATCACTAGAAGAGAGTTGTGGAATCATTTGGCTAGACATAAAGGTCTGGTAGGGAATAAACCATGGGTTATTATGGGGGATTTTAACTCCGCTTTGAAGCTAGAAGATAAATCTATGGGATCGTCAGGTATATCTACTAGTATGCGGGAGTTTCAAGAATGTGTTAATCAGATTCAAGTGGCGGATATTAAGAGTATAGGGTTCCATTACACGTGGACTCAAAAGCCAAAGAAAGGGGTTGGGTTATTAAAGAAGATCGATAGGGCTATGGGTAATATTCAGTTTGTTAGTGATTTTCCAGAAGCGGTTGCGATGTTTCAACCGTACCGAGTTTCTGACCATTGCCCGTGCATTCTTAGAATTAACAAGATGGAGAAGAAAAAACCTAGTTCATTCAAGTTTGCAAATTTCTTGGTCCACAAACCGGGTTTTTTGGAAGTTGTTAAGAATAATTGGGATCTGGCTATTACGGGTGTTCATCAGTTTCAGTTGGTTAAAAAGCTTCGAGCATTAAAGTCTCCTCTTAGATCTCTTTTATTCAAGCAAGGAAATCTTCATAAAAAAGTTGAAGAATTACGTGGAAAGCTAGATGCAATTCAAAAGGAAGTCGAAAGAGATCCGTTTAATGAAGATGCTAGACGTGAAGAAGTTAATGCTACCAGAGTTTTTCAAGAAGCGTGCCTTGATGAGGAACGATTTTTAAAGCAAAAATCTAAAGTGGCTTGGTTACGAGCGGGGGATGCAAATTCAAAATTTTTTCATTTGTCGCTTAAAACTAGAAATCATCGAACAAGAATTGAAGGTATTACCGATAATAATGGGATTTTTTGTGAAGGCGAGTCCGTTCCAGATGCGTTTGTCAATCACTTTGAGACGTTTTTAGGGTGTGAAGGTGATACTTCTTTGAGTCTGTCGCCGGAGATATTCACGAATCGTCTGAGTCAGAATGTTGCTGATAGTATGGTTCGGCCGATTACAGTAGAGGAGATCAAAACGGCTATGTTTGCTATCGGTAATGATAAAGCTCCAGGTCCGGATGGGTACACAGCAGCTTTTTTTAAGAGTTCTTGGGAGATTGTGGGTTCTGATGTGACGAATGCTGTTATGGATTTCTTTATTACAGGTCGATTGCTTCAGGAGATAAATCATACTCTTATTGTTCTTTTGCCTAAAATGACTACCCCTGCTACGGTAAAGGATTTTCGTCCTATTGCTTGTTGCAATGTTATATATAAGTGTATTAGCAAGATTGTGTCTGATCGTTTAAAGGTGGCGCTTAATGATATTGTTAGCATAAATCAATCAGCGTTTGTTCCTGGTAGGAAAATATCGGACAATATTCTTCTTACACAGGAATTAATGCATAATTACCATAGAGATTATGGGCCTCCTAGGTGTGCGTTTAAAGTTGATATCCAAAAAGCCTATGATACGGTTGATTGGAAATTTCTTGAAGAGGTGTTACTGGGTTTCGGTTTTAACCAGATGATGATAAAGTGGATTATGCTTTGCGTTTCTACTCCGTCATATTCTATTTGTGTGAATGGTAGTGTTCATGGGTTCTTCAAGGGCAAACGTGGGCTACGGCAAGGGGATCCTATTTCTCCTTACCTTTTCACTTTGGTTATGGAAGTCTTGACGTGTAAGTTACAACAAGCCTCTTCGATTGATCCGTCTTTCAGATTTCATAACAAGTGTCAACGTCAACGTATTATCAACCTTTGCTTTGCGGATGATTTGTTTTTGTTTGCTAGAGGTGATGTCAAATCTGCTACATGTATTATGAATGCGCTTTCTCAATTCTCTCGTATGTCTGGGTTGATTCCGAATGTTCAAAAGAGTACCAGTTTCTTTTGTAATGTTCCACAGCATGTCAAGGGGGCTATTTTAGGGATTATTCCTTTTGTGGAAGGGGAGTTGCCAGTCAGGTATTTGGGAGTCCCTTTGATTTCTTCTAGGCTCCTTTACAAAGATTGTAGTGTTTTGATTGAAAGATTGGAGAATCGCATTTCAAGTTGGAAGAATCGGCTATTGTCATTTGCGGGTAGAGTTCAGCTTATTTTATCTGTATTATCCTCTATGCATATTTTTTGGGCTTCTGTCTTAATTCTTCCGGCTAGGGTTATCAAGGAGTTAGAGAACAGAATGAGGAATTTTTTGTGGTCTCAAGATGGTTCTTTTCAGAGAGGGAAAACGAAGGTTTCATGGAGTTCTATATGTAAACCGAAATATGAAGGAGGCCTTGGGTTGCGAAGAATTCAAGATGTTAATATAGCTCTTATGGTCTCGCATGTATGGAGCATTATTACCAGGAGGGATTCTCTTTGGGTTCAATGGATATACTCTAACCGATTAAGGAATACTAATTTTTGGGCATGTAGAATTCCTTCGGTGTGTTGCTGGAGTTGGAGGAAAATCCTCCAGTTACGGCCAGTTATTAGAAATCATGTTTTGTCAAAGATTGGAGATGGTGGGATGACATCCGCATGGTACGACTGTTGGTGTGAGTGCGGACCATTGGCCAATTTCATATCTCCTCGGATTATTTATGAAGCTGGATTTGCTCTGCATGATTCGGTTAAAGATGTTTGGGCGAATGGCTCTTGGATGTGGCCTACGGCTTGGCGAGATTTATTCCCTGTTTTGATTCAGATTGATAACTTGCAAATTAACCCGAATAGTAGAGATAGATTCTTTTGAAAAGATGGTGACAAACTGAATGACTATTCGTCTTCGTGTGTGTGGCAATCTATCAGATCTAGGGAGACGGAAGTTGACTGGGTGAATGTGGTATGGTTCTCGCAATGTATTCCTCGACATGCATTCCTTATGTGGCTTATCATGCGTAGGAAACTTTTAACTCATGATAGGATTCTACAGTGGGATTTGTCTAGAAGAAAAAACATGAATATGATGTGTTGCTTACTGTGCTTCGAGAATAATGATTCGCATGATCATCTGTTTTTCGAATGCAAGTACTCGGCTCAGGTTTGGTGTTCGGTAAGGGATAAAGTGAATATGAATACGGTTGATCCTAACTGGTTAGACATCATGAATTGGCTTTTACCTAGAGGGGCGTCCAAATCGGCTTATAACATTTCAAGTCGTCTTATAGTGGCAGCTACAGCGTATTTCATTTGGCAGGAGCGGAATGCGCGTCTGTTTAAAAATCAAACAAGACCTCCAGAAGTAATTATCTCTTTGATTTTTCAGACTGTTCGATATAAACTTATGGGAGCGAAATACAAGAGCACGGTCAAAGTGAGACGCTTTCTAGAGACGTGGGATATTCATGAAGACTCGATACTTGACGATGGTGGCTAGTGTTTTCTGAATTGTTTTTAATTTGATTTATCTAGATTATGGTCTAGTGGGTGTTGAATTGTGATTTAGTGGTTCGTTTTTCTTGGTTACTTTCATGGGGGGATGTCCCATGTTAGAACTAGTATGGGTTTTCCATACTACTTGTGTTTATGTTTTGTGAATATATAGAATCACCGGGGTAACCCTTTACCCAAAAAATATGATACAAGCACGGTGGATACGCCGCTGGTACTTCCTATATATAAGTGCTTGTATGGTATTACATATCGTAGCGTTATTCGAATCATTTCAATTTAAGACATATAACATTTTATACAAAATAACATACTTTTCACAAGACATTGTTTTACAAAACAACTTATCTTATACAAACTTATTTTACTTGGTTATTTATTTAACCATACTTTATTCTCTTATTTATACTTATCATCTGATTTTATCACTTTTCAAATGATTTACAAGACAAAGCAAATTACAAGGTTCATGACTAAACATTTTCTTAAACATAAGTCATGAATTCTATTTTCACAAAACCTATGTATCTCACAGGCATTTTTATGCTGACGTACCTATTTTCACATGTGTTTCAGGATATGATGCATAGGATTTATCAAGATACACTTAGGCGGACTTGGGCCTTAGTGACAATAAAAGATGCAAGACTAGTTATTTATATTATATTTCTTTGATTGTCAAGACATTTTAATTCTTTTATTCAATAAAACAATATTTCAATTTCCATGTGTTATGAAACAATGATTCTGTTACAACACTCCCCGACGTTTCCGCCACGTTTTGTTGTTTTACGTGGTCGGGGTGTGACAGAAAAGTTGGTATCAGAGCTCATGGTTATAGGGAATTAGGTTATTAGTAATACTTTGACCTAGTCTATAACCTTCCTAGGACCCTAACGCGAGTTTACTTGCGTTTAGTCATAAAACAATACGGTCACCTATCCTTAGGCGACAACCACAACAAGAACACAAATTTCAAAACCGCTTTGAAAACTAATCATCTGTTCTAGGATGATTGATTACTAGGTTTTGAACCCTCTATTGTAAGGTTTTGAACCCTCTGTTATAAGGTTTTGAACCCTCTAAGTTTTCAAATCTCATCAAAGTTTGGGTCTTATAATGTGAACACGTGCAAACTGGAAGAGTGAATGCCTGTACCCTGAGTTTTCTGTCGAAGGCTAGAGTGTTCGTACAAATCCGCAGTATCGGACCAGTCACTCTTACCTGGGAACTCTTGGGGTGAGTGTTCACTTATAGGCGAGCATGTCTTCAGTGATACATTAATATGACCCGTTTACTTTGATTTGTCACCGTGTCATTTGTTTGCCTTAGGTAACAAACAAATGATCGCAATTTTTATGCATTGCCATTCTGTTTTGATTGTCTGATAACCTTTAACTTGTTTCTTCCTATGCCTTTCATTTTCTTCTAGAATGTCTCTTCCTCTCAGCAACGGTCAAATGTCCGAGCAAACAGCCAAATTTGCCCAGCAAATAGGCGAAGTGATTTTGAAGACTGTGGATTTAGGCATTGCCATGTCTCGTCTCAACAATGAAGCCACTCAAGAGCCACCAAAAGAAGTAGAAGTTAAGCCAGCACCAAAATCAAGGAAGCGTAAGGCTTCAAGGAAACCCGCGGCAGTTACACCTAATCAAGCGGGACCTAGCCAAGTGACAGCACCACCAACCAAGAAACCAATCGAGGAATCAAAGACCATTGATGAACGATCCCCTAAGAAGTCAAAGAAGCGAAAGGCTTCTCAGAACTTCGCCATGGTCTCTCACAATGGTCAAGCCGTCCCCAACCAACCAGCTCAACCCCCTGCTAGGAAGCCATACAAAGGAGCTGTTCCTCTGTGCCTTTGAATCCTTGGTTAGATAACTAAGGGTATTTTCAAATCTCGTACCCATTACGTTTTGATTTTTCAACATACATAGTAAGAGTATTTCAAAAACAATCTTCATGATCTCAAACCATTTCATATAGTTTGAAAACATTTTTTTTCAAATGCATTGTCTATGTTATTTCAAAAACATTGGCTATGTTTCAAAAACAACCTTCATGATTTCAAAATGTCTCATATAGCCTGAAAACAATATTAATACAATATATTTTCTTATCAAGTGCATGATTTCAAAAGCATCATTCATGTTTTCCAAAAACCTTATACATAATTTCAAAATTCTTCTCGCATGATTTTAAAACATTTTTATAAATATACTTACCTAGTACACCTACTTTACGATTTCAAAAGTATTATATATAAGGTTTCAAAAACATTGAACACATTTTTTTTTAAAAAGAAACCCCATACATAGTTTTCAAAATATTTTCCTCATACATTGACTTAACTTTCAAATTCTGCTTCATATGTCCCCTTGGCATATCTAGAATCTCAACTTCATAAGCATTTTTACTTCATGTTTTGACTTAAGCACGTCCAGTGCAAGGTTTCAAAACATCTTCAACTTTTAAAATCCATATGGGATCTTTTTATCTTCACATTTAGACCCTTGTGGAAAATATCATTCAAATCAGAGTCCTTAATTGGATTCCTTATGTACCTAAATTCGAACATTTCGATTCCTTATAATCGAAATCGAAATTTTCTTTTAAAAATCTTTTTATCTTTATAGTTAGATTCTTGATAATGTTTGAAGTACCAAATGAAATCCACGGGATGGATTCCTAGTGTGCTTTAAATACTTATGCTCTGTTAGCAAAACAAATTAACAAATTAAAGATCTAGATAAACAATCTTTGTGGTTATATGACTATGTGTTTATGCATTTTGTGTTTTCTTTTTTGCATTTTGTGTTTTTGTATACTCTGGGTATTCGTTATCCAAATCCTCGAAGAATCTTTCATATCTTCATATGAGGGATTCGTAGTAGGATTTTCAAAAAGGTACTACCTTAAATCCTTAATGGGCTTCTATGTAATAGTTAAGACCCTTGGATTATATAGTACCACTCCATGATTCATAAGAGACCCTTTTAGGGGTCTAGTAAAAAAGGATTGATTCAAAAATCTGGTTAAGAATGAGATGTGATGATATAAGCTGAAAAGACTCCTTGGTTGTCTATTAAAATCATTTATTGATTTAATAAAAGGGACCCTATGGTGGTCTAGTCACACTCATCACAGGTTTGTTCATTTGGTTTTCTCCTACACATTATAAAATAGACTGTGTGAACTATGCAAGGAATTGCCTAATTATGGACGCGTACATAATTATGAAATTTAGTGCACAGAAACCCAATAAGATTTATTATGTGTAAGAACCGATAGTGACAACAATAACAAAATGAGAACGATGTAATGGAGGTACGGTGGACGCACCAATGACGCTTCATATACTTGTATATAAGTATCCCTCTTACATTGCAAGCATGATGTTATTAAAGTTACTAGAAGTTCAGAACCCTAACCAATGTTGTTCGATCTTTTTAACTTCATGTTTTAAACTCTCACAAGTTTCCTCTAAATAAAATTTCGGGACGAAATTTCCTAAAGTAGGGGAGACTGTGACACCTGTGCCTCCACGGCCATCAAAAAAATATTGTATCAATGAAATATTGTATTTCATACTTGGGATTTGTATAAATATTTGTATCCTTTGCACATATCAATTCTTGTTCGATTTCGGGCTCTAAATCGCTTTCTGGAAGGTTATACACGCACCGATGCGTAAATATAATCAGTTTAACGCAACAAATACTCCTGAACAGTGAAATAGGCTTAACATACCTTAAATAACCTTTACATAACTTAGAAATAAGTTTTGGATGGTTTGGTATGCCGAAATCAAGTTAATTCGCTTACCGGGACTAAAGTTGACAAACTGCGAAAGTATGCCAAATTGAACTGTAACGGACATTCCAGAACATGACCATAAGTTAAACATACCATAAATATCCTTTACATAGCTTAGAAATAGGCTTTGAGGGGTTCGGTGTGCTAAAATAAACTTTTGGCTCATTCAGGGACTAAAAGTGTCAAAAAGTGCATAAGTTTGCACTTTCGCGCATAACTTACGTTCTGAATACATCCGGACATCCAAAAATTTCTGTAAGCACTAAAATATTTTACTTTAGTGTTTGGCATAAGAAAAATCCATTCGTCACGCCATTTGGATCGTTTTTCACGCTTATGCACATTCCGTCGTAATTAACCGAACATCGCGACCGTACGGCCAAACGAACCAACATCCGTGATGTTTTCAAGCATATTTCATGTTCCCTATGTCTTAACATCATTGTGGAGCTTGAAATTAGGTTTAACGGGTGTTAGAAATGCCGTTACGCAACGAAACAAGGTGCAGGGACCAAATCTGCCATTTCTGCAAACTTAATGGCTTACGGACCGTAAGCCATGACCCTTACGGTCCGTAAGGGGTCCCCAGACAGCAGAATATGCAGAAAGTTGGAACTTGGCCTTTCCACCTTTTGCACTTGCCTCTTCATGATAATGAGGGGCCAATTGTGTTGTTCCACAGAAAATTCAACAAATGTAGGGTTGAGATCAATGCACGTTATTCGATAAACGATCCTAACGGTCTTGCAAATCCTATAAATACCCACCAACATCACAACTCAAAACCCACTTGAATTCTGATTTCTTCTCTAAGTTGGGGTGTTCTATCACTTCATACCTGAGAATAATTTGGAAATCAAAGCTTTCGGGGACCCTTTGTAAGTGTTCCTTCGTTATCTTTATTCGTTTAGCGTTAAAAGTCAAACTTTGTTTGACTTTCTGCGTTGACCAGTTTATGGTTAATGCGAAGTTCGTTTGTACTTCATAACGTGAGCGTAATCACGATGGTCATAGTCCCTAGTGACTATACCTACTGATTACCACGTTATCTAGGCTCAGTGATGTCACACCCCCAAAATCCACACGCGGAGTATCACCGCTTGGAGGCGTGACTGACCAGGATCAAGCCACCAATCATATTGAACATATAAGTAAATACCAAAAATCATTCATCAATACGAAAGGTGTTTTCAAAACTAAACATCAACAAGTGTGTAGCGGAAGCATAAGTATGTGAACCCAATGTAAATCGTAAATTCAAATGTTTAGATAGTTAACATGGCATCATCGATCCATGTCCCACAACGACCTGCTCCTCCCTGTGCAAGCTCCATATGTACCTAAGGTCCTGCAAGGCATGCAAGAGAGAGTCAACAACTAGTTGAGCGAGTTCACAGTTAATAGTTCAGTAATAGTATAGCGTGAGTAATAGTATGTTCGTTTGTTACAATGTATCGTATTAGTTCCCATCGCGGCCTCCCAGGCAGGTGTGCGAAGATATTAGGGAATGTTTTTCCCAAGTATTCTAGACTAGGTTTATTTGTATCGCGGCCTCCCAGGCAGGTGTGCGAAGAATTGTAAATTTAGTTCGCGGCCTTCCTATGGCAGGTGTGCGAAGTCAGTCATAATATCGCGGCCAACCCTTGGCAGGTGTGCGAAGATCAGTTCAATAAGTGTTACTAGTCTAGTCGTATCTTATCGTTAGGTTCTACCGTCTGAGTATACACAATAATTCATCAAATCCCATTCCCACCCGGGAACCCCATGCCTTGGCTGTGTGAACTCACCTTGGTTTGCTCGGTATGCTAGGTTTTAGTGCTCACCAGAAATCAATCACGTCCTATAGTATGCACGTATACTAAATCAGTTTGTGTTCGTAACGTTTCGCATGTAACAAGTATCGTAGTAGCATCACGGAGTGTCTAGCAATTAGTAGCATGTATCATGTAAACAGTTAACCAAGTTCGTGCAACTCATGTTTCAAATACACGTCTTTCATAGTTTGTACTAACCAGAGTTATTTAATAACTCACTTAACAGAGTTAACTAGTTTAACTAGATTATCATGTGTAATGGAATCACATAATCAACAGGGTTAATCCACTTAACAGAAGTAATAACTAACAAGGTTAATCAGCTAGTTAAGTTACATACCTAACCGAGTTGCAACTTTACTTAACGGAGTTAATAGTATAACGGAGTTAATAACATAACAGAGTTAACAACTTTTGATCATCAGTTGGGCCTTAGTTGACTTGGGCCGAAATCACATATAGCCGAAATCACTAAAGTGATTTCGTTGAATAAGGGGATTTCGTTGGACAAGGGGGTGTTTTCATTAGCAAACATCATCATCATTCACGGCTACAATTTACAGCAAACCCTATTCCCACTAACAATTCATACAACTTCAACAGTAATTCGATCAATCATGACAGTAATATGAACTCTTTCAGCACCCTACAAATGTGATCATCATGCATTAACTAGACATGTAAAGTGGCCTACACAACAACCTTCATATCATTGGATCTATTCTACAATCATCATCATCCCTAACCAATCATAGCCGACACATGATAATCACCTCAAGAGGTTATTGGACCAAATAGTTTAGGTGGGTTTGACTAATGATAGCACTCACATGTTACATCCAGTTTTAAGAACACATATAGCAAACCCATAAAGTAAATTACTTCTGACAATCACATGCAAGTGATAGCCGATCATCAGGTTCTTATTTATTTGCTGCACATGTATAGCATCAAATAGTCAAAAAGAGTTTAGATAAAGTGGCCGACAATTAAGAAGGATCCATATCCGATTGGCTGCCTTTTCAATACATCACACATGCATTATAATCATCATCCAATCATACAATTTAAATCATTACACAATACAGTTTGTTCATGATTTCCAAACAATTAATTAAGCATATCGAAGACAATAATCAACAACAGAACATACTAACCGAAACTTGAAATGATCGAACCAGAAAGTCAGGCTTCGAAGGGGAGAGGATAGCCGTCGGGTACAAAGCAAAACGAGAGAGAGAAGGAGGTGCGATTAGGGTTTCTGTTAGTTAACGCGTGAAGTTTAAGAATAACACATATAACTAAAGGCTACTGGGCCGAAGCCCATGTGGTTTTTCATTGGGTCCTTGGTGGACGAAAACACACAGGTGTTTTCGTAAGAACAAGGGTGCTAGGCAATAGCTCTATGATTTAATTAATTAAACAATTAGACAATTTATATACGTATAACATATATACACATAATATTTACACTATCATCATAACGCACCTCAATATAAAGTATCCATCATAATACAATTTAACATTTTACAAATGTGCACGTTACGAAAAATAAGCAAGTCGTGTAACAAACAGTCCAAACCATTAATGTGCAATTAATGCGAAAACAGAGACTCAGAAACTCGAGTTGTCACATTATCCCCAACTTGAAAGAAATTTCGTCCCGAAATTTAGCATGCAGTTACTGAGGAAGCTAATGGTGTGACGTTGTTTACCTGTATTGTATCGCGGCTCCCCGAGCAGGTTTGCGAAGATTACTGGTTTTCTTGGGGTGTCACATCATCCCCCCGTTGATTTAGAATTTCGTCCCGAAATTCTGTATTGGTAGCTTCAGCCTCAGTAGTAGTTGCATTGGTTCCGAATAACTGGGGATATTTGAGTTCCATTTGATCTTCACGCTCCCAGGTGAACTCTGGGCAGCGGCGGGAGTTCCAACGAACTCGTACAAGAGGGATTCTCGTGTTCTTGAGGACCTTAACATCCCGGTCCGTGATTTCAACAGGTTCCTCGACGAAGTGCAACCGCTCGTCGATAGTGAGTTCCTTCAAGGGAACTATGTGGGTCTCATCTGACGTACACTTCTTCAGATTCGACACGTGAAAGACGTTGTGAACTGCACTGAGTTCAGGTGGTAAGTTCAGTCTGTAGGCCACTTTGCCTATTTTCTCTGTAACTTCGAAAGGCCCGACATAACGCGGATTGAGCTTGCCCCGTTTGCCAAAACGAACCACACCCTTCCAGGGTGAAACTTTAAGTAGCGCTTGATCCCCAACCTGGAATTCGAGTAGTTTCCTGTCTTTATCAGCGTATACTTTCTGACGGTCACGAGCTGCCGCCATGCGTTGCCGTATCTGTGCAATCTTTTCTGTAGTATCAACTACCAGTTCTGGACCTGTGATCTGACTATCACCCACCTCTGCCCAACAAAGAGGTGACCGGCATTTACGTCCGTACAATGCCTCAAATGGAGCAGCTTTAATGCTGGTGTGATAACTATTGTTGTACGAAAATTCTACAAGTGGCAGATGTTTTTCCCAACCATTGCCAAAGTCGATTACGCACGCCCGAAGCATATCTTCTAAAGTTTGAATTGTGCGCTCAGACTGCCCATCTGTCTAAGGGTGATAAGCTGTGCTCATGTCTAATCGAGAGCCAAAATATTTGTGCATTGCTTGCCACAGTTCTGAAGTGAAGCGTGCGTCACGATCGGAGATAATAGAGGTTGGCACCCCGTGCCTCGAAACCACTTCTTTTAAGTAGATGTCTGCTAAGGTAGAGAACTTGTCTGTTTCCTTAATAGCCAGGAAGTGAGCAGACTTTGTGAGTCGATCCACGATCACCCAAATAGTATCATTTCCGCGCTGAGATCTAGGTAAGCCTGTAACAAAATCCATGGAAATTTGTTCCCATTTCCATTGCGGTATCTCAGGTTGTTGAAGTGGACCTGATGGTTTCTGGTATTCGGCTTTGACTCTCGCACAAGTCAAGCACTTGCTGACGTAAGTAGCTATGTGGGCCTTCATGCTAGGCCACCAGTATGTAGTTTTGATATCGTGGTACATTTTATCCGCACCAGGATGTACCGAGTAGCGAGGCTTATGAGCTTCATCCATTACCAGCTCGCGTAAGTTACCATAAAGTGGGACCCAAATGCGTCCTGTGACGTAGTAAGCTCCATCTTCCTTCTGTTCTAAGCGTTACCTTGAGCCGCGTAGGGCTTCAGCCCTGACGTTGTCTGGTTTCAATGCTTCTACCTGAGCATTTCGTATCTGTGAAGGAAGACTAGACTGTATAGTGAGTTGTAAAGCTCGCACGCGCTTAGGCGCGGTGTCCTTTCGACTGAGGGCGTCAGCCACGACATTGGCTTTGCCTGGGTGGTACTTTATAGCACATTCATAGTCGTTCAACAATTCGACCCATCGTCGTTGTCGCATGTTCAGTTCTTTCTGTTTGAAAATGTGCTCAAGGCTCCTGTGATCAGTGTAGATAGTGAACTTAGTGCCATACAAGTAATGTCGCCATATCTTGAGTACAAAAACAACAGCTCCCAGCTCTAGATCATGTGTTGTGTAATTCCGTTCGTGAATCTTAAGTTGGCGTGAAGCATAAGCAATAACTTTATCTCGTTGCATCAACACACATCCAAAACCCTGTATTGATGCATCACAGTAGACCACAAAATCATCAGTGCCTTCAGGCAGTGAGAGGATAGGTGCGCTGCAAAGTCTATCCTTTAAGTGTTGGAACGCTGCTTCCTGTGTATTACCCCATCTATAGACAACACCCTTCTGTGTTAGCAGCGTAAGCGGTTGTGCAATCTTGGAGAAGTCTTTGATGAACCGTCTGTAATAACCCGCCAAACCCAAGAATTGGCATATTTCTGTTGGCGTACGAGGTGCAGGCCAGTTCTTGATCGAATCTACCTTGGATGGATCGACATGAATCCCATCCTTGTTTACCACGTGGCCTAAGAAGTGGACTTCACGAAGCCAGAAGTCACATTTAGAAAACTTAGCGTATAGCTGTTCCGATCGTAGAAGTTCCAGTATAAGTCGTAAGTGCTGCTCATGTTCCTCCTGACTCTTCGAATAGATCAGGATGTCGTCGATGAAAACAATGACGAACTTGTCAAGATAGGGTTTGCACACCCTGTTCATAAGATCCATGAAGACTGCAGGCGCGTTCGTTAGCCCGAATGGCATGACCAGAAACTCGTAGTGGCCGTAGCGTGTTCTAAATACTGTTTTGGAGACGTCCTCATCCCGGACTCTCAGCTGATGGTAACCTGACCTCAGGTCAATCTTGGAGTAATAGCTCGACCCTTGCAACTGGTCGAATAAGTCGTCGATGCGTGGAAGAGGATAACGATTCTTGTTTGTCACCTTGTTGAGTTCACGGTAGTCTATACACATCCTGAACGTACCGTCTTTCTTCTTTACAAATAACTCAGGAGCTCCCCAGGGCGAAGAGCTAGGACGTATAAAACCCTTTTCCAAGAGTTCTTGTAGCTGCTTTGACAGTTCCTCCAATTCAGTTGGAGCTAAACGATAAGGTGCTCGAGCTATGGGTGCTGCTCCTGGAGTTTGTCGCCATGAATCACCAAAGGTTCTTAACCAGCACGAGGAATGCGAATGATCTTTTCTTTGCAAAGAGTCTCTGCTCGATGTTGAGGTAGCCAATCCATACCAATATCGATGTCGAAACCATCACAACGTTGGGGTCATTCCTAGTATCACCCTGACCAATCACGAACACTCAACCCCTGGCACCGTTGCCGTTGTTATTACCCCCATTGTTGCCTCCATTATTGTTCCTGTTTCCTTGGTTGTGGTTCTGATTCTGGTTCAACTGTGGGCAGTGTCTTTTGAAGTGACCTTCAGCATCATCTGATAACATCCCTTGTTACCCTGCTGTTGCCGCCGATTCTATAGATCTTGTGGTTGTTGTTGTTGGTTCTGGTTTGCAGGACGTGAGTTTCTACCATCTTTGGTTCCATGACCAAGCTTGTTGCATCATTGACAATGATTGCGGTTGTACTGCCCGCTGTGGTGCGAGTTACATCGTTTGCGCTTAGGGTGGTTTCCCCTGTATCCACCCTGCCCTTGACTACTAAAAGGTTGCCGACCAGGACTTTGGTTGTCATCGATCTTTCGCTGCTGTGCCTGGGACGGAATCGTAGTCAAACCCTTGCTGGGATTTCCATCCCTCTTTCGTTTGTTGTCACTGGGGGTAGCAGAAGTAGTTGAAGTAGTAGTGGTTGTAGTAGCGCTGATACGTTGAGACAGCTTGTTCTGTTCCACTCCCTGTTCTGTGAGACGATGAGCAAGACGAGTATTCATCCTGGATGGTAGCAAGGTTGACAGAAGTCACATGACTTTGAATCTCTGGTACTAAGCATTTGAGGTACAACTCAATGCGTTTGATGGGAGGATTTACCATAGTTGGATATAACACTTCCAGTTTGTTGAATCGTTTCGTGTACGCTTCTATCTCTGACCCCGTCATCTTCATGTTAAGAGACTCCACTTCCAACTTGTGGATGGCATCATAACTACTGTATCCACGTTTGATCGGTTCCTTAAAATCATTCCCTGGGGTGGCATTAGCAGCCGCCAGCCCCATCATCGTAACTTGCGCGTTCCACCAAGTTTGCGCAGTGCCTTCGAGAATATCAGTGGCATATTTCACCTTACGAGCCTCGGGTCATTCACACATTCGAAGACCGATTCGAGTTCCTCGAACTAATGGAGGAGTCCAACAGCTCCTTCAGTGTCGCTGAAAGTAGTAGGACGACAGTCCATAAAAGTCTTGTATGTGCATACAGGTGGCTGAGCGTGTTGACTTGTCGTGTGCGCAAGAGTAATCAAAATTAAGCACAAGTGTTGAGTTACGAGAGTAGGATCTAAAGATCCTAGAGTAAGTGGTGATGGCAGGTTACACCTCCTGCCTGGGCAGCTGCGAGTGCTGCAGTAACTTGTTCAGTGATCGAAGCCGCCAACTGGGCTTGAGTTAGGTTAACGCGTCCACTCATGATCTTGACATCAAGGAGAACATGTGGGTGAGAGGTTCGCGAATAGTGCGAAGAGAGTGAGCACACAAGTATTCTCAAGCAATCACATATAGTAGGTTCTGTAATCTGAGCATACCACGAGCAAAGTTCTATGTAATTCTAGCAAGTAGGTAAGGTAACATGAATAGTAGTACCTATGATGTTGAGCCTTGCACGTGGAGCGAAGCGTCGTTGTGGATCGTTGAGCACTGTTCTGGTTATAGTCTGGTTTTAACAAAATCGTTTTCCCCTTATTAAAACCGAGTTCTCTATAACCAATGGCTCTGATACCAATCTGTCACACCCCCAAAATCCACACGCGGAGTATCACCGCTTGGAGGCATGACTGACCAGGATCAAGCCACCAATCATATTGAACATATAAGTAAATACTGTCACACCCCCAAAATCCACCCGCGGAGTACCACCGCTTGGAGGCGTGACATGACCAGGATCAAGCCACCAATCATATTGAACATAAGTAAAATAGTAAAAGTCATACAACAATACGATAGGTGTTTCCATAACCAAATATAAACAAGTGTGCAGCGGAAGCATTTAATGTAAACCCAACAAAAGTTTAAGTACAAAATGTTATAATGTTTAACAACACAATCACGATCCATGTCCACAACGACTGTGCCTCCCGTGCAAGCTCCAAAAGTACCTATGGTCCTGCAAGGCATGTAACAGAGGGTCAACAAAAAGTTGAGCGAGCTCACAGAAAGTAATGCGTAATAGTAAGTTTGTTTGTAACATGTGGCTCTACTGGGCCGGTAGTAAGTTCTATTGGTGGGGGCTTCCCGTGTTGTATAACCACTAGACTATTTGTAACCACTATGTGTTCTTCACAACCGAGAACAGTAATACGTACCAGTGTTACGTAGGTTTTACGTAAGTATCCTTCACAACCGAGGATAGTAAATAGCATAAGTATACATAGGTTTTACGTAAGTATCCTTCACAACCGAGGATAGTAAATAGCATAAGTATACGTAGGTTTTACGTAAGTATCCTTCACAACCGAGGATAGTAAATAGCATAAGTATACGTAGGTTTTACGTAAGTATCCTTCACAACCGAGGATAGTAAATAGCATAAGTATACGTAGGTTTTACGTAAGTATCCTTCACAACCGAGGATAGTAAATAGCATAAGTATACGTAGGTTTTACGTAAGTATCCTTCACAACCGAGGACGATGGTATGGTAGTCTAGTAATAATGTCCGCATGAATCCATTCAACCTTATTCCTTAAATCCCATTCCCAAGCCCTGGGAATCCCATGCCTTGGTAGAAGTGTGAACTCACCTTGTTTGCTCGGTATGCTAGGTATGTGCTCAAAGTAAGTCAATCACGTCCTAAAGTATGCACGTATGTGAAATCAGTTTGCGTCCAAGTTATGCACGTATAAACATGTAGCACGTAATCACAATCATATACAAGATGGCTACACTTAACAGCAGTCAAATATTCCAGTTAACACTTAACATAATTAACTCAAGTTACTGCACAGATCAGCTATTCGGCGAAACACGCATGTTGGCGAAACACAGATAATGACGAAACACATATAATGGCGAAACACATTCTGTTTCGTCGAGGTGTCCCCTGGCGAAACAGAACTTCTGATTCGTCGACTACTCTTGGCGAAACACATTCTGTTTCGCCGAGAGTTCTGTTTCGTCGAACAGTTCAGTTTCGCAGACATCAGTTACAGCAGAGCGAAAAACACATAAACCCTAACAGCCGTAAAACAGCAATTCCTCATCATACAGAAATCGTTCAACACAGAAATCATTCAATCCTCGCTCAATATAATGAGTCTTGTGTTACCAACCATTAATCTATGCATCACAACCGAAACATCAATGAACCAGGGATCATATCATCATCTTCATCAATAAAATCATGTAATCATCACAAAACAACACTCATAAAATCCATACTCTATGCATACCCGCTAACATGCATAATCATTGAGAGGTTCATGAAACCCTAAGTATTCATCATACACATACACTCCTATAATCCAGAAATCAAGCATAAACACAACATGTATAAAGAAATCAAGGGACAAAGAAACCGATTTACACAAGCACGCACTAACCGAGATATTCGGGATGAACAAGGGAGGATTCGAGAGAGAAAGATGATGGTTGATGATGGGTATCGCCTTTTCAAAAGAGAGAGTTCTAGGGTTTCTATTTTTGATAAAAGTGTGAAACAGGAAGTCGGTTTCACTTAATATCCACGAATTACCGTTCTGGGCCCTTAATGGGCTTTGCGAATCAATGGGCCGACGAAACACATCAGTTTCGTCGTGAGGTGATATGGCGAAACACACTGTTTCGTCGAGTTGCTTGATGGCGAAACACACCAGTTTCGTCGGAATGTATATGGCGAAACAGTCTGTTTCGTCAGGTCCTTCCATGTTTTAAACAGTTTAAGTTTTCAACAGGTGTTTCATGATATACAGCCAAACACAAAATCATGCAACCACAATTGTTCATTATAAATTAACGTATACAGTTACAAGTTAAACAAGTCAAACAACTACACAGTCAAAGTCAACGTGCACTAAATGCGAAAAAAAAGAAAGTCGGAAACTCGAGTTATCACATTATCCCCAACTTGAAAGAAATTTCGTCCCGAAATTTAGCATGCGGTTACTGAGGAAGCTAGGTAAGTTATCGTTTACTGGTTTTCCTGGGGTGTCACATCATCCCCCCGTTGAGTTGGGATTTCATCCCGAACTTCTGTAGTAGCTTCAGCCTCAGTAGTAGTTGCATTGTTTTCGAACAACTGGGGATATTTGAGTTCCATTTGATCTTCGCGCTCCCAGGTGAACTCTGGGCCGCGACGGGAGTTCCAACGAACTCGTACAAGAGGTATTCTAGTGTTCTTGAGGACCTTAACATCCCGGTCCGTGATTTCAACTGGTTCCTCGACGAAATGCAATCGTTCGTCGATAGTGAGCTCCTTCAGAGGAACTATGTGGGTCTCATCTGACTGAAACTTCTTCAGATTCGACACGTGAAAGACGTTGTGAACTGCACTGAGTTCAGCAGGTAAGTTCAGTCTGTAGGCCACTTTGCCTATTTTCTCAATAACTTCGAAAGGTCCAACGTATCGTGGATTGAGTTTGCCGCGTTTGCCAAAACGAACCACACCCTTCCAGGGTGAAACTTTAAGTAGCGCTCGATCCCCAACCTGGAATTCGAGTAGTTTCCTGTCTTTATCAGCGTATACTTTCTGACGGTCACGTGCTGCCGCCATGCGTTGTCGTATTTGAGCAATCTTTTCAGTAGTATCAACTACCATTTCTGGACCTGTGATCTGACTGTCACCCACCTCTGCCCAACAAAGAGGTGATCGGCATTTACGCCCGTACAATGCCTCAAATGGAGCAGCTCTAATGCTGGTGTGGTAACTGTTGTTGTATGAAAATTCCACAAGTGGCAGATGCTTTTCCCAGCCCTTGCCAAAGTCAATTACGCACGCCCGAAGCATGTCTTCTAGAGTTTGAATAGTGCGCTCAGATTGCCCATCGGTCTGAGGATGATAAGCTGTGCTCATGTCTAAACGAGAGCCAAAAGATTTGTGCATTGCTTGCCACAGTTCTGAAGTAAAACGTGCGTCACGATCAGAGATGATGGAGGTGGGCACTCCGTGCCTCGAGACCACTTCTTTTAAGTAAATGTCTGCCAAGGTAGAGAACTTGTCTGTTTCTTTGATTGCTAAGAAGTGAGCAGACTTTGTGAGTCGATCTACGATCACCCAAATAGTATCATTTCCGCGCTGAGATCTAGGTAGGCCAGTAACAAAATCCATGGAAATTTGCTCCCATTTCCATTGTGGTATTTCAGGTTGTTGGAGTGGTCCTGACGGTTTCTGATATTCTGCCTTGACTCTCGCACAAGTCAAGCATTTGCTAACGTATGTGGCTATGTGGGCCTTCATGCTAGGCCACCAATATGTAGTTCTGAGGTCGTGGTACATCTTATCCGAACCAGGATGTACTGAGTAGCGAGACTTATGAGCTTCATCCATTACTAGCTCGCGTAGGTTGCCGTACAGTGGGACCCAAATGCGTCCTGTGACGTAGTAAGCACCATCTTCCTTCTGTTCTAAGCGTTGCCTTGAGCCGCATAGGGCTTCAGCCCTGACGTTGTCTGGTTTCAATGCTTCTATCTCTGATCCCGTCATCTTCATGTTAAAGAACTCCACTTCCAACTTGTGGATGGCATCATAACTACTGTATTCACGTTTGATCAGTTCCTTAAAATCATTCCATGGGGTGGCATTAGCAGCCGCCAGCCCCAGTATCGTAACTTGCGCGCTCCACCAAGTTTGCGCAGTACCTTCGAGAATATCAGTGGCATATTTCACCTTACGAGCCTCAGGTCATTCGCACATTTGAAGGCCGATTCGAGTGTCGCTGAAAGTAGTAGGACGACAGTCCATAAAAATCGTGTATGTGCACACAGGTGGCTGAGCGTGTTGACTTGTCGTGTGCGTAAGAGTAATCAAAATTAAGCACAAGTGTTGAGTTACGAGAGTAGGATCTAAGGATCCTAGAGTAAGTGGTGATGGCAGGTTACACCTCCTGCCTGGGCAGCTGCGAGTGCTGCAGTAACTTGTTCAGTGATCGAAGCCGCCAACTGGGCTTGAGTTAGGTTAACGCGTCCACACATGATCTTGACATCAAGGAGAACATGTGGGTGAGAGGTTCGCGAATAGTGCGAAGAGAGTGAGCACACAAGTATCCTCATGCAATAACAAATAGTGAGCAATGTAATCTAAGCATACCACGAGCAAAGTTCTATGTAGTTCTAGCAAGTAGTAAGGTAACAGGAATAGTAGTACCTATGATGTTGAGTCTTGCACGTGGAGCGAAGCGTCGTTGTGGATCGTTGAGAGCACTGTTCTGGTTATAGTCTGGTTTTAATAAAAATGTTTTCCCCTTATTAAAACCGAGTTCTCTATAACCAATGGCTCTGATACCAATCTGTCACACCCCCAAAATCCACCCGCGGAGTACCACCGCTTGGAGGCGTGACATGACCAGGATCAAGCCACCAATCATATTGAACATAAGTAAAATAGTAAAAGTCATACAACAATACGATAGGTGTTTCCATAACCAAATATAAACAAGTGTGCAGCGGAAGCATTTAATGTAAACCCAACAAAAGTTTAAGTACAAAATGTTATAATGTTTAACAACACAATCACGATCCATGTCCACAACGACTGTGCCTCCCGTGCAAGCTCCAAAAGTACCTATGGTCCTGCAAGGCATGTAACAGAGGGTCAACAAAAAGTTGAGCGAGCTCACAGAAAGTAATGCGTAATAGTAAGTTTGTTTGTAACATGTGGCTCTACTGGGCCGGTAGTAAGTTCTATTGGTGGGGGCTTCCCGTGTTGTATAACCACTAGACTATTTGTAACCACTATGTGTTCTTCACAACCGAGAACAGTAATACGTACCAGTGTTACGTAGGTTTTACGTAAGTATCCTTCACAACCGAGGATAGTAAATAGCATAAGTATACATAGGTTTTACGTAAGTATCCTTCACAACCGAGGATAGTAAATAGCATAAGTATACGTAGGTTTTACGTAAGTATCCTTCACAACCGAGGATAGTAAATAGCATAAGTATACGTAGGTTTTACGTAAGTATCCTTCACAACCGAGGATAGTAAATAGCATAAGTATACGTAGGTTTTACGTAAGTATCCTTCACAACCGAGGATAGTAAATAGCATAAGTATACGTAGGTTTTACGTAAGTATCCTTCACAACCGAGGACGATGGTATGGTAGTCTAGTAATAATGTCCGCATGAATCCATTCAACCTTATTCCTTAAATCCCATTCCCAAGCCCTGGGAATCCCATGCCTTGGTAGAAGTGTGAACTCACCTTGTTTGCTCGATATGCTAGGTATGTGCTCAAAGTAAGTCAATCACGTCCTAAAGTATGCACGTATGTGAAATCAGTTTGCGTCCAAGTTATGCACGTATAAACATGTAGCACGTAATCACAATCATATACAAGATGGCTACACTTAACAGCAGTCAAATATTCCAGTTAACACTTAACATAATTAACTCAAGTTACTGCACAGATCAGCTATTCGGCGAAACACGCATGTTGGCGAAACACAGATAATGACGAAACACATATAATGGCGAAACACATTCTGTTTCGTCGAGGTGTCCCCTGGCGAAACAGAACTTCTGATTCGTCGACTACTCTTGGCGAAACACATTCTGTTTCGCCGAGAGTTCTGTTTCGTCGAACAGTTCAGTTTCGCAGACATCAGTTACAGCAGAGTGAAAAACACATAAACCCTAACAGCCGTAAAACAGCAATTCCTCATCATACAGAAATCGTTCAACACAGAAATCATTCAATCCTCGCTCAATATAATGAGTCTTATGTTACCAACCATTAATCTATGCATCACAACCGAAACATCAATGAACCAGGGATCATATCATCATCTTCATCAATAAAATCATGTAATCATCACAAAACAACACTCATAAAATCCATACTCTATGCATACCCGCTAACATGCATAATCATTGAGAGGTTCATGAAACCCTAAGTATTCATCATACACATACACTCCTATAATCCAGAAATCAAGCATAAACACAACATGTATAAAGAAATCAAGGGACAAAGAAACCGATTTACACAAGCACGCACTAACCGAGATATTCGGGATGAACAAGGGAGGATTCGAGAGAGAAAGATGATGGTTGATGATGGGTATCGCCTTTTCAAAAGAGAGAGTTCTAGGGTTTCTATTTTTGATAAAAGTGTGAAACAGGAAGTCGGTTTCACTTAATATCCACGAATTACCGTTCTGGGCCCTTAATGGGCTTTGCGAATCAATGGGCCGACGAAACACATCAGTTTCGTCGTGAGGTGATATGGCGAAACACACTGTTTCGTCGAGTTGCTTGATGGCGAAACACACCAGTTTCGTCGGAATGTATATGGCGAAACAGTCTGTTTCGTCAGGTCCTTCCATGTTTTAAACAGTTTAAGTTTTCAACAGGTGTTTCATGATATACAGCCAAACACAAAATCATGCAACCACAATTGTTCATTATAAATTAACGTATACAGTTACAAGTTAAACAAGTCAAACAACTACACAGTCAAAGTCAACGTGCACTAAATGCGAAAAAAAAGAAAGTCGGAAACTCGAGTTGTCACAAATACCAAAAATCATTCATCAATACGAAAGGTGTTTTCAAAACTAAACATCAACAAGTGTGTAGCGGAAGCATAAGTATGTGAACCCAATGTAAATCGTAAATTCAAATGTTTAGATAGTTAACATGGCATCATCGATCCATGTCCCACAACGACCTGCTCCTCCCTGTGCAAGCTCCATATGTACCTAAGGTCCTGCAAGGCATGCAAGAGAGAGTCAACAACTAGTTGAGCGAGTTCACAGTTAATAGTTCAGTAATAGTATAGCGTGAGTAATAGTATGTTCGTTTGTTACAATGTATCGTATTAGTTCCCATCGCGGCCTCCCAGGCAGGTGTGCGAAGATATTAGGGAATGTTTTTCCCAAGTATTCTAGACTAGGTTTATTTGTATCGCGGCCTCCCAGGCAGGTGTGCGAAGAATTGTAAATTTAGTTCGTGGCCTTCCTATGGCAGGTGTGCGAAGTCAGTCATAATATCGCGGCCAACCCTTGGCAGGTGTGCGAAGATCAGTTCAATAAGTGTTACTAGTCTAGTCGTATCTTATCGTTAGGTTCTACCGTCTGAGTATACACAATAATTCATCAAATCCCATTCCCACCCGGGAACCCCATGCCTTGGCTGTGTGAACTCACCTTGGTTTGCTCGGTATGCTAGGTTTTAGTGCTCACCAGAAATCAATCACGTCCTATAGTATGCACGTATACTAAATCAGTTTGTGTTCGTAACGTTTCGCATGTAACAAGTATCGTAGTAGCATCACGGAGTGTCTAGCAATTAGTAGCATGTATCATGTAAACAATTAACCAAGTTCGTGCAACTCATGTTTCAAATACACGTCTTTCATAGTTTGTACTAACCAGAGTTATTTAATAACTCACTTAACAGAGTTAACTAGTTTAACTAGATTATCATGTGTAATGGAATCACATAATCAACAGGGTTAATCCACTTAACAGAAGTAATAACTAACAAGGTTAATCAGCTAGTTAAGTTACATACCTAACCGAGTTGCAACTTTACTTAACGGAGTTAATAGTATAACGGAGTTAATAACATAACAGAGTTAACAACTTTTGATCATCAGTTGGGCCTTAGTTGACTTGGGCCGAAATCACATATAGCCGAAATCACTAAAGTGATTTCGTTGAATAAGGGGATTTCGTTGGACAAGGGGGTGTTTTCATTAGCAAACATCATCATCATTCACGGCTACAATTTACAGCAAACCCTATTCCCACTAACAATTCATACAACTTCAACAGTAATTCGATCAATCATGACAGTAATATGAACTCTTTCAGCACCCTACAAATGTGATCATCATGCATTAACTAGACATGTAAAGTGGCCTACACAACAACCTTCATATCATTGGATCTATTCTACAATCATCATCATCCCTAACCAATCATAGCCGACACATGATAATCACCTCAAGAGGTTATTGGACCAAATAGTTTAGGTGGGTTTGACTAATGATAGCACTCACATGTTACATCCAGTTTTAAGAACACATATAGCAAACCCATAAAGTAAATTACTTCTGACAATCACATGCAAGTGATAGCCGATCATCAGGTTCTTATTTATTTGCTGCACATGTATAGCATCAAATAGTCAAAAAGAGTTTAGATAAAGTGGCCGACAATTAAGAAGGATCCATATCCGATTGGCTGCCTTTTCAATACATCACACATGCATTATAATCATCATCCAATCATACAATTTAAATCATTACACAATACAGTTTGTTCATGATTTCCAAACAATTAATTAAGCATATCGAAGACAATAATCAACAACAGAACATACTAACCGAAACTTGAAATGATCGAACCAGAAAGTCAGGCTTCGAAGGGGAGAGGATAGCCGTCGGGTACAAAGCAAAACGAGAGAGAGAAGGAGGTGCGATTAGGGTTTCTGTTAGTTAACGCGTGAAGTTTAAGAATAACACATATAACTAAAGGCTACTGGGCCGAAGCCCATGTGGTTTTTCATTGGGTCCTTGGTGGACGAAAACACACAGGTGTTTTCGTAAGAACAAGGGTGCTAGGCAATAGCTCTATGATTTAATTAATTAAACAATTAGACAATTTATATACGTATAACATATATACACATAATATTTACACTATCATCATAACGCACCTCAATATAAAGTATCCGTCATAATACAATTTAACATTTTACAAATGTGCACGTTACGAAAAATGAGCAAGTCGTGTAACAAACAGTCCAAACCATTAATGTGCAATTAATGCGAAAACAGAGACTCAGAAACTCGAGTTGTCACAAGTGACGAGTCGTAGTTTCGGCCAAAATGCGCATTCGTGTGTATTTTGTAACCAAACTACTCTTGGGTATCAAAACCGTTTGCTTTGATACCAAACCTGTTTTCTAAACTTAGGTAAGCATGTTTTAACATGCTTAGCTCGTCACTTTTAGTTTAGTGCTTATATAGGGTCGTAAGGTAAGCGATCTAAACAATCGCTTATACTTTCGAACCCGACCCGTTTGGTCGATCATTAGGATCCGACCAAACACATTAGGTGACCATAGTATATAGGGAATAACCTTCCGAGGTTATACCTTATGGTTGCTTCGTTTAAGTAGTTGTATGATAGGTAGTTTATATGCCTTAGGTAAATTACCAAAATGCCCTTTTTACGCCAAAATTCATTTTAAGCATATGTAACATAACTTTTGGTAACTAAACTAATTTGGTAACAATATTAGACATGTTGAGGCATATTTTACTTATCATAGGACTAGTTAGGCATTCAGAATGCGTCTAGCGCAAACGACGCATTAAAGTAGCATAAGCTACCTAAACGGATCGTAATGGGTCGTAAGCACTTAGGTTAGGTTTCATTTTAGCATGTGGGCTTTGTTAAACCATATCATATGAGGTTTACGAAACCTCATACTATCCAATCTTCCGACATAGGTCTGGTTTATTAATATAGTTACCTATATTAGGTGTCGTTTGATATTCGTGATCTCTAGCATTGTTAGGTTGTTACTCAAGGACTACTAAGCAATCTCAAGTGAGTACATAGACCCCTCTTTTACTGTTTTCCAAACATTTTGGGGGTGAAACACATGTGCCTACTTGTTACTTTCATGCTTTCCTGTTTTCACATCATATACTTGCTATGTTCATTAGTACATTTATAGTACATGATTTCATTGTGTTTTGCTATGTATGCCCATTGTGTGCATACTTAGTACATCGTTTTACATTACATTTCATGCTATGTATGCCCATTGGGTGCATACTTAGTACATCGTTTTACATTACATTTCATGCTATGTATGCCCATTGTGTGCATACTTAGTACATCGTTTTACATTACATTTCATGCTATGTATGCCCATTTTGTGCATACTTAGTACATCGTTTTACATTACATTTCATGCTATGTATGCCCATTGTGTGCATACTTAGTACATTATTTTACATTACATTCTATGCTATGTATGTCCATTGTGTGCATACTTAGTACATTTATTATTCATCACATGCTTACATTTTGGTATGACATTTGGTTTGTTTAAATGGGACAATGTACATTCATTAACACCTATCATGCCGCTCGGTAGTAGGTAGTGGTACCATAGGAATTGACAACTCCCATTCCTGAAATCCAGGGTTTGTTTGGATTGGAAGGAATGACCGAATCCGAATACATTTCTAGGTGGACCTTAGACTTTGTGCTAGGGTTTATTCTACAGTCGCAAGGCTTGGATGTATGAATTTTTACAATACCGCATAGATGTTTATATCAGTATACCATGCATTTTGTTCCAGAAAACATAACTTTGATTTAAACCATGTTTTACTTCAATACCTTGTTTTTGTGCATTTTACATATGGTTGAGTTGATATATTTCACTTACCATACATGATATTTTGGATACACATTACATGATTTACATCAAACATAAACATTTTGACATTGATATACACAATTCTTGATTTACATTAGACATAGACATTAGACATGGTTTTCACATAAACATTTTGACATTTGATTATACATAAACATTTCTACAATTGTTAAACATTACATCTTGGTGGTTTTTTTTTGAGTAAGTGATTTAAGTAACGAGGCATGTGTAATATGATACAAGCATTGTAACACCTGTGCCTCCACGGCCATCAAACAAATACCGAACCATTGAAATATTATATTTCATACTTGGGATTTGTAAAAATATGTGTATCATTTGCACATATCAATTTTTGTTCAATTCCAAACTCTAAATCGCTTTCTTGAAGGTTATACGCGCACCAATGCATAAATATAACCAGTTTAATGCAACAAACACTCCGGAATAGTGACATAGGCTTAACATACCTTAAATAACCTTTACATAACTTAGAAATAAGTTTTGAAGGCTTTGGTATGGCAAAAACAAGTTAATTCGCTTACAAGGACTAAACTTGACAAACTGCGAAAGTATGCCAATTTGAACTGTAACAGACATTCCGAAACATGACCATAAGTTAAACATACCATAAATATCCTTTACATAGCTTAGAAATAGGCTTTGAGGGGTTCGGTATGCTAAAATAAACTTTTGGGGTCATTCAGGGACAAAAAGCGTCAAAAAGTGCACAAGTTTGCATTTTCGCGCATAACTTACGTTCTGAATACATCCGGACATCCAAAAATTTATGTAAGCACTAAAATATTTTATTTTAGTGTTTGGCATAAGAAAAATCCATTCGTCACGCCATTTGGATCATTTTTCGAGCTTATGCGCATTCCGTCGTAATTAACCGAACAACGTAACCGTACGGCTAAACGAACCGACACCCGAGATATTTTTTAACACATTTTAAGTTCCCTATACTTTAACTTCATTTTAGAGCTTTGAAATGGGGTTAACGGGGCTTAAACGTGTCAAAAAAACGCATCGAAAACCAAGTTTTGAGGTTGCAGGGACTGAAACTGTAAATCTGCCAAACTAGGTTCGTAAACAGGGGCCAGATGCAGCAAAACGTTTTTTTCAGCTTTTAACAGCCCTTAACACTCTCCAAAGGCCAAGTGCCAAGTGTCAAACTCTTATGGTGGATGGCAAATGAGTTACCACAACTTTCCAACAAGTGTACGGCTTATATCGTGCCCCCTTTTCCAAGAAATGATCCTAACGGTTGTCCATTTACTATAAATACCCACATACCCCAACTTCATTTCTCACTAGAATCTGATCATTTGTTCTCTAAGATGAAACCTTTGTTTCATACCTGAGCTATTTTGATCTAGATTAGCATTCGGGGACCCTTCGTAAGTGTTCCTTCGTTCTTTTATTGCTTTTCGAGTCCGAAAGTCGAACTTTGTTTGACTTTCTGCATTGACCAGTTTATGGTCGATGCGAAGTTCGTTTGAACTTCATAACGTGAGCGTGATCACGATGGTTATAGTCCCTAGTGACTATACCTACTGATTACCACGTTATCCAGGCTCAGTGACGAGCCGTAGTTTCGGTCAGAATACGTATTCTTGCGTATTTTGTAACCAAACTACTTGTGGGTATCAAGACCATTTGTTTTGATACCAAACCTGTTTTCTAAACTTAGTTAAGCATGTTTTAACATGCTTAGCTCGTCACTTTTAGTTTAGTGCTTATTTAGGGTCGTAAGGTAAGCGATCTAAACAATCGCTTATACTTTCGAACCCGACCCGTTTGGTCGATCATTAGGATCCGACCAAGCACTTTAGGTGACCATAGTTTATAGGGAATAACCTTACGAGGTTATACCTTATGGTCGCTTCGTTTAAGTAGTTGTATGATAGGTAGTTTATATGCCTTAGGTAAATTACCAAAATACCCCTTTGATGCCAAAATTCATTTTAAACATATGTAACATAACTTTTGACATCTAAACTGATTTGACAACAATATTAGACATGTTAAGGCATATGTTACTTGTCATATGACTAGTTAGGCGGTCCGAACGCGTTTCACGCGAGCGACGCGTTAAAGTAGCATAAGCTACCTAAACGGGTCGTAATGGGTCATAAGCACTTATGTTAGGATTCATTTAGTATGTAGGCGTTAAACCATATTACACGAGTTCCCATACTCATTTGGTTTACGAACCCTCATTCTATCCGATCTTCCGATTTAGGTCCGGTTTATTAATGTAGTTACCTATATTAGGTGCCGTTTGATATCCGTGATCTCTAGCATTGCTTGGTGGTTATCTTAGGACTTCTGAGCAATCTCAAGTGAGTACATAGACCCCTCTTTTACCGTTTTCAAACTGTTTTGGGGTGAAACACATGTGCCTACTTGTTACTTTCATGCTTTCACATCATATACATGCTATGTTCATTAGTACATTTATAGTACATGATTTCATTACATTTCATGCTATGTATGTCCATTTAGTTCATACTTAGTACATCGTTTCACATCACATCACATGCTCTGTATGTTCATCTATTGCATACTTAGTACATTTGTTTTCATCACATGCTTACATTTTGATATGATATTTGGTTTGTATAAATGGAACAATACATTCATTAACACTGATCACGCCGTTCGTTAGTAGGTAGTGGTACCATAGGAATTGACAACTCCCGTTCCGGACATCCCGGGTAGGTGGGGATGAAAGGAATGACCGAATTCGATATACAGTTACAACAAGATAAACCTTTAATTTATTTAAGGGTTTATCGCCACAGTCTCAAGGCTTGGATGTATGCATTCTCACAATACCGCATAGATATTTGTATCAGTATAGCATGCATTTCCACAAAACATAGCTTTGATTTAAACCGTGTTTTACTTCAATACTTTGTTTTTGTGCATATGGTTTAGTTGATATATTTCACTAGCCATACATATCATTTTGGTTACACGTTACATGATTTACATTTGACACATAAACATTATTGACATTGATTACACATTACATGATTTACATATTGACATAGACATTTTAACATATTATTCAATATGTTTGGCAATTGGTTTAAACATAGACATCTTACATTGGTGGTTTGTTTGGGTAAGTGATTCGAGTAACGAGGCGTGTGTAATATGATACAAGCATGGTGGATACACCGCTGGAACTTCCTATATATAAGTGATTGTATGGTATTACATATCGTAGCGTTATATGAACCATTTCAAATTGAGACATATAACATTTTATACAAATAACCTATTTTTCACAATACATTGTTTTACAAACAACTTAAATTATACAAACTCATTTTTATATGGTTATTCATTTAACCATACATTATTCTCTTATTTATACATATCATCTGATCTTATCATTTTTCAAATGATTTACAAGACAAATCAAATTACAAGGTTCATGACTAAACATTTTCTTAAACAATAAGTCATGTGTAACACCTGTGTCATTTCAACCATCAAACAAATGCCCAACCAATGAAATATTGTATTTCATACTTGGGATTTGTAAAAATATGTGTATCGTTTACACATATCAATTCTTGTTCGATTTCAAACTCTATATCGCTTTCTGGAAGGTTATACGCGCACTAATGCGTAAATATAACCAGTTTAAATGCAGCAAACACTCCGGAATAGTGACATATACTTAACATACCTTAAATAACCTTTACATAACTTAGAAATAAGTTTTGAAGGCTTTGGTATTGCAAAAATAAACTTTTGTGTCATTCAGGGACTAAAAGCGTCAAAAAGTGCACAAGTTTGCATTTTCGCGCATAACTTACGTTCTGAATACATCCGGACATCCAAAAATTTATGAAAGCATGACTACATTATATTATAGTGTTCGCCTTAAGAAAAATCCATTCGTTTCGTCATATGGATCGTTTTTCGCGCTTATGCGCATTCCGTCGTAATTAAGCGAACATCGCGTTGTACGACCAAACGAACCAACACCCGGCATATTTTTGAGCATGTTTCATGTCCACAATGTTTAGGCAACATTTTAGGGCCTTAAAGTTGGCTTTACGGGCCTTAGAAGTGTCGGAAATGGCCTTAAACACGTGCAGGGACTGAAACTGTCATTTTTCAAACATATGTGCAGATCAGAAGGGCCATGCGGCCCGCATTGTCTTTGGCTGATCCTGAAGCGGGCCGCTTCCCACTATCAGACCAGATTAACTGCATTTAATAGCTGGTTGCAGCTGTTTAGCACCTCCAATCCCTCTTCCACATGTCAAATCCTTATGGTTAGTGGCAATTTAGGCACCATAACATCCCGACAAGTGTACGCCTTGGATCGTGGCACGTTTTCCATGAAACGATCTTAACGGTTCTCCGAATACTATAAATACCTCACCCCCCATTACTACAAATGCACTAGAATTCTGATTTTAGAAACTCTAAGTTGAAACCATTGTTTCATACCTGAGATTCTTGAATCGGGATTAGCATTCGGGGACCCTGGGTAAGTATTCTTTCGTTCTTTTCCTTATTTTACTGCTTTTCGAGTCAGAAAGTCAAACTTTGTTTGACTTTCAGCGTTGACCAGTAATGGTCAATGCGAAGTTCGTTTGAACTTCGCAACGTGATTGTAATCACGATGGTCATAGTCCCTTGGGACTATGCCTACTGATTACCACGTTGTCTAGGGTCGTAGGGTAAGCGATCTAATAAATCGCTTATACCTCGAACCCGACCCAGTTTGGTCGATCATTAGGATCCGACCAAATACATTAGGTGACCATAGTAGGTAGGGAATAACCTTCCGAGGTTATACCCTATGGTCACATCGTTTAAGTAGTTGTATGATAGGTAGTTTATATGCCTTAGGTAAATTACCAGAATACCCTTTTCATGTATAATTGGTAATTTAGCATATGTAACCTAAACTTTTGTCACATAACTGATTATGCAACATGTTTAGGCATATAACACTTGTCATAGGACTAGTTAGGCGGTCCGAACGCGTTTCACGCGAACGACGCGTTAAAGTAGCATAAGCTACCTAAACGGGTCGTAATGGGTCGAAGGCACTTAGATTAAGGTTTCATTAGTATGTAGGCTTTGTTAAACCATATGACACGAGTCTCTATACTCGTTTGGTTTACGAACCCTCATTCTATCAGATCTTCCGTTTTAGGTCCGGTTAATTAACGTAGTTACCTATTTAGGTGCCGTTTGATTCCGTGATCTCTAGCATTGCTTGGTGGTTATCATAGGACTTCTGAGCAATCTCAAGTGAGTACATAGACCCCTCTTTCACTGTTTTCTAAACTGTTTTGGGGTGGAACACATGTGCCTACTTGTTACTTTCATGCTTTCCTGTTTTTAACATCATATACTGCTATGTTCGTTAGTACATTATAGTACATGATTTCAATACACTTTATGCTATGTATGTCCATTATGTGCATACTTAGTACATTGTTTTTCATTGCTTTTCTGTTGCATATGCTTATCCAGCATATGAACACATTATACTACATATTGAACCGTTGTAAACATTTGACTATGTGAACCGTTTGTATCTGTGATCCGTTGATATCTGTGAACCGTTTGTATCTGTGAACCGTTTGTATCTGTGAACCGTTTGTATCTGTGAACCGTTTGTATCTGTGAACCGTTTGTATCTGTGAACCGTATTTGACCATACATAAACATTTCTACTATTGTTAAACATTACTTTGGTGGTTTGGTTTGATTAAATGATTAAGTAACGATACGTGTGTAATATGATAGAAGCATGGTGGATACGCCGCTGGTACTTCCTATATATAAGTGTTTGTATGGTATTACATATTGTAGCGTTATTTGGATCATTTCAGTTTGATACATATAACATTTTATACAAATAACATACTTTTCACAAGACATTGTTTTACAAACAACTTATCTTATACAAATCCATTTTACTATGGTTATTCATTTAACCATACATTATTCATTTATTTCTACATATCATCTGATCTTATCGATTTTCAAATGATTTACAAAACAAAGCAAATAACAAGGTTCATGACTAAACACTTTCTCAAACATAAGTCATGAAGCCTATTTTCACAAAACCTATGTATCTCACCGGCATTTTTATGCTGACGTACCATATTTTCACATGTGTTTTTCAGGAGCTGTTGCATAAGATGATCAAGATACACTTAGGCGGACATGGGCCTTAGTGACAATAAAAGATGCAGACTAGTTAATTATGTTGTATTTCCATGTTTGTTTAGACACTGTAACACTCATATTGAATAAAACGAAACTTTAATTTCCAAGGTTGTGAAACATTAATTCTGTTACAACACTCCCCGACGTTTCCGCCACGTTTTGTATGTTCCACGTGGTCGGGGTGTGACAGAAAAGATGGTATCAGAGCTTATGGTTATAGGGAATTAGGTTATTAGTAATGCTTTGACCTAGTCTATAACCTTTCTAGGACCCTAACGCAAGTTTACTTGCGTTTAGTCATAAAACATACCGTCACCTATCCTTAGGCGACTACCACAACAAGAACATAAATTTCAAAACCGCTTCGAAAACTAATCATCTGTTCTAGGATGATTGATTACTAGGTTTTGAACCCTTTGAGTTTTCAAAATCTCGTCAAGGTTTTGGGTTTTAAATAATGTGAACACGTGCAAACTGGAAGGGTGAATGCCTGTATTCTGGGTTTTCTGTCTAGGCAAGCACTTCGTATACATCTCATCAGACGCGAGACCAGTTGTGCTTACCTGGGAATTCTTGGGATGAGTGTTCACTTATAGGCGAGCATGTCTTCATGATACATTATTTTTGACTCATCTACTTTGATTAGTCACTGTGTGTCGTTTGTTGCTTTGTAGTAACAAACAAATGACCACTATCCTTGCTTTCTTCAGATTTGTTTCATCTCATTCTTTTCGTCTAGTTCTCTCACTCGTTTCCTTTCATGTTTCCTCTTTTAGAATGCCTCCTCGACGCGAAAACCAAATAGCGACTGCCGAGCTGGCAGAAATCATTGCGCAGCAAATGGCTGCTCAATTCCCAAACCTCTTTGCTCTATGGAATCAAGCCAACAACAACAACAATGGTCCATGCAATTTCAAGAGTTTTAACTCGGCAAAACCACTCAAGTTTAGTGGTTCTGAGGGAGCGACCGGGCTTCTTCAATGGTTCGAGAGCATTGAGAATACTTTCCGCCACGTGCAGTGTCCTGACAATCGCAAGGTCGAGTTTTCTACGAGTGTGTTCCAGAAGAGGGCCCTTACGTGGTGGAACGGGGTTATGAGAGATCAAGATGCAGAAGTTGCTCTAGCACAGACGTGGGCCGAACTTAGGGCCCTCATGATGAAGGAGTTTTGTCCTCGTCACGAGATCAGAGCTTTGGAAAGGGAATTTGATGATCTTAAGCAGGATAGCGGTGAGCATCGAGCCTACACGGACCGTTATGAGGAGTTAAGTCTGTTATGCCCAAACATGGTTACGCCTTTGGATAAGGCAATCGAAAAGTACATTGATGGCCTCCCTGATTCAATACAAGACATTTTGACTGGTAGCAACCCTACTACTGTTAGGCAGGCCATTGAGCTATCTGCAACCTTGACTGAATCGCAGATCAGGAAACGTAAGCTTTTCCGAAAGGATGACAAGAAACTGGTCGAGGAATCGAAACCAATCGAGGAATCAAAGACCATGGATGAACAGACTGGATCCTCTAAGAAGTCAAAGAAGCGAAAGGCTTCTCAGAACTTCGCCGTGGTTACTCACAATGATCAAGCCGTCCCCAACCAACCAGCTCAACCCCCTGCTAGGAAACCCTACAACGGAACTGCACCCTTGTGCAACCAATGTGGCCTACATCATCATGCTGGTGTGAAGTGCCGCACATGCCAAATTTGCGGACTTATAGGTCATACAGCGAGGGTTTGCCCAACAGCAGCAGCACCAAATCAGATTAACAACAATCCTGCTCAAGCTCGTTTTCCACTGGGGTCTTGCTACAACTGTGGCGAGATGGGCCATTTTAGTAGGATACCCAAAAGGTACTACCTAAAATCCTTAATAAACTTCTACGCTGTAGTTAAAGTCCCTTGGATTATAAGGTACTACTTCGTAATTAGATCCCTTGAGTGGTCTAGTTAAACTGGATGATACAAGCTGAAAGGACTCCTTGGTGGCCTAATTAAGAAGATCCTCTGTTGATCTAATTAAAAGGACCCTATGGTAGTCTAGTCACCGTCATCACAAGTTCGACATCTTTCCCCACAACATTATAAAACAAACTGTGCGGACTGTGCAAGGAATTACGTAATTATGGATGCATACATAATTATGGAATTTAGTGCACGGAAATCACAGCAAGTTCTATCATGTATCTAGAGTTAACCCTATTCATTTCCAATTCTGATGAAGCATCCGTTGAGGAAAAATGAACTAGCTATTCATTTTTCACTTCTGAAGAATATCCGTTGAGGAAATGAATATCCGTTGTTTATCTTTTCATTTCCATTCTAAAGAATAACCGTTGAGAAAAATGAATTATCCATTCATTTTCATTCTGAAGAATATCCGTTGAGGAAATGAATATCCGTTGTTTATCTTTTCATTTCCATTCTAAAGAATAAGCGTTGAGAAAAATGAATTATCCATTCATTTTCATTCTGAAGAATATCCGTTGAGGAAATGAATATCCGTTGTTTATCCTTTCATTTCCATTCTAAAGAATAACCGTTGAGAAAAATGAATTATCCATTCATTTTCATTCTGAAGAATATCCGTTGAGGAAATGAATATCCGTTGTTTATCTTTTCATTTCCATTCTAAAGAATAACCGTTGAGAAAAATGAATTATCCATTCATTTTCATTCTGAAGAATATCCGTTGAGGAAATGAATACCCGTTGTTTATCTTTTCATTTCCATTCTGAAGAATAACTGTCACACCCCGACCGCGTAAAACAACAAATCGCGGCGGAAACATCGGGGCGTGTTGCGACAGAATTAATTGTCTCATAACCATGGCATACAAAGTTTTATTTATTTATTAAACAAGGGTGTTTCATTGTTTCAAACAGGTAATTAAAGAGTTCAGAACATAATTAAACATAGTCTATCTTCTTTTAAAGTTTCTAAGGCACAGGTCCGCCCTAGTATCATGATCAACATCCTACGGAAAAGCACCTGAAAACACATGTGAAAATAGGTACGTCAGCATAAAAATGCCTGTGAGATACATAGGTTTGTGAAAATAAGATTCATGACTTGTATTTGAGAAAATGTTTAGTCATGAACCTTGTTATTTGCTTTGACTTGTAAATCATTTGAAAACAATAAGATCAGATGATATGTATAAGTAAATGTCAGGTTAAATAAATAACCATGTAAAAATGTGTTTGTATAAGATAAGTTGTTTGTAAATCAATGTCTTGTGAAAAGTATGTTATTTGTATAAAATGTTCTATGTCTCAAACTGAAATGATTCAAATAACGTTACGCCATGTAATACCATACAAACACTTATATATAGGAAGTACCAGCGGCGTATCCACCATGCTTGTATCATATTACACACGCATCGTTACTTAATCACTTAATCAAACAAAACCAACCAATGTAAGAAGTCTATGTTTAAACAAATTGTCAAATGTATTGAATAATATGTCAAGTGTAAATCATGTCAAATGTCTATGTCAATTATCCATGTCAAATGTCTATGTCAAATATCCATGTCAAATGTCTATGTCAAATATCCATGTCAAATGTCTATGTCAAAATATCCATGTCAAATGTCTATGTCAAAATGTCATGTATGGCAAGTGAAATGTCTCAAACTAAACCATATGCACAAAAACAAAGTATTGAAGTAAAACTTGGTTTAAATCAAAGCTATGTTTTGTGTGAATGCATGCAACTATTTAATATGAACATTTATGTGGTATTGTGAATATGCATACATCCAAGCCTGGCGACTGTGGTGATAAACCCTTTAAACAAATTAAAGGTCTATCTGTCTTAATGTCAACGAATTCGGTCATTCCTTTCTGTCCCCTTACCCTGGGATGTCCGGAACGGGAGTTGTCAATTCCTATGGTACCACTACCTACTAACGAACGGCGTGATCATTGTTAATGAATGTATTATCCCATGTAAACAAACCAAATGTCATACCAAAATGTAAGCATGTGAAAACAATGCACTAAGTATGTAATCAAATAAACATACATAGCGTGAAATGTCATGTAAAACGATGTACTAAGTAATGCACACAATGGGCACACCTAGCATGAAATGTAATGAAATCATGTACTATAGTGTACTAACGAACATAGCAGGTATATGATGTGAAAACAGGAAAGCATGAAAGTAACAAGTAGGCACATGTGTTCCACCCCAAAACAGTTTGGAAAACAGTAAAAGAGGGGTCTATGTACTCACTTGAGATTGCTCAGTTGTCAAAAGATAATCACCAAGTAAAGCTAGAGATCTCGGAATCAAACGGCACCTAATATAGGTAACTATGTTAATAAACCGGACCTATCTCGGAAGATTGGGTAGCATTAGGGTTTGTAAACCAAATGAGTGTAGGAACTCACGTGATATGGTTTAACAAAGCCTACATGCTAAATGAAACTTAACATAATTGTTTACGACCCATTACGACCCGTTTAGGAAGCTTATGCTACTTTAACGCGTCGTGCGCGTGAAACGCGTTCGGACCGCCTAACTAGTCCTATGACAAGTATTATATGCCTAAACATGTTACATAATCAGTTACGTGACAAAAGTTTAGGTTACATATGCTTCATTACCAATTATGTATGAAAAGGGTATTCTGGTAATTTACCTAAGGCATATAAACTACCTATCATATAACTACTTAAACGTCGTGACCATAAGGTATAACCTCGGAAGGTTATTCCCTACACTATGGTCACCTAATGTGTTTGGTCGGATCCTAATGATCGACCAAACTGGGTCGGGTTCGAGGTATAAGCGATTTATTAGATCGCTTACCCTACGACCCTAGACAACGTGGTAATCAGTAGGCATAGTCCCAAGGGACTATGACCATCGTGATTACAATCACGTTGCGAAGTTCAAACGAACTTCGCATTGACCATAACTGGTCAACGCTGAAAGTCAAACAAAGTTTGACTTTCTGACTCGAAAAGCAGTAAAAATAAGGAAAAGAACGAAAGAATACTTACGAAGGGTCCCCGAATGCTAACCCAGATCAAAATAGCTCAGGTATGAAACGAAGGTTCCAACTTAGAGCTTTCTTAATCAGATTTGTGGGTTTTGGGGTTGTGGGTGGATGGGTATTTATAGAATTCGGGTAACCGTTGAGATCGTTTCTTGGAAAGGAGGGCACGATCAAGGCCGTACACTTGTCGGAAAGTCATGGTGCCTCAAAATGCTCACCACCATAAGGATTGGACACTTGGCAAGGGGTTAGGGAGTGCAAAACAGCTGAAAACAGGCTGTTAAGTACTCTGCATCTGGTCTGGAGACCCCATACGCATCGTATGGTATATATACCATACGCATCGTATGGGTGAACTTTGGCAGAATTACAGTTTTGGTCCCTGAACTGTATTTAGGCCATTTTTGACACGTTTAAGGCCCGTTAACCCCATTTCAAAGCTCTAAAATGAAGTTAAAGTATAGGGAACTTAAAACATGCTCAAAAATATCTCGGATGTCGGTTCGTTTGGCCGTACGGTCGCGATGTTCGGTTAATTACGACGGAATACGCATAAGTGCGAAAAACGATCCAAATGACGCAACGAATGGATTTTTCTTAAGGCGAACACTAAAATATAATGTAGTCATGCTTTCATAAATTTTTGGATGTCCGGATGTATTCAGAACGTAAGTTATGCGCGAAAATGCAAACTTGTGCACTTTTTGACACTTTTAGTCCCTGAATGACCCAAAAGTTTATTTTAGCACACCGAACCCCTCAAAACTTATTTCTAAGCTATGTAAAGGATATTTAAGGTGTGTTTAACTTATGGTTATGTTCCGGAATGTTCGTTACAGTTCAAATTGACATACTTTCGCAGTTTGTCATATTTAGTCCCTGTAGTCGAATTAACTTGTTTTTGCCATACCAAAGCCTTCAAAACTTATTTCTAAGTTATGTAAAGGTTATTTAAGGTATGTTGAGTATATGTTGATGTTCCGGAGCATTTCTCGCATTAAACTGAGTACGTTTACGCACTAGTTTGCGTATAACTCTCCAGAAAGCGATGTAGAGTTTGAAATTACATAAAAGTCAAAACATGAAAAATGTATAACATAACAAAACAAACATTGTGATCAAATAACATTATTTTATTGATAACAGAACTGTTCATAGTGATTACAAGCACAGTTGTTACAGTCTCCCCTACTTGTGGAAATTTCGTCCCGAAATTTATTTAGAGGAAACTCGAGGAAAAAGATGTGGATATTTCGCCTTCATTTGATCTTCGCGTTCCCAAGTAAACTCAGGTCCACGTTTAGCTTCCCAGCGAACTTTGACCAAAGGAATGCGCTTGCGTTTAAGCCACTTGCCTTCACGTTCCATGATTTCCACTGGTTTCTCAACAAATTTCAGTGTTTTGCCAACACGAATTTCGTCAAGCGGTATGGAGTAGTTCTCATCAGCTGTACACTTCTTGAGATTGGACACGTGAAAAGTTGGATGAACATTTCCCAGTTCAGGAGGTAACTCAAGTCTGTAGGCTACCTTTCCGATTCTTTCGACGATCTTGAATGGTCCAACGTATCTAGGTGCAAGTTTTCCTTTCTTTCCAAATCTGATCACACCTTTCCAAGGTGAGACCTTAAGTAATACTCGATCACCGACTTGAAATTCAAAGGCTTTGCGTTTTGGGTCCGCGTAAATCTTCTGACGGTTTCTAGCTGCCTGAAGGTTATCACGAACCTTCTTGACCTTGTCAGTTGTCTCTAAAATGAGGGCAGGTCCAGTAAGTTGAGCCTCGCCAATCTCATTCCAGCAGACTGGTGAACGACATTTTCGACCATAGAGAGCTTCGAAAGGAGCCATTTTGATGCTAGTGTGATAACTGTTGTTGTAGGAGAATTCAATCAATTTCAGATGTGAATCCCAGCTACCACCAAAATCGATCACACAAGCTCTTAGCATATCCTCCAGTGTCTGGATTGTTCTCTCAGATTGACCATCTGTTTGCGGATGATAAGCTGTGCTCAGATTAAGTTGGGTCCCCATAGCAGATTGCATGGTTCTCCAAAAATGAGAAGTGAAACGAGCATCTCTGTCAGAAATGATGTTCAAAGGAACACCATGTCGAGCCACAATTTCATCTACATAGATTTGAGCAAGTCTGTCAGTAGGAAAATCCTCGCGGATTGGCAAGAAATGTGCTGACTTTGTAAGACGATCAACGACTACCCAGATGGCATCATGACCTTTCTTTGTGCGCGGGAGTTTGGTAACAAGATCCATAGTAATGTTTTCCCATTTCCAAACTGGGATTTCTGGTTGCTCCAATAAACCAGATGGACGCTGATGTTCAGCCTTAACCTTAAGACAAGTAAGGCATTTTGACACGTATAAGGCAATGTCTTTCTTCATACCAGGCCACCAATAGTGAATACGAAGATCCTTATACATCTTATCTGAGCCCGGATGAATAGAATAGCGAGACTTATGGGCTTCATCCATAAGCAAGGTACGAAGATCATCCTGGCTTGGGACCCACAAACGGTCCATGAAGTAATATGATCCATTGTCCTTCAGTTCCAGAGCAGGTGTTATGTGGTAAGGAAATTCCTTATCCATCAAACCTTGTGAAACACAAGATTGTTGAGCTAGAGAAATGCGGGCTTGAATATCAGATCGAGCTTGAATAACAGATTGAACACGTACACAATGAAGCTTAGTACGTTCCTTACGACTCAATGCATCAGCTACGACATTCGCCTTACCAGGATGGTAGCGAATTTCGCAATCATAGTCGTTTAAAAGCTCAACCCAACGTCGCTGTCTCATGTTGAGTTCTTTCTGGTTGAAGATATGCTGAAGACTTTTGTGGTCAGTGAAAACCACACATTTTGTGCCGTACAAATAGTGTCTCCAGATCTTGAGAGCAAAGACAACTGCACCCAACTCAAGATCATGAGTGGTGTAGTTCTTCTCATGTATCTTCAACTGCCTTGATGCATAAGCTATGACTTTGTTCCTTTGCATAAGAACACAGCCAAGACCCAATTTTGATGCATCACAATACACAACAAAATCATCATCACCCTCAGGCAATGATAGAACAGGCGCATCGCAAAGCTTCTGCTTCAAGTGTTGAAAAGCTTCCTCTTGTTTGAATCCCCAGTAAAAGGGCATTTTCTTCTGAGTTAGAGCAGTTAGAGGAACTGCAATCTTAGAGAAGTTTTCAATGAAGCGGCGATAATAACCCGCTAGACCAAGAAAAGAACGAACTTCAGTAGGAGTAGTAGGCGTATCCCAATCCTTAATCGCACTGATCTTGGAGGGATCTACATGAATACCCCGTTCGTTGATAACATGCCCCAAAAATTGAACTTCTTTAAGCCAAAATTCGCACTTGGAGAATTTGGCGAATAGTTGCTCTTTCTTTAGGAGTTCAAGGGTAAGACGAAGATGTTGCTCGTGGTCAGCTTGCGTCTTAGAGTATATCAAGATGTCATCAATAAAAACAATGACGAACTGATCCAAATAAGGTTTACAGACCCGATTCATTAAGTCCATGAAAACAGCAGGAGCATTAGTCAAACCGAATGGCATGACTGTGAATTCATAATGCCCATAACGAGTGCGGAATGCTGTCTTCGGAATGTCTTCTTCTTGCACTCGAAGTTGATGATATCCAGATCGCAGATCAATCTTTGAAAAATAAGAAGCACCCTGTAGCTGATCAAAGAGATCGTCTATGCGAGGTAGGGGATATCGATTCTTGATGGTAAGCTTGTTAAGCTCACGATAATCGATACACATCCTAAAGGATCCATCCTTCTTCTTGACAAAAAGAACGGGAGCACCCCAAGGTGAAAAACTGGGACGGATAAAGCCTTTGTCAGAGAGCTCCTGAAGCTGTTTAGACAACTCTTGCATCTCAGACGGTGCAAGACGATATGGAGCTCTGGCAATGGGATTTGCACCAGGTACGAGATCAATGCGGAACTCGACTTGGCGTGCTGGAGGTAGACCAGGTAAATCTTCAGGGAACACTTCAGAATAATCCCGAACGACAGGAATATCTGAAATAGACTTACCCTTGCCTTTATCTTCTGTAACATGTGCTAAGAAAGCCACATAGTTCTTCTGCAGATACTTCCGGGCTTTGAAACAAGACATGAGTCTGAGACCACCGATAGGCTTCTCACCTTGAACCTGCAGAATCTCGCCTGTCGAAAGCGGCACACGAACAATCTTCTTAGAACAAACTATCTCTGCGTGATGCTTGGATAACCAATCCATTCCCACAATGACGTCGAAGCTTCCAAGTTGCATAGGCGTGAGGTCGATAGGAAAAAGATGATCATTAAGGTTCAACTGGCAGTTGCGTAGAACAGAATTAAGAATAATTGGTTCACCACTAGCAACCTCTACTGTCAAAGATTTACTTAGTTTCGTTCTAGACACGCGAAGCATCGGCTCAAAAGACAAAGACACGAAACTCTTATCGGCACCAGAATCGAAAAGAACAGATGCAGGCTGATTATTAATAAAGAACGTACCGTTCACCACATTATCGTCAGCCTGTGCCTCTTGGGCATTCATGTTAAAAACTCGGCCTCGAGCCGGAGCCGGATTCTGGTTCTGGTTCTGGTTCTGGTTCTGGTTGGCTAGCCTTGGGCACCGGTTTCTATAGTGGGTCAGATCCCCACAATTGTAACAAGCACCTGGTGGGTATTGTGGTCGTGCAGCTTGACCCTGTTGCGGAGCAGCTTGTTGAGCCGGGTTCTGAACCGCGGGATTCTGAGCAGATCGACAAAAATTGGCGAGATGGCCTGATTTCCCACAGTTAGTACAGAAACGGCATGGAAGTTGCGGCTGGTGGTGACTGTTGCATCTATTGCACAAAGGTGCATTCCCTGAATAGGGTCTCTTCGCTGGAGGCTGTGCAGGTTGGTTGAGAGCTGCCTGATTAGCTTGGGCAGTGATAGCAAAATTTTGAGAAGCCTTACGCTTCTTTGACCTCTTCGAAGAACCAGAGTTCTTTCCATTCAAGTTTTGACCTTTCTTGTTATCTTCCTTGTCAGCCGACTGCTTCTTGCCCTTGTCACCCTTCCTGTGTAGCTTTCCCTTTCTAATCTGCGACTCAGTCAATGTCGCAGATAGCTCGATCGCCTGACGAAGTGTGGCAGGGTTACTACCAGTAAGAATGTCTTGTACCGAGTCAGGTAGGCCATCGATGTATCTCTCGATAGCCTTGTCGAGTGGGGTGACCATTGTTGGGCAAAGCAGGCTCAATTCTTCAAACCGATCAGTATAAGCCCTGTGCTCACCACTATCTTGCTTCAAAACATCAAACTCTTTCTCCAACGCTCGCTGTTCATGACGAGGACAGAATTCCCTCATCATAAGGGCTCTAAGTTCAGCCCATGTCTGTGCGAGAGCAACTTCAGCACCTTGGTCCCTCATAACCCCGTTCCACCATGTCAAAGCCCTCTTCTGAAATACACTCGAGGAGAACTCGACCTTGCGATTATCCGGACACTGCACATGGCGAAAAGTATTCTCTATGCTCTCGAACCACTGAAGAAGCCCAGTCGCTCCCTCAGAACCACTAAACTTGAGTGGTTTAGCCTGGTTAAAATCCTTGTATTTGCATGGAACATTGTTGTTGTTGTTGGCTTGATTCCATTGAGCAAAGAGATTTGGAAACTGAGCAGCCATCTGCTGCGCAATAATTTCTGCCAGTTCAGCAGTAGCTATCTGGTTCTCGCGTCGAGGAGGCATTCTAAAAGAGGAAAACATGAAAAGAAACGAGTGAGATGATTGGATGAAAAGAACGAGATGATAAAAACAAGAATTGCAAACAGCATAGATGGTGGTCATTCGTCCATATCACAAAGCAAACAAACGACTCACAGTGACTAATCAAAGTAAATGGGTCAAAAATAATGTATAATGAAGACATGCTCGCCTATAAGTGAACACTCACTCCAAGAATTCCCAGGTAAGCACAACTGGTCTCGCGTCTGGTTGAGATGTATACGAAGTGCTTGCCTAGACAGAAAACCCAGAATACAGGCATTCACCCTTCCAGTTTGCACATGTTCACATTATTTAAAACCCAAAACGTTTGACGGGATTTTTGAAAATTAGAAGGCACAAGGCCAAAAACCAATACTGAAAAGGGTTCAAAACCATAAAACAGAGGGTTCAAAACCTTACAATTGAGGGTTCAAAACCTTGTAAAAATTTATTCAAAAACAGATGATTGTTTTTCAAAAATCGTTTCGGAAAAATTTTGGTTCCTTGTTTTGTTAATCACCTAAGGATAGGTGATGTACATGTTTTAAGATCTAAACACAAGATAACTTGTGTTAGGGTCCTAGAAAAGTTATAGTCTAGGTCAAAGCATTACTAATAACCTAATTCCCTATAACCATTGGCTCTGATACCAACTCTTCTGTCACACCCCGACCGCGTAAAACAACAAATCGCGGCGGAAACATCGGGGCGTGTTGCGACAGAATTAATTGTCTCATAACCATGGCATACAAAGTTTTATTTATTTATTAAACAAGGGTGTTTCATTGTTTCAAACAGGTAATTAAAGAGTTCAGAACATAATTAAACATAGTCTATCTTCTTTTAAAGTTTCTAAGGCACAGGTCCGCCCTAGTATCATGATCAACATCCTACGGAAAAGCACCTGAAAACACATGTGAAAATAGGTACGTCAGCATAAAAATGCCTGTGAGATACATAGGTTTGTGAAAATAAGATTCATGACTTGTATTTGAGAAAATGTTTAGTCATGAACCTTGTTATTTGCTTTGACTTGTAAATCATTTGAAAACAATAAGATCAGATGATATGTATAAGTAAATGTCAGGTTAAATAAATAACCATGTAAAAATGTGTTTGTATAAGATAAGTTGTTTGTAAATCAATGTCTTGTGAAAAGTATGTTATTTGTATAAAATGTTCTATGTCTCAAACTGAAATGATTCAAATAACGTTACGCCATGTAATACCATACAAACACTTATATATAGGAAGTACCAGCGGCGTATCCACCATGCTTGTATCATATTACACACGCATCGTTACTTAATCACTTAATCAAACAAAACCAACCAATGTAAGAAGTCTATGTTTAAACAAATTGTCAAATGTATTGAATAATATGTCAAGTGTAAATCATGTCAAATGTCTATGTCAATTATCCATGTCAAATGTCTATGTCAAATATCCATGTCAAATGTCTATGTCAAATATCCATGTCAAATGTCTATGTCAAAATATCCATGTCAAATGTCTATGTCAAAATGTCATGTATGGCAAGTGAAATGTCTCAAACTAAACCATATGCACAAAAACAAAGTATTGAAGTAAAACTTGGTTTAAATCAAAGCTATGTTTTGTGTGAATGCATGCAACTATTTAATATGAACATTTATGTGGTATTGTGAATATGCATACATCCAAGCCTGGCGACTGTGGTGATAAACCCTTTAAACAAATTAAAGGTCTATCTGTCTTAATGTCAACGAATTCGGTCATTCCTTTCTGTCCCCTTACCCTGGGATGTCCGGAACGGGAGTTGTCAATTCCTATGGTACCACTACCTACTAACGAACGGCGTGATCATTGTTAATGAATGTATTGTCCCATGTAAACAAACCAAATGTCATACCAAAATGTAAGCATGTGAAAACAATGCACTAAGTATGTAATCAAATAAACATACATAGCGTGAAATGTCATGTAAAACGATGTACTAAGTAATGCACACAATGGGCACACCTAGCATGAAATGTAATGAAATCATGTACTATAGTGTACTAACGAACATAGCAGGTATATGATGTGAAAACAGGAAAGCATGAAAGTAACAAGTAGGCACATGTGTTCCACCCCAAAACAGTTTGGAAAACAGTAAAAGAGGGGTCTATGTACTCACTTGAGATTGCTCAGTTGTCAAAAGATAATCACCAAGTAAAGCTAGAGATCTCGGAATCAAACGGCACCTAATATAGGTAACTATGTTAATAAACCGGACCTATCTCGGAAGATTGGGTAGCATTAGGGTTTGTAAACCAAATGAGTGTAGGAACTCACGTGATATGGTTTAACAAAGCCTACATGCTAAATGAAACTTAACATAATTGTTTACGACCCATTACGACCCGTTTAGGAAGCTTATGCTACTTTAACGCGTCGTGCGCGTGAAACGCGTTCGGACCGCCTAACTAGTCCTATGACAAGTATTATATGCCTAAACATGTTACATAATCAGTTACGTGACAAAAGTTTAGGTTACATATGCTTCATTACCAATTATGTATGAAAAGGGTATTCTGGTAATTTACCTAAGGCATATAAACTACCTATCATATAACTACTTAAACGTCGTGACCATAAGGTATAACCTCGGAAGGTTATTCCCTACACTATGGTCACCTAATGTGTTTGGTCGGATCCTAATGATCGACCAAACTGGGTCGGGTTCGAGGTATAAGCGATTTATTAGATCGCTTACCCTACGACCCTAGACAACGTGGTAATCAGTAGGCATAGTCCCAAGGGACTATGACCATCGTGATTACAATCACGTTGCGAAGTTCAAACGAACTTCGCATTGACCATAACTGGTCAACGCTGAAAGTCAAACAAAGTTTGACTTTCTGACTCGAAAAGCAGTAAAAATAAGGAAAAGAACGAAAGAATACTTACGAAGGGTCCCCGAATGCTAACCCAGATCAAAATAGCTCAGGTATGAAACGAAGGTTCCAACTTAGAGCTTTCTTAATCAGATTTGTGGGTTTTGGGGTTGTGGGTGGATGGGTATTTATAGAATTCGGGTAACCGTTGAGATCGTTTCTTGGAAAGGAGGGCACGATCAAGGCCGTACACTTGTCGGAAAGTCATGGTGCCTCAAAATGCTCACCACCATAAGGATTGGACACTTGGCAAGGGGTTAGGGAGTGCAAAACAGCTGAAAACAGGCTGTTAAGTACTCTGCATCTGGTCTGGAGACCCCATACGCATCGTATGGTATATATACCATACGCATCGTATGGGTGAACTTTGGCAGAATTACAGTTTTGGTCCCTGAACTGTATTTAGGCCATTTTTGACACGTTTAAGGCCCGTTAACCCCATTTCAAAGCTCTAAAATGAAGTTAAAGTATAGGGAACTTAAAACATGCTCAAAAATATCTCGGATGTCGGTTCGTTTGGCCGTACGGTCGCGATGTTCGGTTAATTACGACGGAATACGCATAAGTGCGAAAAACGATCCAAATGACGCAACGAATGGATTTTTCTTAAGGCGAACACTAAAATATAATGTAGTCATGCTTTCATAAATTTTTGGATGTCCGGATGTATTCAGAACGTAAGTTATGCGCGAAAATGCAAACTTGTGCACTTTTTGACACTTTTAGTCCCTGAATGACCCAAAAGTTTATTTTAGCACACCGAACCCCTCAAAACTTATTTCTAAGCTATGTAAAGGATATTTAAGGTGTGTTTAACTTATGGTTATATTCCGGAATGTTCGTTACAGTTCAAATTGACATACTTTCGCAGTTTGTCATATTTAGTCCCTGTAGTCGAATTAACTTGTTTTTGCCATACCAAAGCCTTCAAAACTTATTTCTAAGTTATGTAAAGGTTATTTAAGGTATGTTGAGTATATGTTGATGTTCCGGAGCATTTCTCGCATTAAACTGAGTACGTTTACGCACTAGTTTGCGTATAACTCTCCAGAAAGCGATGTAGAGTTTGAAATTACATAAAAGTCAAAACATGAAAAATGTATAACATAACAAAACAAACATTGTGATCAAATAACATTATTTTATTGATAACAGAACTGTTCATAGTGATTACAAGCACAGTTGTTACAATAACCGTTGAGGAAAATGAATTATCCATTCATTTTCGTTCTGAAGAATATCCGTTGAGGAAATGAATATCCGTTGTGTAGTCCTTCATTTCCAACTCTGAGGAAATAACCGTTGAAAATGACTCCGTTAGTTCATTTTCATTTCTGAAGATTTATCCGTTGGGGAAATGAATATCCGTTTGTCTGTCCTTCATTTCCGTACCTGAGGAAACAACCGTTGAAAATGACTCCGTTATTTCATTTTCGTTTCTGAAGATTATCCGTTGAGGAAATGAATACCCGTTGTTTATCTTTTCATTTCCATTCTGAAGAATAACCGTTGAGGAAAATGAATTATCCATTCATTTTCGTTCTGAAGAATATCCGTTGAGGAAATGAATATCCGTTGTGTAGTCCTTCATTTCCAACTCTGAGGAAATAACCGTTGAAAATGACTCCGTTAGTTCATTTTCGTTTCTGAAGATTTATCCATTGGGGAAATGAATATCCGTTTGTCTGTCCTTCATTTCCGTACCTGAGGAAACAACCGTTGAAAATGACTCCGTTATTTCATTTTCGTTTCTGAAGATTATCCGTTGAGGAAATGAATACCCGTTGTTTATCTTTTCATTTCCATTCTGAAGAATAACCGTTGAGGAAAATGAATTATCCATTCATTTTCGTTCTGAAGAATATCCGTTGAGGAAATGAATATCCGTTGTGTAGTCCTTCATTTCCAACTCTTAGGAAATAACCGTTGAAAATGACTCCGTTAGTTCATTTTCGTTTCTGAAGATTTATCCGTTGGGGAAATGAATATCCGTTTGTCTGTCCTTCATTTCCGTACCTGAGGAAACAACCGTTGAAAATGACTCCGTTATTTCATTTTCGTTTCTGAAGATTATCCGTTGAGGAAATGAATACCCGTTGTTTATCTTTTCATTTCCATTCTGAAGAATAACCGTTGAGGAAAATGAATTATCCATTCATTTTCGTTCTGAAGAATATCCGTTGAGGAAATGAATATCCGTTGTGTAGTCCTTCATTTCCAACTCTGAGGAAATAACCGTTGAAAATGACTCCGTTATTTCATTTTCGTTTCTGAAGATTACCCGTTGAGGAAATGAATATCCGTTGATTTTTCTTTCATTTCAAACTCTGAAGAACAAACCGTTGAGGAAAATGACCCCGTTTGTTCATTTTCGTTCTGAAGAATATCCGTTGAGAGAAATGAATATCCGTTGATTTTTCTTTCATTTCAAACTCTGAAGAATAAACCGTTGAGGAAAATGACCCCGTTTGTTCATTTTCGTTCTGAAGAATATCCGTTGAGAGAAATGAATATCCGTGGATTATTCCTTCATTCCCAATTCTGACGAAGAATCCGTTGAGAAAGAATGAATCATCCATTCATTCTCACTTCTGAAGAATATCCGTTGAGGGAAATGTATATACGTTTAATTAACTCCTTTATTTTCCATTTCCGAAGAAACCATTGAAGAAAATGACTCTGTTTGTTCATTTTCGCTTCTGAAAATTATCCGTTGAGGAAAATAACCAGATTATGTCCTACATATCTCTGGTGACTATTTGACACAAAGTCATAAACAGACTCCTACGAATTAATTTCGGGACGAAATTTCCTAAAGTAGGGGAGACTGTAACACCTGTGTCATTTCAACCATCAAACAAATGCCCAACCAATGAAATATTGTATTTCATACTTGGGATTTGTAAAAATATGTGTATCGTTTACACATATCAATTCTTGTTCGATTTCAAACTCTATATCGCTTTCTGGAAGGTTATACGCGCACTAATGCGTAAATATAACCAGTTTAAATGCAGCAAACACTCCGGAATAGTGACATATACTTAACATACCTTAAATAACCTTTACATAACTTAGAAATAAGTTTTGAAGGCTTTGGTATTGCAAAAATAAACTTTTGTGTCATTCAGGGACTAAAAGCGTCAAAAAGTGCACAAGTTTGCATTTTCGCGCATAACTTACGTTCTGAATACATCCGGACATCCAAAAATTTATGAAAGCATGACTACATTATATTATAGTGTTCGCCTTAAGAAAAATCCATTCGTTTCGTCATATGGATCGTTTTTCGCGCTTATGCGCATTCCGTCGTAATTAAGCGAACATCGCGTTCGTACGACCAAACGAACCAACACCCGGCATATTTTTGAGCATGTTTCATGTCCACAATGTTTAGGCAACATTTTAGGGCCTTAAAGTTGGCTTTACGGGCCTTAGAAGTGTCGGAAATGGCCTTAAACACGTGCAGGGACTGAAACTGTCATTTTTCAAACATATGTGCAGATCAGAAGGGCCATGCGGCCCGCATTGTCTTTGGCTGATCCTGAAGCGGGCCGCTTCCCACTATCAGACCAGATTAACTGCATTTAACAGCTGGTTGCAGCTGTTTAGCACCTCCAATCCCTCTTCCACATGTCAAATCCTTATGGTTAGTGGCAATTTAGGCACCATAACATCCCGACAAGTGTACGCCTTGGATCGTGGCACGTTTTCCATGAAACGATCTTAACGGTTCTCCGAATACTATAAATACCTCACCCCCCATTACTACAAATGCACTAGAATTCTGATTTTAGAAACTCTAAGTTGAAACCATTGTTTCATACCTGAGATTCTTGAATCGGGATTAGCATTCGGGGACCCTGGGTAAGTATTCTTTCGTTCTTTTCCTTATTTTACTGCTTTTCGAGTCAGAAAGTCAAACTTTGTTTGACTTTCAGCGTTGACCAGTAATGGTCAATGCGAAGTTCGTTTGAACTTCGCAACGTGATTGTAATCACGATGGTCATAGTCCCTTGGGACTATGCCTACTGATTACCACGTTGTCTAGGGTCGTAGGGTAAGCGATCTAATAAATCGCTTATACCTCGAACCCGACCCAGTTTGGTCGATCATTAGGATCCGACCAAATACATTAGGTGACCATAGTAGGTAGGGAATAACCTTCCGAGGTTATACCCTATGGTCACATCGTTTAAGTAGTTGTATGATAGGTAGTTTATATGCCTTAGGTAAATTACCAGAATACCCTTTTCATGTATAATTGGTAATTTAGCATATGTAACCTAAACTTTTGTCACATAACTGATTATGCAACATGTTTAGGCATATAACACTTGTCATAGGACTAGTTAGGCGGTCCGAACGCGTTTCACGCGAACGACGCGTTAAAGTAGCATAAGCTACCTAAACGGGTCGTAATGGGTCGAAGGCACTTAGATTAAGGTTTCATTAGTATGTAGGCTTTGTTAAACCATATGACACGAGTCTCTATACTCGTTTGGTTTACGAACCCTCATTCTATCAGATCTTCCGTTTTAGGTCCGGTTAATTAACGTAGTTACCTATTTAGGTGCCGTTTGATTCCGTGATCTCTAGCATTGCTTGGTGGTTATCATAGGACTTCTGAGCAATCTCAAGTGAGTACATAGACCCCTCTTTTACTGTTTTCTAAACTGTTTTGGGGTGGAACACATGTGCCTACTTGTTACTTTCATGCTTTCCTGTTTTTAACATCATATACTGCTATGTTCGTTAGTACATTATAGTACATGATTTCAATACACTTTATGCTATGTATGTCCATTATGTGCATACTTAGTACATTGTTTTTCATTGCTTTTCTGTTGCATATGCTTATCCAGCATATGAACACATTATACTACATATTGAACCGTTGTAAACATTTGACTATGTGAACCGTTTGTATCTGTGATCCGTTGATATCTGTGAACCGTTTGTATCTGTGAACCGTTTGTATCTGTGAACCGTTTGTATCTGTGAACCGTTTGTATCTGTGAACCGTTTGTATCTGTGAACCGTTTGTATCTGTGAACCGTTTGTATCTGTGAACCGTATTTGACCATACATAAACATTTCTACTATTGTTAAACATTACTTTGGTGGTTTGGTTTGATTAAATGATTAAGTAACGATACGTGTGTAATATGATACAAGCATGGTGGATACGCCGCTGGTACTTCCTATATATAAGTGTTTGTATGGTATTACATATTGTAGCGTTATTTGGATCATTTCAGTTTGATACATATAACATTTTATACAAATAACATACTTTTCACAAGACATTGTTTTACAAACAACTTATCTTATACAAATCCATTTTACTATGGTTATTCATTTAACCATACATTATTCATTTATTTCTACATATCATCTGATCTTATCGATTTTCAAATGATTTACAAAACAAAGCAAATAACAAGGTTCATGACTAAACACTTTCTCAAACATAAGTCATGAAGCCTATTTTCACAAAACCTATGTATCTCACCGGCATTTTTATGCTGACGTACCATATTTTCACATGTGTTTTTCAGGAGCTGTTGCATAAGATGATCAAGATACACTTAGGCGGACATGGGCCTTAGTGACAATAAAAGATGCAGACTAGTTAATTATGTTGTATTTCCATGTTTGTTTAGACATTGTAACACTCATATTGAATAAAACGAAACTTTAATTTCCAAGGTTGTGAAACATTAATTCTGTTACAACACTCCCCGACGTTTCCGCCACGTTTTGTATGTTCCACGTGGTCGGGGTGTGACATCATGAATCCTATTTTCATAAACCTATGTATCTCACAGGCATTTTTATGCTGACGTACCTATTTTCACATGTGTTTCAGGATATGATGCATAGGATTTATCAAGATACACTTAGGCGGACTTGGGCCTTAGCGACAATAAAAGATGCAAGACTAGTTATTTATGTTATGTTTCTTTGATTGTCATGACATTGTAACTACTTTAATCAATAAAACAATATTTCAATTTCCATTTGTTATGAAACAATGATTCTGTTACAACACTCCCGACGTTTTCCGCCACGTATTGTTGTTCTACGTGGTCGGGGTGTGACAGAAAAGTTGGTATCAGAGCTCATGGTTATAGGGAATTAGGTTATTAGTAATACTTTGACCTGGTCTATAACCTTCCTAGGACCCTAACGCGAGTTTACTTGCGTTTAGTTATAAAACAATACTGTCACCTATCCTTAGGCGACAACCACAACAAGAACATAAATTTCAAAACCGCTTTGAAAACTAATCATCTGTTCTAGGATGATTGATTACTAGGTTTTGAACCCTCTATTGTAAGGTTTTGAACCCCTTTGAGTTTTCAAAACCTCGTCAAGGTTTTGGGTTTTAAATAATGTGAACACGTGCAAACTGGAAGGGTGAATGCCTGTATTCTGGGTTTTCTGTCTAGGCAAGCACTTCGTATACATCTCATCAGACGCGAGACCAGTTGTGCTTACCTGGGAATTCTTGGGATGAGTGTTCACTTATAGGCGAGCATGTCTTCGCGATACATTATTTTTGACCCATTTACTTTGATTTGTCACTGTCTCATTTGTTTGCCTTAGATAACAAACAAATGATCGCAAATTCTTATGCATTACCATTCTGCATTATTTACCCGATGACATTTCACTTGTTTCTTCCTATGTCTTTCATTTTGGTTACACATTACATGTTTTTGTGCATATGGTTTAGTTGATATATTTCACTAGCCATACATATCATTTTGGTTACACATTACATGATTTACATTTGACACATAAACATTATTGACATTGGTTACACATTACATGATTTACATATTGACATAGACATTTTAACATATTATTCAATATGTTTGGCAATTGGTTTAAACATAGACATCTTACATTGGTGGTTTGTTTGGGTAAGTGATTCGAGTAACGAGGCGTGTGTAATATGATACAAGCATGGTGGATAAGCTGCTGGTACTTCCTATATATAAGTGATTGTATGGTATTACATATCGTAGCGTTATTCGAATCATTTCAATTTAAGACATATAACATTTTATACAAAATAACATACTTTTCACAAGACATTGTTTTACAAAACAACTTATCTTATACAAACTCATTTTACTTGGTTATTTATTTAACCATACTTTATTCTCTTATTTATACATATCATCTGATTTTATCACTTTTCAAATGATTTACAAGACAAAGCAAATTGCAAGGTTCATGACTAAACATTTTCTTAAACATAAGTCATGAATTCTATTTTCACAAAACCTATGTATCTCACAGGCATTTTTATGCTGTCGTACCTATTTTCACATGTGTTTCAGGATATGATGCATAGGATTTATCAAGATACACTTAGGCGGACTTGGGCCTTAGTGACAATAAAAGATGCAAGACTAGTTATTTATGTTATATTTCTTTGATTGTCAGGACATTTTAACTCTTTTATTCAATAAAACAATATTTCAATTTCCATGTGTTATGAAACAATGATTCTGTTACAACACTCCCCGACGTTTCCGCCACGTTTTGTTGTTTTACGTGGTAGGGGTGTGACAGCAACTTAACTAGCTTCCTCAGTAACCACGCGCTAAATTTCGGGAAGAAATTCTCTTAACAGGGGGAGAATGTGACAACCCTCAAATTTACATGTAACCGTACAATCTATTAATGTTAATTAAAGTACTTGATGACTGTGCTGAATCATTTAACTGCTCTCTGATTACTATGTTATACTTACATGTACTTGTTAACATACTAATAGTGTACAGAAAAGTCATTAAATAGTCCTTGGTGTTTTCCTAAGTGTTAGAAATTAAAAGTGTTACAAAAATATATATAAAAGACACTTTACGGATTAATTAAGCACTTTAACGGAACAGTATCAAACCGAACAACCGGACTTTACCCGGAACATAAAAATATTGCGAAATACATTGTTTATACTTTTCTGAGCTAGTTAGGGCCCCCTAACACCCTAACACCCGTTATATTACTACACACACACTAATACACTAACTACATACTTAAATCTTAACCAAACTAGTAACTATATCATCACAATCCAACCCTTACCCCCTACTCACGGTCACCACAAGGGTGACCCACCTTTGCACTTTCTTGAATATTTTATTAAGTGGTGTTGGTTATCTAGAGGACATAATGCATGGTGGGTAATAAGGAAAAATGGTTTATAAGTAAACACTTAGGATTATCATTCTCATTCACAAATCACAAAACTCAAACTCTCCTTCCTCTCTCCTTGCTTGTCTTCGGCCGAACACCATCACCACCATACACACACCATCAAGTCTTGATCTAGCCATTCTTCATACATACAAAGGTGCAAGGGATCATACAAGAAGGCTCGGTGCACTCGGAAGCTCAAGGACCTCTCTAGATTTCTTTTATCCACCACATTTACACCTTGTTTCTTCCCTAGCCTTGTGCTAGTAGTAAGTGCTTCTAATCATCATCTTGATCTTGTTTATGGTGGTTAATAGTTGATTTAATGGTTAAAATTTAGAAACACTAAAGAACATAACATAAAGTCTTGAACATAAGATGAATAAGGTGGATAAAGAAAAGATATGTGTGTAAATCATGTAAATCTTGTGTTGTTATGATTCTTGTTGATTTCCTGATGATTTGTTGGTTAATATTGATGTTTGATGTTGTTGTGATCACTAAACATGTTAACGGAATCAATCGAACACAAGTTAGAAAGTTAAAAGCTGAAATAGTAGGTTGTTTGGTGATTACAGCCAACTTCAGTTGGCTGTAACAGGACTGTAACTTAACGAAAAATGTATTTTCTAAAGTCTAGATTTATGTATTATGAAATACAGTTCTAATGGCAATAGAATCATAATTTTTGGACTCCGTTTACTATTTTTAAAGTGTCATTTCGTAACAGCAGCTAGAGCTGCAATTTTTCTACTGAAAATATGCGTTCTGTTTTCTGTCATAACTTGAGTTCTGTGTAGAGTTAGATCACGCAATTTGTACTATATATGACCACCCATGTATTTCTAATTCTCTCACTGGAATTTCATAAATCGGACTCTCGAGGAATTTTAAATAAATTATTCCGTGGACTGCAGTCAGAAAAAGATAAATCTGATTTCAGTCCGGAAAATGATTCGTTATAAAATATCGGTGATGAATTGGATCCCGAGATTTTTACACAATAATATTTGGAACGTTTAAGACGTTCTGTAAAAATTTGGGAATTTGTAGAACAAGTTAACTATTTTATTAAAATCCTTGAAAACAGCCCAGTTTTGAATATAAAAGCTGAAATGACATAAGTTGTAATTTGCGTGTCTAAACGTCGAGTATGTTATATGTGAATGATCTAACATGTTATGTGCAATATCGTATGTTTATTTATGAACGGGAATAGATGGGAAGTTTATATGGGCATAAACCGTTAAAGTAATGCATGTTATGTGATAGATACGTGTAGGAACTTTGTGCTCTATTTGAAAATCACTAAATGACTAACTGGTAATCATATTAGGACTTGATTGACCAACCTTGACTGTTAGCTTTAGTTGAGAATCTAACCGAGCAAACCAAGGTGAGTTCACACACTTTCTAAGGCATGGGATTCCCGGTGGTTTGGGAATGGGTTAAAGAATTAAAACGGAATCTACATATCTTACTTAGGTAGGATATGTACGGCCATCCTCCTTGGGTTGGATGCCAATGTTAATCCTGCGTATTCTCGTTGGGAGAACTACGTACGTTCGTCCTCCTCGGGTTGGACAACAACCTTAAAACTTACTAGACAAAACTCTATCATAAGTCCCTCATTTTATATCGACTTAATCGCCGAGGCCGATGGCGAGCGGGTCATTAGTTAATAGCGCTATTAGGTTTAACAAACCTCACACCGTGTCGTTCAAACGGGCGTGTACTAATGGACTATGGCAAAGGGTCAATGCTGATAGACATTGACTTAGGGCACAACTTACTTTCGTTAGTAGTCGATATCATACCGTCTAGTAGTTCACATGGGGAAGCCCCCACTGATCATGGGTATGGATTAGGTAATAAAAGGAACTGGTTAAACATACTTTCAACTAAGGGGTAACCCCCACGGCAAATAAGCCAACGAAAGTCAAACCACGTTTTTCAGAAACATCTTAAAACTAAACAACCAAACGTGAATTCACTCAACTTTGTTGTTGACTCGTTGTTACATGCCTTACAGGTCGCTAGTTGCTTACGGAGCTTGCACGGGGAGGAGGTTGTTGTGGAATATGGATGTTAAGTCCTGTGTTAAACATTTAATCCTTATGAACTTATTAAACCTACGTTTTGGACTTTAAACTTATGAACTATGGGACTTATGTTTTGAACTTACGTTTTATGCTTCCGCTGTCAACCTAAAACTGGTTTACTTCCTTTTGGTCACCAATCGTATTGTGTTTGGTTTTATTTACTTAATTGTGTTGTTCAATATGATTGGTGGCTCGATCCTGGTCACGTCACGCCTCCAAGCGGTGGTACTCCGCATGGTGGATTTTGGGGGTGTGACATTAACAGAGTTATATAATTTTTTTTTGGGTAAAGGGTTACCCCGGTGATTCTATATATTCACAATCAGATAAAACAAGTAGTGTAGTGAGCCTACACTAGTTCAATCATGGGACATGCCCCACGAAAGTAAAAACAAGTTCAACCAAAAACAACCAAAGAGTAACAATGAGACTACTAGACTAAACTCTAGAAAAACGAAACACAAGAAACAACTACTCAGCCACCATCATCATTAACGGCTTCCCCACGAATATCCCAATCTCCAAGAAGCTTCCGCACATTTGCAGTACTCTTTAGCTTTGCTCCCATCAGCTTGTATCTTACCGTCTTTAAAATAATATCACTAACCATTTCCGGGGGTCTCAGTTGATCTTTGAATAACCGAGCATTCCTCTCTTGCCATATGAAGTAAGAAGCAGCCGCAACTAGAAGTTTAGCAACATATATCGCAGCCGATTCAGAACGAGCACGAGCAAGTAACCAATTAACAATATCCCTCCATTTCGGGCTAACCGATGACATACCCACCTTTTGCCTCACTATAAGCCAAACTTGAGATGAAAATTTACATTCAAAGAGTAGGTGAGGATGAGAATCAAAGTTCTCATAACACAAAAGGCAACACATCATATTCATATTCTTCCGTCTTGAAATATCCCACTTCAGAATTTTGTCTTGAGTTAAAAGTTTACCTTTCATGACCAACCACAACATAAAAGCATGCCGAGGGATACACTGCGAGAACCAAACAATATTGCACCAGTTTACTTCCGGCTCCTTATACCAAACCGAATGCCAAAAACTCGACGAAGAGAACTCGGTTAAGTCACTGCCATCCTTCCATAAAAGTCTATCTTGTTTTGTCGGATTTAAGTGTAACTGATCAAGATGAATGAGCACCGGAAAAAGATCTCTCCAAGCCATAGGCCATCTCCAATTATCAATCGAATAGACATCAGCCACTAAATCATCAAGCTTGAAATCCGCATCAGTAATAGTTCTTGGCGATAGGAAGTCACCTAACGGCCCCAGATCACACCAGTAGTCGAACCAGGCCGAAGTCCTCACACCATTGCCTAATTCCGACCATATATGATTTCTGACTAGCGGCCGCATCTGAATCAATTTCCTCCACGACCAACACCAACTAGAAGGAGTTTTGCAAACCCAAAAAACTCTTACCTTTTAAACGATAGCTATGCACCCACTCAACCCACAACGAATCTCGCTTAGAAGCGATACTCCAAATGTGAGATGACATAAGAGCCTTATTCATATCCCCAATTCGTCTAATACCCAAGCCCCCTTCATATTTTGGAGTACAAACAACCTTCCAAGAAACTTATGATTTACCATTATTAAACGAACTCTCTTGAGACCAAAGGAAGTTTCGCATTCTAGCTTCGAGCTCCTGAATTATCCGAGCCGGCAAGATAAAAACAGACGACCAATAAATATGCATGGAAGAGAGGACAGAAATAATAAGTTGACGTCTACCAGCAAAAGAGAGCAACTTGTTCCTCCAGTTCGAGATCCGTTTCTCTAATCTTTCGACAAGAACTCGACAATCATTATAACCGAGCCTGGAAGAAATTAGAGGCACACCCAAATATCTGACAGGCAACTTTCCTTCTACAAAGGGCATAATATCCAGAATAGCATCTTTGACATGACCATTAACATTGCAAAAAAAGATAGTGCTTTTTTTATTACTAGGAACTAATCCCGACATCTTCGTAAATTTAGAAAGTGACGTCAAAATACATCTCGCCGAGTTAACCTCTCCTCTAGCAAAAATGAACAAGTCATCCGCAAAACAAAGGTTGATAATTTGCTGTCGTTCACATTTATTATGAAATTTAAACGAAGAATCAATACGAACCGCATGCTGAAGAATGGCCGTTAGGACTTCCATGACCAGAGTAAAAAGATAAGGAGACATCGGGTCCCCTTGTCTTAAACCACGTCTACCTTTGAAGAAACCATGCACCGAGCCATTGACACAGATCGAAAACGAGGCCGTAGAAACACAAAGCATGATCCAATCTACCATCTTACCATGGAAACCAAAACCAAGCAAAACGCTCTTGAGGAATCTTCAATCTACAGTGTCATAAGCTTTCTGGATATCAACTTTAAACGCACATCTTGGAGGACCCGTATGTCTATGATAATTATGCATCAATTCTTGCGTGAGCATAATATTATCAGAAATTCTCCTTCCTGGAACAAAAGCCGATTGATTAATGCTAACAATGTCATTGAGCACGCCTTTGATTCTATCAGCAACAATCTTGCTTATACACTTATATAAAACGTTACAACAAGCAATTGGCCGATAGTCAATAACAGCCGAAGGAGTAGGAACTTTCGGAATGAGCACAATAGTCGTTTGATTCAACTCCCGAAGAAGATTACCTGTTTCAAAAAAATCCAAAATGGCGCAAGTAACATCATTACCTACAATAGGCCACGCACTTTTAAAGAACGCCGCTGTATAACCATCGGGACCAGGAGCTTTGTCAATACCAATAGAAAACATCGCTTTTTTGACCTCCTCCACAGTTACTTGGCGTATCATATGAGAAGCATTCTGAGGATCAATGACTTTAGAAAATAAATCTGGAGCCGGAGCGAGAGACACATCCCCTTGAGTACCAAAAAACTTCTCATAATGAGTCACAAAAGCTTGAAAAACCATATCACCTTCATAGAGGTTCCCATCCGAATCTTTAATCACATCAATTCGGCTACAATGATTTCTGATTTTTAGAGAAGAGTGAAAAAAAGCAGAGTTTGTATCCCCCGCCCTAAGCCAATCAACCTTAGATTTTTGTTTCAGAAACCGCTCCTCATCCAGCGAAGCTTCTTGGAGATCACGGCTAATCTCCGTTTCAGCCACCCGGAGAACGACATTAGTCGGGTCACGGTCAATACTTTGCTGAATGCCATCCAATTTTAAGAGGAGAGCTTCCACTTTCTTGTGAAGATTTCCTTGCTTGAATAACAGAGAATGCAGAGGATTTTTCAGCATCCGAAGCTTCTTGACCAATCGGAACTGATGCACACCGCTCACACTTGACTCCCAAACATTCTTAACAATTCCCAAAAACTCCGGTTTGAAAACCAGAAAATTCGCAAACTTGAAAGACCTCGGCTTCACTTTACCAGCTTTCGGAAACGATAAGATACACGGACAATGATAAGAAAGTCTGTACGGCTTGAAAAAAACAACAGAATTCGGGTACTCGGCAACAAAGGGAGTATTTACCATAACTCGATCAAGTTTCTTCAGAAGGCCTACACCATTTTTCGGCTTTTGGCTCCAAGTATAATGGATCCCCATTCTGTTAATATCCATAACCTCAATATCATCCACACAGTCTTGAAAGTCCCTCATGCCAATAGAGACCGACGACGATCCCATAGAATTATCTTCAATGTTAAGAGCCGTGTTAAAATCACCCATGATACACCAAGGTTTGTTCCCAACAAGGACTTTGTGCATGGACAGATTATGCCACAATTCTTTACGGGAGACATAATAGTTATCAGCATAAACAAAAGAGCAAAAAACCATCCTTTTGTCAAGTTTAAAAACAAGCTGAATATGCATAACCTGAGGAGACTGCGCCAAAATCACTACATCAAAAATAGCCGGATTCCATCCGATAATAATTCTCGTGCCTTTGTCACAACATCCTCCATTCGAACTCCAATCCCACGAACGAAAAACGGAATTGCAAACTTTAGCCAATTTACCAACATCCACATGAGACTCTAAAATCACACGCAAACTCAAGTTAAAGTCTTTGACTGCCTGACGAACCTCCTTCTGTTTGAGAGGGCGGTTCAACCCCCTTATATTCCATGTAGCGATACTAACTATTGTTAACTATCGGAGAAGGAGTGCTTGCCCCTTTAGTTTTTATTTTAAGAGTACCATCGATCATAAAACCATCCGTTTCATTGTACACCTCTTCTACCTCGTCATCTGTATCCTCATTGCCCATACCCGAATTCTTGACATTAGCATCCAAATCAACATCCACTTCATTGAGAATGTCAAAAGGGTTATTCAATCTGTTACTATTCGAACTCGAAGCCTTATTACCGTCTCCCTTTAGTTTCAGCCCCACAGGACGATATTCGAATCTAGGTTTTTGATTATTGACAGGAATTCCAACTCTTTTAGTAGCTTTCTTACCATAGACTCCTATATACCCATCCTTATCCACCACACGCATCTTCTTTGCTGGCTTATTTTTTTGAATATTCCGATTGTGCTCCTCATGCAAAGCCTTAACTTGTTTCATAGGTTGTTTCGGACAAGCATCAATATTGTGGCCAAACACACAACAAGTAGCACAGCGATGCGGACTCCAATCGTACTCCACATACATCATTTCTTTAATAAAACTCTCCCCTTCAGATTCAGGAATTGCCATAGTAATTTCCTCTCGAAAGTCTTTTTCAGCCGAGATTTCAATCAACGCTCTAGCATAGCTACTCCGACCCCAAGAGAACATGCACATAGACGTGGTAAACGAATCCAGCATCTTTGGTTCCCCAATAGTTGTTGCAATCATGCTAAGGCCATCTTCCGTGTAGGCCGCAATAGGAACTTCATGAATTTTAACCCATACTTGAACCTTCTTAACCTCCTTCTTCTCGAGTTTAGTTGTTAGGGTCCAGGTATTAAGGAACAACGGTTGTGACCGAATTATCCATGGCCCATCCTTAAGAACATTCGACATACCAATTTCATCCGTAAATTTGAAGAAGAAAAAACCATTCGCATTCATCATAGTTTTTTGTAGCCCATACTTCTTCCAGTTGACACGTACAAAATAATCCACCACTAGGAAAGCCATACGATCGCCTAGAAAGTATCCGTAGAGTGTGTTATGTTGGTGCATTCATCTGTCGTCTTCGTCTTAATATCGAGTCTCGGGTTTGTTGCGGATTTGATCGAGCATGATGTCATCATATCAAATGATGACATCATAATGGTGACAACAATGGTGACATCATCACATGAAAACATCACGTGATAATGCATGAAATTGAAACAGAATGTTAGTTGATAAGGATTTCGCTTGAAGTTATATTTGAGGATTTTGCTTGAATAGTTCTTTAGTGGATTTCGCTTGAATTAAGTTGTCAGGTTTCAAGCGAAATCTTGTCTAGTATATATAGGGGTGTTGGTCATTTCATTTGTAACGTTTTCTGAAATTCCATACCGAGGTGCTGCCGGTGTGAGGACTGATTGTAAACGATAGTATATCAATATAATCAGTGTTAAAGTGATACGCAAGCTGTTTCGCAATCGGTTTCTTAGTTTCCGCCTCTGAAACTGATAAAATCTCTTCTGAACGACTCGTTCGGGTCGCAAACCGATCCTACAAGTGGTATCAGAGCTCAGGAGGAAGAGATTTCGCCAAAACAGATCGTTTTTGTCACTTTTTCTGATTTTCTACACCTTCTTTCAAAATCGAACAAATTTTTACTGTTAAAATCGGCTCATATTCACATATCTTGTGCGTAATCATGTATTAATGAATCCTGAAAAGTTTCAGCATTAAAATCGGATTAAATCTTGTTCAATCGGACCAAAATCAGATCGTTTTGCTGACATCATCATGATTTCGCTTGAGATTAGTTAATAATTTCGCTTGAAAGTTCACAATTTGCAGATTTCGCTTGAAAATCACGTAGTTTTCGCTTGAAAAAGTTTGAGATTTCGCTTGAAACATAGTGTTAATCTCGCTTGAAAGTTAACAGTGTCTACCACGTGATTATCATCAGTCAATTTTATCGCTTGAACTGTTTTTTGTTTTTCACTAGAAAGTGCATCGTGTGTTGTGTGAAAACATTAAACAAAATCTTGTGACTTGTGTCAGGATTGCATCGGTTTGATTAAGTGAACAAAGTTGTGCTTTGAGTAGTGTGAACTGATTGAAAGTTCTCGATTATTATGAATCATTTTGATCAAAGTTGTTAGTAAATTGGGAATAGAAATCACATGTTTGTATTAGTTTGAAAGTGATTCTCGAGAATAGTATTAATCGGTTCAAGTTTTATTTGTGTTAAAAGTCTTTGTCTGCCATTGTGTTCAAGTACCGATATAGTGCATGTGATTCTCATAAATTATCAAAGTTGTCAGCTGCCTACTTTGATTAAAGTCACAAAGCTAGTTCAAAGTGTGCATGTATGCATATGCTTGTTGTCAGACATTTAAATGAATTACATGTGATAAAAACTAGAGGATCAATGAGAATTTACACATCATGATTTTGTCGGCTGATAATCTTGATATTGGAAAAGTCATCACGTGATCTATTACATCGATTCTATAAAAAATTGAAAAGTGAAAGATAATTGTCGACAAAAGTGTTTGATCATATCCAGTTTGCATGTGATTCTGTTTGTGTCAGACTTTAATAGATATAGGCCCGATTATACAATTGATATTGTTTCATTACATGCGTTTTTACGGCCAAATAAGATTCTTTATGTGATGTATTAAATATACTCGGCCCATGTGATTGTTTCATACTCTCGGCCCAATCATTGTGTAGTGCAATCCACTTTATATTCGGAACAAGTGAAAGTGTGTTTTGAGTGAGATTTGTCGGGATTGTTTGAAAAAAATGGACAAGATGTTTGATGAGATGGAAAATCATGATCTTGAAAGATTAAATGATTGGTATATGGGGTATTTGGACGATAGCTATAGAAATGTGAAAAAGGATGTTTGGGTCAAAAGGTTTAAATATTTTGCATGTTTGAAAAATGAAACATTGGAAGAATTAGAGAACCGATATGGAGTCTTACTTGGTTACTTAAAAAATCATGAGATATTTCTATCAGATGCTGAAAAGATAGAAAAATTTGCAGATGCTTTACCTTTTGAATGGAGTGAATCTTTAAAAATTTTAAGAAAGGATTCAAAATTTTCAAAATTACAGCTAAAAAGGTGCATCAGTATACTTAAAACTCATGAATTTGAAAATGGAAAGAAAAGGAAAGAATTGTGTAAAGCTTTGGAAAGTAATTTGATGAAAATGGATTTGAATTTGATTCTTGAAATGAAAAGAAGAGTTAATGTATGTCTTGCTGCAAAAAGTAATCTGACATATGATATGAAAAGGGGTTGTTATATTGATGAGAATCTGAATCCTCTTGATTTCGTTAAAATTTTTTGTGCAGGAACATACAAAACAGAGATAAAAGAAATGTCAAAGAAGGAAGAATCTGTAAAGAATGAATTTTCAAATTCTGCATCTGTGTGTTTTACATGTGACAACTTAAAGACGGAAAATGACAAACTCGTGGAAGATGCAGAAAGTTTGATTTTGGAAGTCAAAGAGCTGAATGATAAGAAGCAAGCTAATGATAAACAGATTCTTGGTTTGAAAGAAACATGTGTAAAGCTGAACTCTGAAAATGACAAACTGTTAAGTAAATTGAACAGTTTGACATTGGAAAATCGGAAATTGAAAGAAAAAGCAAATGTTTTTGAAGAAAAGATTACAAGTTTTGAAATTGAAAAATCAAGAATTGAAAAAGCTTTTCAAAATCAAATAAAAATTCTTGAAAATGTGAGAGATGTGTTTAGCAAAAATAACATCGAAAAGCAAAAAATGATAAATTCCCTCCCATCTTCAGAAAATTATCAAACTTGAAAAAGAATGTGAATGTGCTCGAAAGAAAATCAAAGAGTTAGAAGAAAAGGAGTTAAATTCAGAAAAGGAAGATTTCTGGATAAAGCTTGAGAATAAGAATCTGAAAGCAAATGAGACAAAATTTCAAGAACAGATAAATGTTTTGGAAAATGAAAAGTCTGTTCTTGAAAACATGAAGAATGAAAACGAAAAAACAATCAAGTCTCATCTTGAACGAATATCTCAGCTTGAAAACAAAGCTGAAAATTCAAGGAACAAAATTGATGAGCTTGAAAAGAAATTGAAAGGTTTTGTGACTTCATCTGAGTTCCCCTGTCCAAAACCGATCAATTCCGTTCCAATAAGTGACGAAGTCACAAACTTTGACAATGTCAAAGTTGAAGATTGTGATGAGAAATCTGATGATGAAAAAGATAAAAGTGAAAAACAAAAATTGTTTTTGAAATTAAAAGAAAAATTTCAAGAAACTGTTCTGCAATCGACTGAAAAAGGTGAATGCTCTAAGCAAAAACCTTTGAAGAAGAAAGTGGAACAGAAACAAAAAATTAAAAATGAGAAAAATGTTCAAAAAGATAATAAAAGCTCATCAGATCGATCATTCAATCAAAATCAAAAATCAAAAAAATTGAAAAATGAAAACTCAAAAACTGTTGGTAATAAGTGGTGCAGGTTTGACCACAGTGCTCAAAAGTCAAATCCAGCAAACAAGAGGAGCAAGGATTATCACCAAGCCAAACAGTGCTATGATCTGAATGTTTGGACTGAAAATGGTGATTGGTACGATAACAGAGTGTGTTACCGATGTGGTTATCAAGGACACATTGCTGTTAACTGCCAAAGTTGGAATTATGAGACGAGAAGATGCTTTAATTACAACATCAGAGGTCACATTGCCAGAGATTGCCCAAGGAGATCGAATGACAGATTGAGGGCTAATTCTCAAAAATTGGAGAAGATTCCAGTCAATGTCAAGCTCCATGAACAGAAGGTTCTAAAACCTAAAGTTCAAGAACAGACAATTCAAGAAAAGAAAGTTAAACTTTCTCAGGGGCAAAAAGACAGGCTGAGGAAGAAGAGAAAGAAGGCTAGAGAGTATCTAGAGAAGATCTTGTCCTCGGGTTCATCTGTTGGTAAAAATAAGAGTTCTGATGAATCGACTTCCTCGATTGCAAAGTCAAGCAAGACGTATTCATCAGATACAAATCTGAGGACGAAAGAAGAAAAGAAGAAGAAGAAAATGGTCGGCGATGAATCTGACGTGTCGAAGTCAGACAAGCCACCTTCAGGTGATGAATCTGACAGGTCAAAGTCAGACAAGCCATGTGCAGGTAATGATTCTGGTTCGTCAAAGCCAGAGGAGCCATTGGTTGAGGTAAAAGTTGAGAATTCTGGTCTAACAATGGATGATGCAAATTTTCCATCATTGTTGAACAAGAATTCAAAATCACCCAAGGACCATCAGGCTTGGGTGAATCTGTTCAAATGAAAAACCTGACTTGCCGGAGTTCCCAGGTTGGTAAGCGTGGAACATGAATCGGCACATTTCTTGAGAAATTCACGAATGTGATATTTCGAACTTACAAGTGGTAAATCAGGGACATTAAGTTGTACTTGATTTTCTACAAGTGATGTTTGTGAATTGATCTTAAAAATGTTAGTTTTTTACAAGTGATTGAAGAAAACAAAGTGATGAAATATCCCCGAATTTGTGAAAAGACACACAAAACTTATTTTCCGGAAAAACCATTTTGATTAAAACAAACTTAAGTGTTTTGAAATCTATGGGAAAATGTTTTGTTGTCATGGGGAGTTCTGATTGTTCAAGCCAAGTGAATGGAGAATTGAAGTGATTCTCATCATGTTGTCAAGTTTGTACAGTTTGTTTCAAATTTTCCCAGAAAATCAAAATTGAGACATATTTTGATTTTAGGGGGAGTAAAAATTTAAAAAAAAATTTTTGAAAATTTGAAAATGTCAAAAACATTGAAAAATGAAAAAAATGAGTTTTGTTGTGAAAAAGAGGAAATGATAGTAGATCAGTGAAACTGTCACAACATGCTAAAGAAATGGAGAGATAAAATGTGATAAACGATCTTACTAAAGATGTGACGATAGGCTCAGCTAGACTAGTAGATTTGCGATAACGATACAAACCTAAAATGAAAAGCCTAGTTCTAGTGGGAAACACGGTTGAAAGTGTAGTACTTAGTTTTGTCCTTCTTGATTGTGTACCTACTCAGTAATCGCTGATTGTCATAAGACATAAAACTGGTTAAGTTTGTGAACTTTTACAAACTTTGCTGAAAAGTCGTTGTGATTGTGCATTTTATTTTGCAAAGATTTAAACTTGTCTTATTTCTTTATTTTGTTTAAGCATCGGACATCCTCTGCGTATACGTGAGTATCGACCTGGATGTTGTTGCCTAAACGTTCTGCTTTATTTTCTTTGGTGTTTCGTTTAAGCTTTGGATCACCTCTGCGTATATGGAAGTATCGACCTGGTGGTTAAAGCCTAAACAACTTCAACTTCTTTTATTTTTCTTATTTTGTTTAAACATTGGACTTTCTCTGCGTATACGGAAGTATCGACCTGATTGTTAATGTTTAAACATTCTGCTTTGTTTTCGCACAAATCACAGTTGATAAAAGTTTAAAGGCATTGCTTGAGATAGTGTATTACATGATGAGGGGATATGCTGAGATCGTGGGGTCCATAAGAACTTAGTGCTATCTTAATATACCTTAAAGTATCGGTAAGCATTTCGAAAGTTTTTAGATTGAGTTTGAGTGGACAACAATATCGTCAATCAATGTGAATCGTTTAGAGCTTAAAATGAAATCAAGCTTAACGGTGTTGGTGATTGGTCTGAAAAACTGATGTGATCCTCTTACGCAAGCTCACAAAAATAGTGTCTGTAAATATTTCTTTACTGCATTTTATTTACATTTAAAAATTTCAAAAAGATTTTCGGTGTGTTTTAGCATAAATTTTGAAAAATACAAAAAGATTTTCGTCAACTGATGTTGATGAGCTGATTTTCAAAATTCCAAGTGCTAAACAAGATGAACTGGTTTGGGAGTGTGAGTAAAAATTTTAAAAAAATTAGAAATTTTGAAAATGTCAAAAACATTGAAAAAAGCAAAAATGAGTTTTGTTGTAAAAAGAGGAAATGATAGTAGATCAGTGAACTATCACAGCATGCTAAAGAAATGGAAAGTCAAATGTGATAAGCGATCTCACTAAAGATGTGACGGTAGGCTCAGCTAGACTAGTAGATTTGCGATAACGATACAAACTTAAATGAAAAAGCCTAGTTCTAGTGGGAAACATGGTCGAAAGCATAGTACTTAGTTTTGTCCTTCTTGACTGTGTGCCTACTCAGTAATCGCTGATTGTCTAAAGACATAAAACTGGTTAAGTTTGTGAACTTTCACAACTTTGCTAAAAAGTCGCTGTGATTGTGCATTTCATTTTGCAAAGATTTAAACTTGTTTTATTTCTTTATTTTGTTTAAGCATCGGACATCCTCTGCGTATACGTGAGTATCGACCTGGATGTTGTTGCCTAAACGTTCTGCTTTATTTTCTTTGGTGTTTCGTTTAAGCTTTGGATCACCTCTGCGTATACGGGAGTATCGACCTGGTGGTTAAAGCCTAAACAACTTCAACTTGTTTTATTTTTCTTATTTTGTTTAAACATTGGACTTTCTCTGCGTATACGGAAGTATCGACCTAATTGTTAATGTTTAAACATTCTGCTTTGTTTTCGCACAAATCACAGTTGATAAAAGTTTAAAGGCATTACTTGAGTCAGTGTATTGCATGATGAGGGGATATGCTGAGATCGTGGGGTCCATAAGAATTTAGTGCTATCTAAATATACCTAATCGTATCGGTAAGCATTTCGAAAGTTTTTAGATTGAGTTTGAGTGGACAACAATATCGTCAATCAATGTGAATCGTTTAGAGCTTAAAATGAAATCAAGCTTAACGGTGTTGGTGGTCTGAAAAACTGATATGATCCTCTTACGCAAGCTCACAAAAATAGTGTCTGTAAATATTTCTTTACTACATTTTATTTACATTTAAAAATTTCAAAAAGATTTTCGGTGTGTTTTAGCATAAATTTTGAAAAATACAAAAAGATTTTCGTCAACTGATGTTGATGAGCTGATTTTCAAAATTCCAAGTGCTAAACAAGATGAACTGGTTTGGGAGTGTGCGTTTAAAAGAAGAAACTGATTTTGAGAAAGAAAAATTTGATTAGTTAATCAGGGTCATTAATTTGAACTTGATGTAACTATTTCTAATAAGTTTTTCTTATTGATTTAACTAAAAACTTATGTTTTGATGAGAAAATGTGTGCAGGAAATGAGCTGATCAGAGATAAAGCCAGGGATTGATCTCAAGGTGATAGCTAAATCCAGACGGCGATCCCATCATGATGAGAGGGGGAGTCTGACGAGGTTAGAGCCAAAGAGAAGTTCCTAGTATATGCTAAGAAAGAAAAAAGACTGATAAAGACTGATAAAGACTGAAGACTGAGAATACTCGACATTTAAGACTCGTCAACATCTGAGGGGGAGTCTGTTGGTGCATTCATCTGTCGTCTTCGTCTTAATATCGAGTCTCAGGTTTGTTGCGGATTTGATCGAGCATGATGTCATCATATCAAATGATGACATCATAATGGTGACAACAATGGTGACATCATCACATGAAAACATCACGTGATAATGCATGAAATTGAAACAGAATGTTAGTTGATAAGGATTTCGCTTGAAGTTATATTTGAGGATATCGCTAGAATAGTTCTTTAGTGGATTTCGCTTGAATTAAGTTGTCAGGTTTCAAGCGAAATCTTGTCTAGTATATATAGGGGTGTTGGTCATTTCATTTGTAACGTTTTCTGAAATTCCATACCGAGGTGTTGCCGGTGTGAGGACTGATTGTAAACGATAGTATATCAATATAATCAGTGTTAAAGTGATACGCAAGCTGTTTCGCAATCGGTTTCTTAGTTTCCGCCTCTGAAACTGATAAAATCTCTTCTGAACGACTCGTTCGGGTCACAAACCGATCCTACATGTTAGCCAGCTTATCTTGCACCATACGAACTGATTCCTTCGGCAGAACAATATCACACCCATCATGCATGACGGGACTAGCAAGAGAACGAAAATTAACTTTCTTTAAATTTTGAGCAACTACCGATTCTGCATATGACATAGGTTTAGCTGTAGATTCATTGATCGGATTAGTTCCTTGTGTTTTGACATGACCAGCCAACTCCGTCCCCACAACCTCACACTCCGATACAGAAACCGAACTAGGTTACTGTTGTCACACACTTAGACGAAATCACATGTATCGAAATCGTTTAATGGCGAAATCACATTTGACGAAAACCCAAGGGTTTTCGTCGGACTCAAGGCTTGACGAAAACACCCTGTGTTTTCATCTGGTTGCTGTGTTTTCGTCTAGGGCATCATCATCATCAGTAACAGTTACGTGCGACGGAACCCTAATCATTACTACGCTTCAACTTACAATCATTAAATCAAACTAGATCGTACAAATCATCAGATCGATCATGAACAGGCATAGCAAAAATAATCATAACATCAAATTATCATTATCAGAATCCCTAATCATACAATTCAATTAAATCCCCAAACAACATCACATATCAGTCGATCATCTTACATGCACTCCATCCACACACATAATAGTTTGCAGACAATATATAACAATCATCCAATATACGTAACAACAATCTAATTACCGAGATGATAAACTAACCAGTTATGACAAGAGACTAGCAACGGTTCCCAAAGAGCTAGAGATTGCCGTCTGGTTCAAAGGGTAGACAGAGGGAGAATGTGAGAGGTGGTTAGGGTTTTGCCGAATACTGTTCTCTCGTAAAGGTTATAAACAAAAACTATATCTTATCATTACTGGGCCAGGCCCACTCATTGTTTTCGCCGATCAGTAGTGGACGAAAACACTTTAGTGTTTTCGCTACAAGGGGTGTTTTCGGGTGGGGGGTATTTCAGCTAGGGAGGTGTTTTCGGCTATGGTTCATTTTGTTGTTTTTAATTTCACAAACACATTATTAATACAACGCATATTATTAACGCATCAATATATAAACACACTTTTGCCAATAAGTGATAAGTTAAGTCGAGTAGAGACCTTGAGAAACTCGGGTTGTCACATAAACCATCGACATACCTCTCGATAACTTTCTTGAGTGGGGTAACCATTGTAGGGCATAACAAACTCAACTCCTCATACCTATCAGTATAAGCCCGATGTTCACCACTATCCTGTTTCAAATCATCAAACTCCCTTTCTAACGCCCTCTGTTCGTGACGAGGACAAAATTCCCTCATCATCAATGCCCTAAGCTCTGCCCAGGTCTGTGCTAAAGCAACATCAGCACCACGGTCTCTCATTACCCCATTCCACCAAGTAAGAGCCCTCTTTTGAAACACACTAGAAGCGAATCTGACTTTACGATTATCAGGACACTGAACATGACGAAAAGTACTCTCAATACTCTCGAACCACTGTAGAAGCCCAGTTACTCCTTCAGAACCACTAAACTTGAGCGGTTTAGCCGAATTAAAACTTTTAAAGTTGCATGGAGCATTATTGTTGTTGTTGGCTTGGTTGATCTGAGTGATGAGATTCAGAAGTGCAGCAGCCATTTGCTGCTCAATGATTGTTTCCAGTTCGGCATTAGGTATCTGATTGTCGCGTCGAGGAGGCATTCTAAAAGAGGAAACATGAGAGAAAACGAGTGAGATGATTAGATGAAAATGAGATGGTACAAATATCGACAAAAAGCATGGATGGTGGTCATTCGTTTGTTACCACAAAGCAAACAAACAACACACAGTGACTAATCAAAGTAAATGGGTCATAATAATGTATCGCGAAGACATGCTTTAGCCTATAAGTGGAAACTCACCCCAAGAGTTCCCAGGTAAGAGTGACTGGTCCGATTATGTGGATTTGTATGAATACTCTAGCCTAGACAGAAAACTCGAGATATAGGCATCCACCCTTCCAGATTGCACGTGTTCACATTATTTAGACCCAAAACTTTGATGAGATTTTGAAAACTTGGAAGGCACAAGGCCAAAAGAATCATTCAAAAATGGATGATTGATTTTCAAAATCGTTTTGGAAAATTGTGTTCTTGTTTTGGTAATCACCTAAAGATAGGTGACGGTAATGTTTTAAGATCTAAACACAAGATAACTTGTGTTAGGGTCCTAGAAAAGTTATAGTCTAGGTCAAAGCATTACTAATAACCTAATTCCCTATAACCATTGGCTCTGATACCAACTCTGCTGTGACACCCCGACCGCGTAAAACAACAAACCGCGGCGGAAACGTCAGGGAGTGGAGTGGCAGAATTATTGTGTCACAACCATGGTATTTAAAGTTTGATTTTATTTATGAAACATGATTACATTGTCTTGGGAAATAAAGGAAATACAACATAAGTTAAACTATTCTTGCATCTTTTATGTCACTAAGGCCCAAGTCCGCCTAAGTGAATCTTGAACAACCCTATGCATCAGCTCCTGAAAACACATGTGAAAATAGGTACGTCAGCATAAAAATGCCTGTGAGATACATAGGTTTTGTTAAAATAGGATTCATGACTTGTAAGTTTAAAGAAATGTTTAATAAAAGTTAGTCATGAATCTTGTTAACTGTTTTCTTTTATAAACCATACGAAAATCGATAAAAAATCAGATGAATATCAAAGAAAGATGTATGGTTAAAAGAATAACCAAGTAAAATGAGTTTGTATAAAATATGTTGTTTGTATAACAATGTTTAGTGAGGATATGTTATTTTTATAAAATGTAATATGTCTAAAATGAAATGGTTTAAATAACGCTACGATATGTAATATCATAAAAGCACTTAAATATAGGAAGTACCAGCGGCGTATCCACCATGCTTTTATCATATTACACATGCCTCGTTATTTAAATCGCATACCCAAACAAACCACCAAAATATCTTGTTTAAACCAATGTCAAAATGTTTGTGTGTCAACAATGTTTAATGTTAAATGTAAATCATGTAATGTGTAATCAAATGTTATGTATGGCGAGTAAAAAGGTAACTACTTAAACCATATGTATAATGTTTATGTGTAACTAATTGAAATGTATGGTGAATAATAATATTACTCAACCCCATAAGTAAAAATGTACAAAACAATGTATTTGATATAAATCATAGTTTAAGTCAAAAGATATGTTTTGCAAAATCCATGCTTTACTGATACAAACACTTATGTGGTAATGTTAAACGTATACATTCAAGCCTTGAGACTGAAGGATAAACCCTAGAACAAATCAAAGGTTTATCAAAAATGTTTTCGGATTCAGTCATTCCTTACGTCCAAACAAACCTAGGATTTCAGGATTGGGAATTGTCAAGTCCTATGGTACCACTACTTACTACCAAGCGGCGTGATCAATGTTAATGAATGTACTTTTGACCCGTTAAACAAACCAAATGTCATACCAAATGTAAGCATGTTATGTGAAAACAATGTACTAAGTATGCTAAATGAACATACATAGCATGAATGTGATGTAAATCAATGTGTACATATGCTAAAATAAACATATGATACAGATGTGTTTATGAAATCAATGTACTAGCATGTTAATTAAACATACATAGCATAAACATGGATGAAAATCATGTACATATTTGTGTACTAATGAACATAGCAAGTATATGTCATGAAAGCACGAAAGTAACAAGTAGGCACATGTGTATCACCCCAAAATATTTGAAAACAGTAAAGGAGGGGACTATGTACTCACTTTATAATGCTTAAGAGTCTTGAAACAACAACCAAACAAAGCTAGGAGGATCACGGAATCAATCGGCACCTAATATAGGTAACTACGTTAATAAACGGACCTAAATCGGAAGATCGGATAAAATGAGGTTTCGTAACCCAAATGAGTATAGGATGTGACAACTGTCAAAAATCCAGGTATCCGTACAATTAATTAATCCTGATTAGTGCTTAATGATTGTGCTGAATTACAAATTAACTGCTTTCTGATTACTGCCATACACATACATGTGCATTATACATTGTTTAATGTCATATCAATATTTCATGAAAGCTATATTGCCTTAAATGATGCATTAAGCACAGTTAGCACAATTATCTGATAAATCAGCAAATGCTGACAAAACTCAGCACATAGACAGACAGTGTTTTGAGACCCAGTATGAGCCAAAAACTAAGTACTACACTGGTATAGAGTGTAGGGAAGTAAGGATCACAAAACAGCTTTTCTAGGTGATAGTTTAAGTGCCGGAAAGTGCCTAAAACTCACCCAAAGTGCTGAATTCAGCAAAATTCAGCATAAATCAGCATTTAAACACATTAATATTATGCAGAAATATGGTAAAATGGTGTTGAATGCTTTCCTAAGTGTCGGGAATTAAAAGTGTCACAAAAGGGTACATAAAGCACACTAAACTGCAAGCTTAGCACTTTAACAAACCAGTATCCAACCGAACAACCGGACACTACCCGAAACACCAAATTTACACTAGAAGCATTGTTTTAATGTTTCCAAGCTAGTTATGGTCCCCGAACATCATAACACCTCCTAAAAATATCTAATAACTGAAACGCGTAACCGATACTTGGAATTGAACTATTAAGTAACTAAATGGTTAAAACCTACACCTAGACACCCCCCCACCTAGTTCACGGCCATACTTGGCCCCCACCATGTAGATTTGATTTCAATAAATAATTGGATCTTGTTCCCTACATAATGACATATTATACAAAGGTTAGTAGGAGCACTTGGTTTATAAAAGAGCATGAAGGATCATATCATTCATTCACCCACACTTCACACTCAAGCTTTCCTCTCTTCCCCTCCCTTGTTCTCGGCCGATCACACCACCATCAACATCATCATCATTCAACTTCCTTCATCCATTACAAGATCATACAAAGGTGCTAGAAGCAAGATAAGGAAGCTTGGTGGCTTTGGATCTTGAAGGACCTCTCTTGTTTGCTTTTATCCTCTTGATTTCTACCCTTGATGATCCCTAGCCTTGTGCTAGTGGTAAGAACCTTGATCCATCTATTTTACATCTATTCTAAGTGGTTAATAATGAATCATGATAAAAAACATCAAGAACACCAAAGAATCATATGAAGTGAACATGAACATAAGCTTGTTTAGTAAAGATATCTTGATGAATATAAGTTGTTATGCTTGTTGATCTTTGATTGTTTGTAGAAGTGATGTTAATCATCATAAGGTCTTGCTAAATTATGATTAAAAACATAATTTAGCAAGATGTGAAAGTAGAAATTGTTGTAGGATGATGGATCATCCACACTTAAAGCATGAACTTGAAGGAAAATAATGTTTTCTTGAAAAACCATGATCAAAGTAAGTTGTTGATCATATGGATCTAAATATTTATAAAAGGTATTTCAAGGAAACCAAGTTAAAAACATAAGTTTTATATAATCTTGGTTTTTACATAAACAAGACTTGTTTTTAGTGATTAACCAAGTGTAGAAACACTTGTGTAACAAGAAATATTTCATAAAGAAACATTTTTGTAAAACATGATTACAAGTTGTAAACATCTAAATCATTCAAGAATGATGTTTTTATATAAACAACCACACTTTAAAGGGTAAGTAAACTTACTAAACACACTACCAAGTTACTACAAATTTTCATAAACTTTCAAGTTCATGAAGTGGTAGATTAAGCATGGTTTTGGAAAAATTGGTAAGTGTAAGTTGTTTAAAGTTGATTGTAAATTGATTGTGATGATTTTACAAAAGAAAATGATATGCTTGAAAGCATGGAAACCTCCATTTTTAGGGGAAACTATGGCAAAATTTTCTAAAAATATTAACACTTAGAAAAATATTTTAAACAAATATTTACAAGTGTATTTTAACCATGAGTTTTCCATATAAACTTTGCCATAATTTTTGTTACAAAATACAACTATTGGAGGTTGGTTTTTATAAACAAAAGTGGCTAAATATATATTTAGAATATATATATATATATATATATATATATATATATATACAATGAAGACACACATGTGTGATTATTTGTATGCTTTGTGTATTAGTTATATTATTTTAGGGCATGAAATAATATAACTCACAAATAAACCAAGAATTACCATCCAAAATATTACCAAAATCACAAGGAATAAGTATATAAGTTACACACAAAATATTGACGAAACCGAACAAGAAATGTAACTTACAAAATATTCTGGAAAATATATTCACAAAGTATATTTTGGTGAATAATATTTTGGACACAAGGAAACGAAAGTATGATTTTTGTGATTATCACAAGAGTATATCATATTTTGACAAGGGAAAAATATAGCATTTTTGACAAGTATAAATATATATATATTTTCCTTGGAATTATTAGAAAATATATTATTTTTGGGGAAAATATATATTTTCTTGAGTAAACTTAAAATACATTATTTTTGCTTAAAAATAAGTTTATAAATATTTTCTAAGTTAGACTTGAAAATATATTATTTCGGAGCTACAAATATTTTTGCCAAAAGAAAATTTATAAATAATTTTTCTAAGGAATATTTCTTAAATATATATATATTTTGGAAATGTATATATTGGTGGATTTTTATTAGAAATAATATTCCAAAAAGTTTGATATAAATTTAAGTTTATGAATACTTAATGAATACAATAAAATACGTATTCTCACACGTATAAATACACACCGGAATACGACAACAAAATGTGGCAAAAATATACAAATACAAGATTACTAATACAAATACACCCATCCTTGGGAAGGGAATACAAGTATAAATAATATGGTTTAACCATTATTCCAAAATTTAATAAATATAATTTAAGTTAAAATATTAATTATTTTGACAATAATTATATAATTTGGAATAATATCAAAGGCATAAAAGAAATGTAACTCGGAAACGTTAATGCTAAAACAAGGCACGACCCGTTCGTCTAATAGACATTAGTACGTTGTAGTTAGTCGTGTTCACTGGAGAAGTTCGAGTTACGATTGTTGAAGACACAAGACTGTGAGTTCATGACCCCCTTTTCTTTTAACTGTTTTCAGTTTTATAACCTCGAGGTGAAATACATGTTACAACTGTTTACAAACATTTTTATTTGGTATGGTTAGCTAAGGAAGTGTGACAACCGTAAAAAATACAGGTATCTGTACGATTAATTAATATTGATTAGTGCTTAATGATTGTGCTGAATTACAATTAATGACTTAAACTGCTTTCTGATTACTGCATCATATTTACATGTGCATCACATATTACATAATGTCACATCATTATCACATGCAAACTTTATTGACATACATGATGCACAAAGCACAATTAGCACAGTTAACGGATAGAACAAGAATATGCTGACGGGGTTCAGTACATAGACAGACAGTGTTTTGAGACCTAGTATGAGCCAGAAACCAAGTTCTACACTAGTATAGTGTGTAGGGAAGTAATGACCATAAAACTGCTTCACTAGGTGATAGTTTAAGTGCCAGAAAGTGCCTAAAACCCACATAAAGTGCAGAATTCTGCATATTTCAGCAAAATTCAGAAATTTAACAAACTAGTAACATGCAAAAATATGGCAAAATGGTCCTGAATGCTTTCCTAAGTGTCGGGAATTAAAAGTGTCACAAAAGAGTATTTAAAGATCACTAAACGAATAAGTTTGACACCTTAACGAACCGGTGTCTAACCGAACAACCGGACGCTACCCGAAACACCAAAATTATACTAGAAGCATTGTTTTATTATTTCTTGGCTAGTTATGATCCCCGAATACCTTAACACACTATATAACATACCTTATGCATAACACCTAAACTAATACACTTAGTTTTCAACTAATTACCTACTTATCATTACAACTTATACTTAGACTGTTGGACTCTGTATGCCCAAGACACATATTAAATTAATGTGGCTAGTACGTTATGATCCAAGTCGAGTCATACCCAAATACAAGCTAGACAAACACTCATATTATTTATTTGTGATATGATCAAACAAATAAATATTAACACTTACAATATTTAGAAATTGGTTTTCTAAATAATTACACTTGAGAAACCAATAAATTATATGGATAATTTATTTTGAGAGAATATTTTATTTTGTTATTTAATGGGTTAAATGACATTATAAAAGATTACATAAAGTCTTGCAAACATATGGTGTAATATTTTATAAAAGTTTTAAAATAAACAAGACTTAAAATTGTTAAAAGAATTTTTTTTTTAAAAAACACCCTCCAAAATCGGCCAACATGTGGTCTTCCCAAGAAGTTGTGGTCCAATCACATTTCATGCATTTTTGCATGTGTAGGAGCCTCTTGATTGGACGTCTTTCCAAGACCATTTTGGTCCAATTAGCTTACATGCAATTGCATGTGTTAGGAGACTCTTGATTGGGCAAAGGGGAGGTGATGCTTTCTCTCAAGTTTTATAAACATTATGGATGATCAAAAATGAAGAGAAGACTTGGAAGAACTCTCTCAAATTTTCAGTCACAAGGGGTGTTTTTCAAGTGTTCGGTTTTTAATCTTTGGTGTTAAAATCCTAGCTAATCTCGTGGTGTTTGTTGGAAGCTTGGGGTATACAAGCTTGAGGCCTTCTATTCTTGAAGGCAACCGTTCAAGAAACATCATCCGTTTCATCATCCTATTACTCCAAGAAGGTAGTATTCTAAACACCCTATGGTTGTGTTTGATAGTATGCATTTTCATATATGGATCCGGGTTTTGGGATTTTGCATATAAATGGTTTTATATCTTATAAAAGTAACATGTTTTAAACTTTATTTCCGTTGCGTTTTTATTTCATATGGATGAAATTTCTTTGATAAACATGTTAAAATCTCATCAATGGCATCTAGAGCCGCTTATATGAGTGCATGCTTCAATAGATTAAAAATTTCGGGTTTCGGGTTTGAATAAAACCCTATGGCCGAAAATTTTAACATGGTTAACCCTTTGTTTTTCAAGATTATTTTCTTACATGCATAAGGGAATCTTGAAAAATTATTTCATATGGATAATTTGTTTGTTTAGACCAAACTTACCTTTTCGGTTTTTTAGTACATAGCCGAAAATGGTCATAAAAGGGAACCATTTTTTTAAGCTTCTTATAATTTATATATAGATATATATTTTGGTGCATATGACCTAGCCATGACCTTGTGTTGAATGATTGTGTTGTGATTCATTTTATTATTATTTCAATGGATTGTAATAATTATTATTTTGTTCTTCCATTAGAAGATATGTAATTTATTTATTTTATTTGGTATGCAAAATAAATAGATTAGGTACATTTTATTTTACTAGAAAAATGTATTAGGATATATTTTGTAAAAGAAGATGCACACAAAAATGCGGTTTTGGTTTGAACCATAATATTCGGTCCAAAGAACTTCATCGTTCTCAACGGGATTTTAACCCGATAACCAAAACACATTTTTTTGAAGTCCAAAGGAGTTTGGAGCTGAAAATAAAAGACTTTTGGAAGCTCAAAGAAAGTGGAGAAATCACAACACAAGAAGGAGAGTTGAAGCATTTGGATGCGGGATCAAGTGGGAGTTCATCGACACATTACTTGTGTCATTTTTCACCCCTTAGGAAGGACCTTTTGGCACACTTGTTTCGGCTAACAAGTGTTGTCAAAATAGTTGGCTATGGTTATGCACCTATTGTTATGTATGTTATGCTTGTGTGGTTGTTTATTTTGTCGTTTAGATGATATGTAGATATGCATGACTTAACAAACTAATAATCAACAACAAGCGTAAAATTGGTTCTTGACAAAATCATTAAAATGTTTAATAAAGGTTTTATTAAAAATTAATGATTTTATAATAAAATGGGTTTTATTAAAAAGAACCTTGAAAATTTGTTTTCACCAAAGTACCATTGATTTGAATGCATGCAAATGTATGGTACATAATATTTTCTAAACTAGAATTTTGAAATATTGAAAACCCTTTTATAAAACAAGTCAAACACCATCCTTTTATACAACACTCGAAGCACTTGGGAACTCTTATTGTGGGATAAAGATCACCTAACCACATTTGAGGGAACTTGTATGTTCGAGGTGAGTTTACCATGTTTGTGGGATAAAGGTCACCTAATCACTTATGTGAATAAACTCACATGTGTGTATAAGTTGGACGACTTGATTTGGAAACCATGAACTTAGGGTCACCGAAGCATGGGGAACAAAGGTGTTGATGGGATTAAACATGCCAACTAAACATAAAGATGTTTAACCGATACCATATGGCTAGAAATTGCAAAGAGTTGCAATTGTCAAACGTTGACTACCTTGTTAATTTAAATAGAGGGATAAAGGTCACCTAACCAATATTTAAATCTAACGTTGGATTCTAGATTTTAATTATTAATTGTCTTTAAGACACAAAAGGGTATTAATGATTAAAATATAATAATATCGAAAATACTAAAATTGAACTTGTTAAATTTTGTAGATGGCCGCTAACAATGCAAACCCGACTAACCAAATCGTCCGAAACCTATCATTAAGAACCATCCTTGAAAAGGATCGTCTCAACCATAACAACTTCATGGATTGGTTTCGATACTTGAGAATCGTTCTCAAGCAGGATAAGATATCCTATGTGTTGGACGATCCTATTCCCGATGAACCTAACGTGGAAGATGTGGAAGCCTACAACGATTGGGTTAAGTATACCGAGGACTCCATGCAAGCCTCATGCCTCATGTTGGGAACTATGATTCTCGAAATTCAAAAGGATTTTGAACACCACGGGGCATACGACATGATTACCCAGTTAAAGGAAATGTTCCTACAACAAGCAAGGGTAGAACGCATTGAAACTGTTCGGGCGCTTCATGCATGTCGAATGGAGGAAACCCAATCGGTATCATCTTATGTTCTCAAGATGAAATGCCACATTGATCGCCTCGAACGGCTAAATTGTCCCGTCTCTAAAGAGTTGGCTACGGATTTGATCCTCAACTCTTTAACAAAGAAATTTGAGAGTTTTGTAATGAATTACAACATGAATGGATGGGACAAGAGCATTGGTGAGATTCATGCAATGCTTAAAACGGCCAAAGCAGGAATGGGCAAAAGGCTTTACCCGTCCTAGCGATCAATGAAGGAGGCACCAAGAAGAGGCCCCACCCCGACTCTAAAGCAAACTATGCTAAAAGAAAGGGACACATCAAGGGAAAGGGAAAAGCTAAAGCAGAACCCACCAAACCAAAGGAGAAGAAGCAAAAGGTTGCTACGAATGACCCATGTTTTGAATGTGGTGAGATAGGACACTGGAAAAGAAATTGTCCAACCTATCTCAAGGAGTTGAAAAACAAGAGGGATGCAGGGCAAACCTCAGGTACTATCTTTATGATACATGTTGAGCTTAATGTTATTTCTTCTAACACATGGGTACTAGATACCGGATGTGGAACTCATATTTGCAATTCGTTGCAGGGGTTCAAAAGAAATAAACATTACAAGAAGGGAGACGCTAGTCTCTTCATGGGCAACGGAGCAAAGGTTGATGTCGAAGCTCAAGGAGACTACGTTTTAGAGCTTCCAAGTGGTTTGGAAGTTATTTTGAAGAATGTTTTGTATGCTCCTAGTTTAACTAGGAACATAATTTCTGTTTCCCTTTTAAAACAATGTGGTTTTAATTTCGAATTTGTTAACCAAGACATTTATGTTTCTATGAACGATGTGTTTTATTTTAAAGCTATGTCTTTAAATGGTATTTATGAATTAGATCATGATAACACATCATATGATAGCTCAATGTACCAAGTAACCAACAAGAAACTCAAAATGGATTTGAGTGATTCCTACCTTTGGCATTGTCTCCTTGGACATATAAGCAAGAATCGCATGCATACACTTCAGAAAAGTGGTCTTTTGAATACAAGTGAAGATAATTCATTTGATGTATGCGAATCTTGTTTACAAGGCAAAATGACCAAGACACCCTTTAGTGGAACATTTGAAAGGGCTAAAGACTTACTAGGTATCATACATTCAGATGTATGTGGTCCTTTTAAGCCGATGACTAGGAATGGTGAAAGATACTTCATTACTTTTATCGACGACTATAATCGTTATGGTTATGTGTACTTACTAAGACACAAGGATGAAGCATTTGAAATGTTCAAAGACTTCAAAAATGAAGTTGAAAATCAACTCAAGAAAACAATCAAAGTCCTTCGCACCGATAGAGGAGGTGAATACCTTTGTGGTGCTTTTCAAGATCATCTTAGGAGTTGTGGGATTATCTCACAACTTACTCCACCAGGAACACCACAACACAATGGTGTGTCCGAAAGGAGAAATCGAACTTTATTAGATATGGTTCGATCAATGATGGCTAGAAGCACATTACCTCTATCATTTTGGGGTTACGCTTTGCTCTCCGCAGTTCGCATATTAAATATGGCCCCAACCAAGAAAGTGGAAAAGACACCTTTTGAAATATGGCATGGAAACCCTCCATCATTATCATTCTTAAGGGTTTGGGGTTGTGAAGCTTATGTTAAGCAATACACTCCAAATAAATTGGAAGTCCGATCTACTAAGTGTATCTTTGTAGGATATCCTAAAGATGATATAGGATACTATTTCTACGACCCAACCGAGCAAAATAACTTTGTTGCTCGAAAGGGTAAGTTCTTAGAAGCTAAATTCCTTATGGAAGGAACTAGTGGTAGAACAGTGGAACTTGAGGAGGATCAAGAACCACAAGACGATACACGTTTGGTTGATACTAGCACTCAACAGGAGGTTGTTGAAAACGATCAAGAGGTTGATCAGTACACACAAAATGTTCACAGATCTGGTAGAATTAGTAATCCACCTGAAAGATATGGATTTTTCATGGATGGATGCTACGTGGTAGATTTAGATGAACCAACCACATACCATGATGCAATGTCAAAATCCAATTGTGACAAATGGCTTGAAGCCATGAACATTGAGATGCAATCCATGTATGACAACCAAGTTTGGGAATTGGTTGTGCCACCACTCAACTCCAAAGTAGTTGGAAGTAAGTGGGTTTTCAAGAAGAAAACAGATATGCATGGTAACTTGGATACTTACAAAGCAAGACTTGTAGCAAAAGGTTTCACTCAAACTCAAGGGATTGATTATGATGAGACCTTCTCGCCTGTGGCGATGCTAAAATCAATCAGGATATTATTTGCCATAGCTGCATATTATGACTATGAGATCTGGCAATTGGATGTCAAAACGGCTTTTCTTAATGGATATCTTGATGAAGATGTCTATATGGTTTAGCCTGAAGGTTTTGTCGATCCAAAACATCCTGACAAAGTATGCAAGTTAAAGAAATCAATCTATGGATTGAAACAAGCATCTAGAAGTTGGAATCACCGTTTTGATGAAGAAATTAAGAATTTTGGATTCATCAAGAACGGTGATGAAGCTTGTGTGTATAAGAAAGCTAGTGGGAGCATCATCACTTTCTTAGTACTGTATGTCGATGACATTCTACTATTTGGGAATGACATTCCAACCATGGAAGGTGTAAAAGCTTGGCTTGTAAGTTGTTTTTCCATTAAGGATCTTGGTGAAGTAGCCTACATTCTGGGAATAAAGGTCTATAGGGATAGATCAAGGCGCTTGATAGGTTTATACCAAAGTGCATACATTGACAAAGTCTTGAATAGGTTCCAAATGGAGAACTCTAAGAGAGGTTTTGTACCTATTCAAAAGGGGACAATATTGAATACATCTCAATGTCCAAGCTCAAAGGATGAGCAAGAGAAAATGAAAAGAATCCCATATGCGTCAGCTATAGGATCCATCATATATGCAATGATATGCGCCAGACCGGACGTCTCATGCACCTTGAGCATGACGAGTAGATACCAGCAGAATCCAGGTAACAGTCATTGGATGGCTGTTAAAAGCATATTGAAATATCTTAGAAGGACTAAGGATATGTTCTTAATATATGGATCTGGTGAGGAGGAACTCGTTGTAAAGGGTTACACGGACGCGAGTTTCCAAAACGATCGAAGTGATTTTCGATCACAATCGGGGTATGTCTTCATTTTAAATGGAGGAGCAGTCTCTTGGAAGAGCTCAAAACAAGACGTGGTAGCATTGTCCACTACAGAATCAGAATACATCGCCGCTTCATTGGCAGCCCAAGAAGCTGCATGGTTGAAGAAATTCATAGCCGACCTAGGGGTGGTCCCTACCATTCAAGACCCCCTAGAGATCTTTTGTGACAACGAGGGTGCGATTGCTCAAATCAAGGAACCTCGTGCGCACCAAAAGACTAGACATATCGAGCGGAGATTCAACTACATAAGGGATGAAGTTGAAAAGGGAAAGATATGTATCCGCCAAGTTCACATAGATCAAAACATTGCGGATCCACTCACGAAGCTCCTTGACAGGGCAAAACATGAGGGTCATACATGTGCCTTAGGACTTCGGTATTCTATGATTGGATTTGATCTATTTTGTATTTGGATATTGAAACAATTGTTATTTTAACTCTTTTATGGTATTTTGAGTTACGTTTCATATTAGCATGTTTAAATCCGTGAATAAGTTAATTATTCTAAATGTCCGTAGTCGATCATAATTGTGGGAACAAATATGAATGTAAGACTATTATGAATTTGGATTGGTGGATATTCATTAGATATGAATATAGAGCAAAGTGTTGCTACCAAAGTTCATAGATATTTGTGGGATACAATATTGGACTGACTCGCTCTCAAATATTACTGCATGGAATCACTTGTGATTGATCATAAGTAAATTTTGAGTAAAGGCGAATATCATAGTATCCTCTGACCTGAGATACATATTGGGTCTTGATATTCACCAAGTATTATACCTTGACCTAGTTCTTAGCTGTCTGTAATAAGGCAGTACACAAGGCTAAACTCAGGTGTGGTACAAGGTGATTGTGAGAGAGGTATGTAGTCAAGAAGGGATTTGTTCCTCTTATTCGTTGAGAGTAAGATGTCTAAGGCCTGATAAAGTTAAATCAACAGAGAGTGATCACTCTATGTCTCTGGATTTAACATGACATTTGTAACGAAAGGATAAAATGATAGATTCACCTAAATCATGTTCAAGTAAGGAACTTGAAAGGGATGATATTATTGAATGGCAAATATAGTCATACGTATTGGGGGTAGTAAACCGTAGTTAGGCGTCATTTACTGCTTGCATCAATCTTCTATGTATCTTGTGCAAGTGGGAGATTGTTGGACTCTGTATGCCCAAGACACATATTAAATCGATGTGGCTAGTACGTTATGATCCAAGTCGAGTCATACCCAAATACAAGCTAGACAAACACTCATATTATTTATTTGTGATATAATCAAACAAATAAATATTAACACTTACAATATTTAGAAATTGGTTTTCTAAATAATCACACTTGAGAAACCAATAAATTATATGGATAATTTATTTTGAGAGAATATTTTATTTTGTTATTTAATGGGTTAAATGACATTATAAAAGATTACATAAAGTCTTGCAAACATATGGTGTAATATTTTATAAAAGTTATAAAATAAACAAGACTTAAAATTGTTAAAAGAAAAAAAAAATTTAAAAAACACCCCCCAAAATTGTAACATCTGTGCTTGTAATCATTATGAACAGTTCTATTATCAATAAAACAATGTTATTTGATCCCAATGTTTGTTTGGTTGTGTTTTACATTTTTCATGTTTTGACTTTTAATCAATTTCAAACTCTATATCGCTTTCTGGAGAGTTATACGCAAACTGGTGCGTAAACGTAACCAGTTTAACGCGACAAATACTCCGGAACATCATCATATACTTAACATACCTTAAATAACCTTTACATAACTTAGAAATAAGTTTTGAAGGCTTTGGTATGGCAAAAAACAAGTTAATTCGCTTACAGGGACTAAACTTGACAAACTACGAAAGTATGCCAATTTGAACTGTAACAGACATTCCGGAACATGACCATAAGTTAAACACACCTTAAATATCCTTTACATAGCTTAGAAATAGGCTTTGAGGTGTTCGGTGTGCTAAAATAAACTTTTGGGTCATTCAGGGACTAAAAGTGTCAAAAAAAAATGCACAAGTTTGCATTTTCGCGCATAACTTACGGTCTGAATACATCCGGACATCCAAAAATTTATGTAAGCACTAAAATATTTTAGTTTAGTGTTTGGCATGAGAAAAATCCATTCGTCACGCAATTTGGATCGTTTTTCACGCTTATGCGCATTCCGTCGTAATTAACCGAACAACGCGATTGTACGGCTAAACGAACCGACATCCGGCATATTTTTGAGCATGTTTCAATGTTCCCTATACTTTAACATCCTTGTGAAGCTTAAAAATGGGCTTGACGGGTGTTAGAAGTGCCAAAACACGACGATACGCGCTCAGGAACCAAAACTGCAAAACTGCAAAAAAAATATATATATAAAAAAAAAAAATAAATAAATAAATGCAGCAAAAAGCCATTTTAAACATAAGTTAGCAGCCCCTAACACTTACCAAAGGTAAAGTGCCACATGTTAATCTCCTATGGTGGCCAAAATTAGTTACCACAACATTTTGACAAGTATACGGCCTAGATCGTGCCCCCTTTTCCAAGAAACGATCCTAACGGTTGTGGGTTTACTATAAATACCCAACCCATTTTCACTCATTCCTCACTAGAATCTGATCTAAAAGACTCTAAGTTGAAACCATTGTTTCATACCTGAGTTATTTGGATCTAGATTAGCATTCGGGGACCTTTCGTAAGTATTCTTTCGTTCTTTTATCGCTTTCGAGTCCGAAAGTCAAACTTTGTTTGACTTTCTACATTGACCAGTTTATGGTCGATGCGAAGTTCGTTTGAACTTCATAACGTGAGCGTGATCACGATGGTTATAGTCCCTAGTGACTATACCTACTGATTACCACGTTATCTAGGCTCAGTGACGAGTCGTAGTTTCGGTCAGAATACGTATTCTTGCGTATTTTGTAACCAAACTACTTATGGGTATCAAAACCGTTTGTTTTGATACCAAACTTGTTTTCTAAACTTAGTTAAGCATGTTTTAACATGCTTAGCTCGTCACTTTTAGTTGTGCTTGTATAGGGTCGTAAGGTAAGCGATCTAAACAATCGCTTATACTTTCGAACCCGACCCATTTGGTCGATCATTAGGATCCGACCAAATACATTAGGTGACCATAGTATATAGGGAATAACCCTCTGAGGTTATACCTTATGGTCGCTACGTTTAAGTAGTTGTATGATAGGTAATTTATATGCCTTAGGTAAATTACCAAAATACCCCTTTGTGCCAAAATTCATTTTTAAACATATGTAACATAACTTTTGACATCTAAACTGATTTGACAACCATATTAGACATGTTAAGGCATATATTACTTGTCATAGGACTAGTTAGGCGGTCCGAACGCGTTTCACGCGAACGACGCGTTAAAGTAGCATAAGCTACCTAAACGGGTCGTAATGGGTCACAAGCACTTAGGATAGGTTTCATTTAGTATGTAGGCTTTGTTAAACCATACTACATGAGTTCCCATACTCATTTGGTTTACGAACCCTCGTTCTATCCGATCTTCCGATTTAGGTCCGGTTTATTAATGTAGTTACCTATATTAGGTGCCGTTTGATATTCCGAGATCTCTAGCATTTCTTGGTGGTTATCTTAGGACTTCTGAGCAATCTCAAGTGAGTACATAGAACCCCTCTTTTACTGTTTTCCAAACGTTTTGGGGTGGAACACATGTGCCTACTTGTTACTTTCGTGCTTTCCTGTTTTCACATCATATACCTGCTATGTTTGTTAGTACATTATAGTACATGATTTCATTACATTTCATGTTATGTATGTCCATTGTGTGCATACTTAGTACATTGTTTTACATTACATTTCTACTATGTATGTTAACTGATAGCATGCTAGCACATTGATTTACATGACTTTTCTGCTTTGTATGTTAACTTAGCATACTTAGTTCATTGTTTTCATATAACATGTTCACTTTTGCTATGACATTTGGTTTGCACAAACGAGACTATTATGCGTTCATTAACATTAGCTACGCCGCTCGGTAGTAAGTACTGGTACCATAGGACTTGACAAATCCCATTCCTGACATCCCGGGTTTGTTTGCATGTAAGGAATGACTGAATCCGAAAACATTACTTTTGATAACCTTGACTGAAAGGGTTGTCCGACTGTCTCAAGGCTTGAATGTATGCGTTAACTTACCACATAAATGTTTGTATCAATGTAACATGCATTACTCTACAAAACATAACTTTTGATATATTCAAATTTCTTTGTTTTGTACATTTCTACATTTGGACTATTTGACAATACTTTACTTACAAGACATAACTTTTGTTACACATTACTTGACTACTTTTGGACTTTTAAACATTTGACATGGTTTATACAAGGACTTTTGACAATTGGTTTAAACATAGACATTATACATTGTTGGTTGGTTAAGTGACTTAAGTAACGAAATGTGAGTAATATGATACAAGCATGGTGGATACGCCGCTGGTACTTCCTATATATAAGTGTTTGCATTATATTACATATCATAGCGTTATTTAAATCATTCATTTTGGACTTATACATTTTACACAAGTAACATGTTTTCACAAGACTTTGTTTTACAATACGGTTTATTTTATACAACTCATTTTACATGGTTATTCATTTAACCATACATTATTCTTTTACTTATACATATCATCTGAACTTATTGTTTTTCAAACGATTTACAAAACAAATCAAATTACAAGGTTCATGACTAAACATTTTCTTAAACTTAAGTCATGAATCTTATTTTCACAAGCCTATGTATCTCACAGGCATTTTTATGCCGACGTACCTATTTTCACATGTGTTTTCAGGAGCTTTTCCGTAGGATGAAGATCGTGACACTAGGGCGGACCTGTGCCTTAGAGACTTAAAATGATGAAAGACTTAGTTTAATTATGTTATAAACTCTTTAATTTCTGTTTAAGACGATGAAACTCTTATGTTAATAAATAAAATACAACTTTGAACACCATGGTTATGAAACAATTAATTCTGTTACAACACTCCCCGACGTTTTCCGCCACGTCTTGTATGCTATACGTGGTCGGGGTGTGACAGAAGAGTTGGTATCAGAGCCAATGGTTATAGGGAATTAGGTTATTAGTGATGCTTTGACCTAGACTATAACCTTTCTAGGACCCTAACACAAGTTGTCTTGTGTTTAGATCTTAAAACATGCACATCACCTATCCTTAGGTGATTATCAAAACAAGAACCAAATTTTTTCCGAAACGATTTTTGAAAAACAATCATCTGCTTTTGAATAATTTATTACAAGGTTTTGAACCCTCTGTTATATGGTTTTGAGCCCTTCCAGTTTGACAAAATTTTTGGCCTTGTGCCTTCAAATTTTCAAAATCTCGTCAAAGTTTTGGGTTTTAAATAATGTGAACACGTGCAAACTGGAAGAGTGAATGCCTGTATTCTGGGTTTTCTGTCTAGGCAAGCACTTCGTATACATCTCATCAGACGCGAGACCAGTTGTGCTTACCTGGGAATTCTTGGGATGAGTGTTCACTTATAGGCGAGCATGTCTTCATGATACATTATTTTTGATCCATTTACTTTGATAAGTCACTGTGTGTCGTTTGTTTACTTTGTGATACGGACAAATGACCACCATCTTTGCTTTTGTTGATTTTGTTTCATCTCATTCTTTTCATCCCATCATCTCACTCGTTTCTTTTCATGTTTCCTCTTTTAGAATGCCTCCTCGACGCGACAATCTGATGGCGACTGCCGAACTGGCAGAAATTATTGCGGAGCAGATGGCTGCTCAATTTCCAAATCTCTTTGCTCAATGGCACCAAGCCAACAACAACAACAATGCTCCATGCAAATACAAGGATTTTAACTCGGCTAAACCACTCAAGTTTAGTGGTTCTGAGGGAGCGACTGGGCTTCTTCAATGGTTTGAGAGCATTGAGAATACTTTCCGTCACGTGCAGTGTCCGGATAATCGCAAGGTCGAGTTTTCTTCGAGCGTGTTTCAGAAGAGGGCTCTCACATGGTGGAATGGGGTTATGAGAGATCGGGGTGCAGAAGTTGCTCTAGCGCAAACTTGGGCCGAACTTAGGGCCCTTATGATGAGGGAATTATGTCCTCGTCATGAGCAGCGAGCTTTGGAGAAGGAATTTGATAATTTGAAGCAAGATAGTGGTGAGCATCGGGCGTATACTGATAGGTTTGAGGAGTTGAGTCTGCTTTGCCCGACTATGGTTACCCCACTCAACAAGGCTATCGAAAGATACATCGACGGCCTACCTGACTCGGTACAAGACATCATTATTGGTAGTAACCCTGCCACACTCCGTTAGGCGATCGAGTTATCAGCGACATTGACTGAGTCGCAGATTCGAAAGGGGAAGCTGCACAAAAAGGGTGACAAGGGTAAGAAGCAGGTGTCTGATAAGGAAGATAGCAAGAAAGGTCAAAACAAGAAGGGAAAGAATTCTGGAGGGTCTAGGAAGCGGAAGGCTTCCCAAAACTATGCTGTTACTGCACAGGCTCAAGCTACACCAAATCAGCCTGCGCAACCACTAGCCAAGAAGCCTTATCTTGGCAATGCACCTTTGTGCAACAGGTGTAACGGCCATCATCAACCACACCTCCAGTGTCGTCAGTGCACCAACTGCGGAAGGCCTGGTCATCTTGCTGCCACCTGCCGCATTCCTGTTAACCAGAACCAGGCAGTTTAGAACCAAGCCCAACAAGTTGCTCAGCTTCTTGCTCAGCAACAAGGTCAAGCTGCACGACCTCATTTTCCTCCTGGTTCGTGCTACAATTGTGGGGATCTGACCCACTACAGGAACCGGTGCCCAAGGCTAGCCAACCAGAATCAGAATGTGAACCCGAATCAGGCTCAGGCTCGAGGACGAGCTTTTAACTTGAATGCCCAAGAGGCGCAGGCGGATGATAACGTGGTGAACGGTACGTTCTTTATTAATAATCAGCCTGCATCTGTTCTTTTTTATTCGGGTGCCGACAAGAGTTTTGTGTCATTGTCTTTTGAGCCTATGCTTCGCGTGTCTAGAACAAAACTAGGTAAACCTTTGACAGTAGAAGTTGCTAGTGGTGAACCCATTGTTCTTGATTCTGTTCTTCACAACTGCCAGTTGAATCTTAACGATCATCTTTTTCCAATTGACCTCACGCCTATGCAACTTGGAAGCTTCGACGTCATAGTGGGTATGGATTGGTTATCTAAGCATCGCGCAGAGATAGTTTGTTCTGAGAAGATTGTTCGTGTGCCGCTTTCGACAGGCGAGATCCTACAGGTTCAAGGTGAGAAACCTGCCGGTGGTCTCAAACTCATGTCTTGTTTTAAAGCTCGGAAGTATCTGCGGAAGAACTATGTGGCTTTCTTAGCACATGTTACAGCAGATAAAGGCAAGGGTAAGTCTATTTCAGATATTCCTGTCGTTCGGGATTATTCTGAAGTTTTCCCTGAAGAGTTACCTGGTCTACCTCCAGCACGCCAAGTCAAGTTCCGCATTGATCTCGTACCTGGTGCAAATCCCATTGCCAGAGCTCCATATCGTCTTGCACCGTCTGAGATGCAAGAGTTATCTAAGCAGCTTCAGGAGCTCTCTGACAAAGGTTTTATCCGTCCTAGCTTTTCACCCTGGGGTGCTCCCGTTCTTTTTGTCAAGAAGAAGGATGGATCTTTTAGGATGTGTATCGATTATCGTGAGCTTAACAAGCTTACCATCAAGAATCGATATCCCCTACCGCGCATAGACGACCTCTTTGATCAGTTACAGGGCGCTTCTTATTTTTCAAAGATTGATCTGCGATCTGGATATCATCAACTTCGGGTGCATGAAGAAGATATTCCCAAGACAGCGTTCCGTACTCGTTATGGGCATTATGAATTCACAGTCATGCCATTCGGTTTGACTAATGCTCCTGCTGTTTTCATGGACTTAATGAATAGGGTCTGCAAACCTTATTTGGATCAGTTCGTCATTGTTTTTATTGACGACATCTTAATCTACTCCAAGACGCGAGCTGATCACGAGCAACATCTTCGTCTTACTCTGGAACTCCTAAAGAAAGAGCAACTTTTCGCCAAATTCTCCAAGTGTGAATTCTGGCTTAAAGAAGTTCAATTCTTAGGACATATTATCAACGAACAAGGTATTCATGTGGATCCCTCCAAGATCAGTGCGATCAAGGATTGGGATACGCCTACTACTCCTACTGAGGTTCGGTCTTTTCTTGGTCTAGTGGGTTATTACCGCCGCTTCATTGAGAACTTCTCAAAGATTGCAGTTCCTCTAACTGCTCTAACTCAGAAGAAAATGCCCTTTGAGTGGGGATTCAAACAAGAGGAAGCTTTTCAACACTTGAAGCAGAAACTTTGCGACACGCCTGTTCTGACTTTGCCTGAGGGCAATGATGATTTCGTTGTTTATTGCGATGCATCTAAACTGGGTCTTGGCTGTGTTCTTATGCAAAGGAACAAAGTCATAGCATATGCATCGAGGCAGTTGAAGATACATGAGAAGAACTACACCACTCATGATCTTGAGTTGGGTGCAGTTGTTTTCGCTCTAAAGATCTGGAGACACTATTTGTACGGTACAAAATGTGTGGTTTTCACGGACCACAAAAGTCTTCAGCATATCTTCAACCAGAAAGAACTCAACATGAGGCAACGACGTTGGGTTGAGCTTTTAAACGACTATGACTGCGAAATTCGCTACCATCCTGGTAAGGCGAATGTCGTGGCTGATGCATTGAGTCGTAAGGAATGTACTAAGCTTCATTGTGTACGTGTTCAATCTGTTATTCAAGCTCGATCCGATATCCAAGCACGCATTTCTCAGGCTCAACAATCTTGTGTTTCACAAGGATTAATGGATAAGGAATTTCCCTATCACATAACGCCTGCTTTGGAACTGAAGGACAATGGATCGTATTACTTCATGGACCGTTTGCGGGTCCCAAGCCAGGATGATCTTCGTACCTTGCTTATGGATGAAGCCCATAAGTCGCGTTATTCTATTCATCCGGGCTCAGATAAGATGTATAAGGATCTTCGTATTCACTATTGGTGGCCTGGTATGAAGAAAGACATTGCCTTATACGTATCAAAATGCCTTACTTGTCTTAAGGTTAAGGCTGAACATCAGCGTCCTTCTGGTTTATTGGAGCAACCAGAGATCCCAGTTTGGAAATGGGAAAACATTACTATGGATCTTGTTACCTAACTTCCGCGCACAAAGAAAGGTCATGATGCCATCTGGGTAGTTGTTGATCGTCTTACTAAGTCAGCGCATTTCTTGCCAATCCGTGAGGATTTTCCTGCTGACAGACTTGCTCAAATCTATGTGGATGAAATTGTAGCTCGACATGGTGTTCCTTTGAACATCATTTCTGACAGAGATGCTCGTTTCACTTCTCATTTTTGGAGAACCATGCAATCTGCTATGGGGACCCAACTTAATCTGAGCACCAGTCTGCTGGAATGAGATCGGCGAGGCTCAACTTACTGGACCTGCCCTCATTTTAGAAACTACTGACAAGATCAAGAAAGTTCGTGATAACCTTCAGACAGCTAGAAGCCGTCAGAAGAGTTACGCGGACCCAAAACACAAAGCCTTGGAATTCCAAGTCGGTGATCGAGTATTACTTAAGGTCTCACCTTGGAAAGGTGTGATCAGATTTGGAAAGAAAGGAAAACTTGCACCTAGATACGTTGGACCATTCAAGATCGTCGAAAGAATCGGAAAGGTAGCCTACAGACTTGAGTTACCTCCTGAACTTGGAAATGTTCATCCAACTTTTCACGTATCCAATCTCAAGAGGTGTTTAGCTGATGAGAAACTCCACATACCGCTTGACGAAATTCGTGTTGGCAAAACACTGAAATTTGTTGAGAAGCCAGTGGAAATCATGGAACGTGAAGTTAAATGGCTTAAACGCAAGCGCATTCCTTTGGTCAAAGTTCGCTGGGAAGCTAAACGTGGACCCGAGTTTACTTGGGAACGCGAAGATCAAATGAAGGCGAAATATCCGCATCTTTTTCCACGAGTTTCCTCTAAATAAATTTCGGGACGAAATTTCCACAAGTAGGGGAGACTGTAACATTTGTGCTTGTAATCATTATGAACAGTTCTATTATCAATAAAACAATGTTATTTGATCCTAATGTTTGTTTGGTTGTGTTTTACATTTTTCATGTTTTGACTTTTATTCAATTTCAAACTCTATATCGCTTTCTGGAGAGTTATACGCAAACTGGTGCGTAAACGTAACCAGTTTAACGTGGCAAATACTCCAGAACATCATCATATACTTAACATACCTTAAATAACCTTTACATAACTTAGAAATAAGTTTTGAAGGCTTTGGTATGGCAAAAAACAAGTTAATTCGCTTACAGGGACTAAACTTGACAAACTACGAAAGTATGCCAATTTGAACTGTAACAGACATTCCGAAACATGACCATAAGTTAAACACACCTTAAATATCCTTTACATAGCTTAGAAATAGGCTTTGAGGTGTTCGGTGTGCTAAAATAAACTTTTGGGTCATTCAGGGACTAAAAGTGTCAAAAAAAAATGCACAAGTTTGCATTTTCGCGCATAACTTACGGTCTGAATACATCCGGACATCCAAAAATTTATGTAAGCACTAAAATATTTTAGTTTAGTGTTTGGCATGAGAAAAATCCATTCGTCACGCAATTTGGATCGTTTTTCACGCTTATGCGCATTCCGTCGTAATTAACCGAACAACGCGATTGTACGGCTAAACGAACCGACATCCGGTATATTTTTGAGCATGTTTCATGTTCCCTATACTTTAACATCCTTGTGAAGCTTAAAAATGGGCTTGACGGGTGTTAGAAGTGCCAAAACACGACGATACGCGCTCAGGAACCAAAACTGCAAAACTGCAAAAAAAAATATATATATAAAAAAAATAAATAAATAAAAAAATGCAGCAAAAAGCCATTTTAAACATAAGTTAGCAGCCCCTAACACTTCCCAAAGGTCAAGTGCCACATGTTAATCTCCTATGGTGGCCAAAATTAGTTACCACAACATTTTGACAAGTATACGGCCTAGATCGTGCCCCCTTTTCCAAGACACGATCCTAACGGTTGTGGGTTTACTATAAATACCCAACCCATTTTCACTCATTCTTCACTAGAATCTGATCTAAAAGACTCTAAGTTGAAACCATTGTTTCATACCTGAGTTATTTGGATCTAGATTAGCATTCGGGGACCTTTCGTAAGTATTCTTTCGTTCTTTTATCGCTTTCGAGTCCGAAAGTCAAACTTTGTTTGACTTTCTGCATTGACCAGTTTATGGTCGATGCGAAGTTCGTTTGAACTTCATAACGTGAGCGTGATCACGATGGTTATAGTCCCTAGTGACTATACCTACTGATTACCACGTTATCTAGGCTCAGTGACGAGTCGTAGTTTCGGTCAGAATACGCATTCTTGCGTATTTTGTAACCAAACTACTTATGGGTATCAAAACCGTTTGTTTTGATACCAAACCTGTTTTCTAAACTTAGTTAAGCATGTTTTAACATGCTTAGCTCGTCACTTTTAGTTGTGCTTGTATAGGGTCGTAAGGTAAGCGATCTAAACAATCGCTTATACTTTCGAACCCGACCCATTTGGTCGATCAATAGGATCCGACCAAATACATTAGGTGACCATAGTATATAGGGAATAACCCTTTGAGGTTATACCTTATGGTCGCTACGTTTAAGTAGTTGTATGATAGGTAATTTATATGCCTTAGGTAAATTACCAAAATACCCCTTTATGCCAAAATTCATTTTTAAACATATGTAACATAACTTTTGACATCTAAACTGATTTGACAACCATATTAGACATGTTAAGGCATATATTACTTGTCATAGGACTATTTAGGTGGTCCGAACGCGTTTCACGCGAACGACGCGTTAAAGTAGCATAAGCTACCTAAACGGGTCGTAATGGGTCACAAGCACTTAGGATAGGTTTCATTTAGTATGTAGGCTTTGTTAAACCATACTACATGAGTTCCCATACTCATTTGGTTTACGAACCCTCATTCTATCCGATCTTCCGATTTAGGTCCGGTTTATTAATGTAGTTACCTATATTAGGTGCCGTTTGATATTCCGAGATCTCTAGCATTGCTTGGTGGTTATCTTAGGACTTCTGAGCAATCTCAAGTGAGTACATAGAACCCCTCTTTTACTGTTTTCCAAACGTTTTGGGGTGGAACACATGTGCCTACTTGTTACTTTCGTGCTTTCCTGTTTTCACATCATATACCTGCTATGTTTGTTAGTACATTATAGTACATGATTTTATTACATTTCATGCTATGTATGTCCATTGTGTGCATACTTAGTACAATTTTTTACATTACATTTCTGCTATGTATGTTAACTGATAGCATGCTAGCACATTGATTTACATGACTTTTCTGCTTTGTATGTTAACTTAGCATACTTAGTTCATTGTTTTCATATAACATGTTCACTTTTGCTATGACATTTGGTTTGCACAAACGAGACTATTATGCGTTCATTAACATTAGCTACGCCGCTCGGTAGTAAGTACTGGTACCATAGGACTTGACAAATCCCATTCCTGACATCCCGGGTTTGTTTGCATGTAAGGAATGACTGAATCCGAAAACATTACTTTTGATAACCTTGACTGAAAGGGTTGTCCGACTGTCTCAAGGCTTGAATGTATGCGTTAACTTACCACATAAATGTTTGTATCAATGTAACACGCATTACTCTACAAAACATAACTTTTGATATATTCAAATTTCTTTGTTTTGTACATTTCTACATTTGGACTATTTGACAATACTTTACTTACAAGACATAACTTTTGTTACACATTACTTGACTACTTTTGGACTTTTAAACATTTGACATGGTTTATACAAGGACTTTTGACAATTGGTTTAAACATAGACATTATACATTGTTGGTTGGTTAAGTGACTTAAGTAACGAAATGTGAGTAATATGATACAAGCATGGTGGATACGCCGCTGGTACTTCCTATATATAAGTGTTTGCATTATATTACATATCATAGCGTTATTTAAATCATTCATTTTGGACTTATACATTTTACACAAGTAACATGTTTTCACAAGACTTTGTTTTACAATACGGTTTATTTTATACAACTCATTTTACATGGTTATTCATTTAACCATACATTATTCTTTTACTTATACATATCATCTGAACTTATTGTTTTTCAAACGATTTACAAAACAAATCAAATTACAAGGTTCATGACTAAACATTTTCTTAAACTTAAGTCATGAATCTTATTTTACAAACCTATGTATCTCACAGGCATTTTTATGCTGACGTACCTATTTTCACATGTGTTTTCAGGAGCTTTTCCGTAGGATGAAGATCGTGACACTAGGGCGGACCTGTGCCTTAGAGACTTAAAATGATGAAAGACTTAGTTTAATTATGTTAAAACTCTTTAATTTCTATTAAAGACGATGAAACTCTTATGTTAATAAATAAAATACAACTTTGAACACCATGGTTATGAAACAATTAATTCTGTTACAACACTCCCCGACGTTTTCCGCCACGTCTTGTATGCTATACGTGGTCGGGGTGTGACAAAAATCGGCCAACATGTAGTCTTCCCAAGAAGTTGTGGTCCAATCACATTTCATGCATTTTTGCATGTGTAGGAGCCTCTTGATTGGATGGTCTTTCCAAGACCATTTTGGTCCAATTAGCTTACATGCAATTGCATGTGTTAGGAGACTCTTGATTAGGCAATGGGGAGGTGATGCTTTCTCTCAAGTTTTATAAACATTATGGATGATCAAAAATGAAGAGAAGACTTGGAAGAACTCTCTCAAATTTTCGGTCATAAGGGGTGTTTTTCAAGTGTTCGGTTTTTGATCTTTGGTGTTAAAATCCTAGCTAATCTCGTGGTGTTTGTTGGAAGCTTGGGGTATACAAGCTTGAGGCCTTCTATTCTTGAAGGCAGCCGTTCAAGAAACATCATCCGTTTCATCATCCTATTACTCCAAGAAGGTAGTATTCTAAACACCCTATGGTTGTGTTTGATAGTATGCATTTTCATATATGGATCCGGGTTTTGGGATTTTGCATATAAATGGTTTTATATCCTATAAAAGTAACATGTTTTAAACTTTATTCCCGCTGCGTTTTTATTTCATATGGATGAAATTGCTTTGATAAACATGTTAAAATCCCATCATACACCCCCCCATGTATGTAATCGGTCACAACGTGACCCTACCCCCTAAGATTTCCCTAATCTTTCCATTCCATGATCTTTCCTTGATTCACTAAAAGATTGTGTAGTGTACTCTTGAAACACAAGACATAATGGATAAAAGGTTTACATGTTTATAAAAGTCTAGAGATCTCACTAATCACCATACTTCATCTCTCTCCCTCTTCTCCTCAAGCTCTCGGCTGAACACCCCTCTCCACACCACCATCACTTTCAATTCAATCCAACCCATTCCAAGTTCATTCAAGGGTGTTAGAAGGTGATTAAGGAAGCTTGGTGCTTGTGGATCTTGAAGGACCTTCACCATTTGCTATTATCCTCCACTTTTGTCATCACCATCTTCTTGTGTTCTTCCCTAGCATTGTGCTAGTTGTAAGACTCTCATGATCCTTATTTACTTCATATTTAGTTGGTTAAAAGATGTTTTATGTTGTAAATCACAAGAACACTAAAGAACATAATCTTGAATCTTGAACATAAGCTTAAAATATGATGAAATATGGATGAAACTATGTTGTTTAGTGTATGAATGATACTTGATTGTTATTTTCTTGAGATTGTGATGTTAATCATCATAAGGAGCTTGCTAGTTTGTGATTAAACACATGATCTAGCAAGTGAGAGGATGATTATGTGATGAAAAGAGATGATCATCCTCATGTGTAAGCATGAACTTGAAAATAAAATGATTTCTTGAAAAATGATAATCATGTGAGTTGATAAACTTATAGATCTAAGATTTATGAATGGTTTTTCTAAAAGAACCAAGTTCAAAATATGATTTTTAGAAGACCTTGGTTCATACTTAAGCATACACTATTTTTGGTGATAAAACAAGTGTAGAAACACTAGAGAAACAAGAAGATTTCATAAAGAAACGTTTTTGTAAAATGTAATTACAAGTTGTAAACACCTAAATCTTCCAAGAATGGGATTTTTAAAGGGTAACTAAACCCACTAAACACTTTACCAAGTTACTACAAGTTTTTATGAAAACTCAAGTTCATGGTCATTATGTAGATAGCTTTGTTTTAGCATTTGGTAAGTGTAAATTAATTGTTGATTCTTATGATGATTTTTGAAAAGAAAATGATATGCTTTAATAGCATGGACACCTCCATTTCTAGGGGAAACCATGGCAAAATTTTCTAAAAATCCAAACACTTAGAAAAATATTTTCTAAACAAATACTCACAAGTATGTTTTAAACTATGGTTTTCAATATAAACTTTGCCATAGATTTTGTTACAAAAATACAAATATTGGAGGTTGGTTTTTGTAAATAAAAATGGATAAATATGTATTTAGAATATATATTTACATTAAAGACACCTTGTGTGATTATTTGTATACTTGGTGTAATAGTTATATTATGTTAGAATAATGCAATATAACTTAACAAAATACCAAGAATTTACAATCCAAAATAATACCAAAAATCACAAGGAATACATATATAAGTTACACACTTAATATTGTGAAATCGAACGCAAGAACGTAACTTACAAAATATTCCGGAAAATACCATTATAAATATGTTTTTGGTAAATATTATTTTGGATACAAGAAATGAAAATATAATCTTTGAAAATATTACAAGAGTAATATTGTATTTTCGACAAGGAGAAAATATATTATTTTTGGAAGTAAAAATATATTTTTCTTAGTATATTTAGAAGATATATGATTTTTGGGAAAAATATATATTTTCTTGTAATGCATTATTTTGGACAAAATAAGTTTGTATATTTTTTCTAAGTGAGACTAGAAAATATATATTGTTTTGGAAATATATATTGAGAATATATTGGCATGTTTTACTTGGAACAATACACCGGAATACGACGCCAATACATGGCAAGTTATACCAACACAAGGATACGAATATACATATATAAGATACCCCATCTGTAACACCCGTGTCACTGCGACCATCAAACAAATGCCAAACCAATGAAATATTGTATTTCATACTTGGGATTTGTAAAAATATGTGTATCGATTGCACATATCAACTCTTGTTTCGATTTCAAGCTCTAAATCGCTTTCTGGAAGGTTATACACGCACTGATGCGTAAATATAACCAGTTTAATGCAACGAACACTCCGGAATAGTGAAATAGGCTTAACATACCTTAAATAACCTTTACATAACTTATATATAAGTTTTGGAAGGTTTGGTGTGGTGAAATCAAGTTTAATCGCTTACAGGGACTAAAGTTGACAAACTGCGAAAGTATGCCAATTTGAACTGTAACAGACCTTCCGGAACATGACCATAAGTTAAACATACCATAAATATCCTTTACATAGCTTAGAAATAGGCTTTGAGGGGTTCGGTGTGCTAAAATAAACTTTTGGGTCATTCAGGGACTAAAAGTGTCAAAAAGTGCACAAGTTTGCATTTTCGCGCATAACTTACGTTCTGAATACATCCGGACATCCAAAAATTTATGTAAGCACTAAAATATTTTATTTTAGTGTTCGCCATAAGAAAAATCCATTCGTCACGTCATTTGGATCGTTTTTCGCATTCGGGACCAGATTCGATGTATTAGCCGTTGTTTAATTCATAACCACACATTCTAAACTTGCTTAGTTAGCGGATAAGGATGGAATCTAAGCACCATGACTTTGCAACACATGTATGGATGGAATTTAAACACCTAAACACCATGACTTTGCAACACATGTTTGGATGGAATTTAAACACCTAAACACCATAACTTTGCAACACATGTACGGATGGGATTAAGGCACGTTTTCCATGAAACGATCTTAACGGTTCGGGTATTCCTATAAATACCCCATACCCCCCATTGCTAAAATCACTAGAATTCTGATTTGAGAACCTCTAAGTTGAAACCATTGTTTCATACCTGAGATTCTTGAATCGGGATTAGCATTCGGGGACCCTTCGTAAGTATTCTTTCGTTCTTTTCCTTATTTACTGCTTTTCGAGTCAGAAAGTCAAACTTTGTTTGACTTTCAGCGTTGACCAGTAATGGTCAATGCGAAGTTCGTTTGAACTTCGCAACGTGAGTGTAATCACGTTGGTCATAGTCCCTTGGGACTATGCCCACTGATTACCACGTTGTCTAGGGTCGTAGGGTAAGCGATCTGATGAATCGCTTATACCTCGAACCCGACCCAGTTTGGTCGATCATTAGGATCCGACCAAATACATTAGGTGACCATAGTAGGTAGGGAATAACCTTCCGAGGTTATACCCTATGGTCACATCGTTTAAGTAGTTGTATGATAGGTAGTTTATATGCCTTAGGTAAATTACCAGAATACCCTTTTCATGTATAATTGGTAATTAAGCATATGTAACCTAAACCTTTGTCACATAACTGATTATGTAATATGTTTAGGCATATAACACTTGTCATAGGGCTAGTTAGGCGGTCCGAACGCGTTTCACGCGAACGACGCGTTAAAGTAGCATAAGCTACCTAAACGGGTCGTAATGGGTCGAAATCACTTAGGTTAAGTTTCATTTAGTATGTAGGCTTTGATTAACCATATCACATGAGTTCCTACACTCATTTGGTTTACAAACCCTCATGCTACCCAGTCTTCCGATTTAGGTCCGGTTTATTAATGTAGTTACCTATATTAGGTGCCGTTTGATATTCCGCGATCTCTAGCTTTGCTTGGTGGTTATCCTAGGACTTCTGAGCAATCTCAAGTGAGTACATAGACCCCTCTTTTACTGTTTTCCAAACTGTTTTGGGGTGGAACACATGTGCCTACTTGTTACATTCATGCTTTCCCGTTTTCACATCATATACCTGCTATGTTCGTTAGTACATTATAGTACATGATTTCAATACATTTTATGCTATGTATGTCCATTATGTGCATACTTAGTACATTGTTTTACATTGCTTTTCTGTTGCATATGCTTGTCCAGTATATGAACACATTATACTACATATTGAACCGTTGTAAACATTTGACTATGTGAACCGTTGTAATCATTCGACTATGTGATCCGTTGATATCTGTGAACCGTTTGTATCTGTGATCCGTTGATATCTGTGAACCGTTTGTATCTGTGAACCGTTTGTATCTGTGAACCATTTGTATCTGTGAACCGTTTGTATCTGTGAACCGTTTGTATCTGTGAACCGTTTGTATCTGTGAACCGTTTGTATCTGTGAACCGTATTTGACCATACATAAACATTTCTACTATTGTTAAACATTACTTTGGTGGTTTGGTTTGATTAAATGATTAAGTAACGATACGTGTGTAATATGATACAAGCATGGTGGATACGCCGCTGGTACTTTCTATATATAAGTGTTTGTATGGTATTACATATCGTAGCGTTATTTGAATCATTTCAGTTTGATACATATTACATTTTATACAAATAACATACTTTTTACAAGACATTGTTTTACAAAACAACTTATCTTTTACAAACTCATTTTACTATGGTTATTCATTTAACCATACATTATTCATTTATTTATACATATCATCTGAACTCATTGTTTTTCAAATGATTTATAAAACAAAGCAAATTACAAGGTTCATGACTAAACATTTTCTCAAACATAAGTCATGGAACCTATTTTCACAAAACCTATGTATCTTACAGGCATTTTTATGCTGACGTACCTATTTTCACATGTGTTTTTCAGGAGCTGTTGCATAAGAGGATCAAGATACACATAGGCAGACTTGGGCTTTAGTGACAATAAAAGATGCAAGACTAGTTAATTATATTGTATTCCTTTGTTTGTTAAGACATTGTAACACTTTTAATCAATAAAACGAAACTTCAATTGCCATGGATTTGAAACAATTAATTCTGTTACAACACTCCCCGACATTTCCGCCACGTTTTGTATGTTCTACGTGGTCGGGGTGTGACAGAAAAGATGGTATCAGAGCCAATGGTTATAGGGAATTAGGTTATTAGTAATGCTTTGACCTAGTCTATAACTTTCTTAGGACCCTAACGCGAGTTTACTTGCGTTTAGTCATAAAACAATACCGTCACCTATCCTTAGGCGGCTATCACAACAAGAACATAAATTTCAAAACCGCTTTGAAAACTAATCATCTGTTCTAGGATGATTGATTACAAGGTTTTGAACCCTCTATTGTAAGGTTTTGAACCCTCTGTTATATGGTTTTGAACCCCTTTGAATTTTCAAAAATCTCGTCAAGGTTTTGGGTTTTAAATAATGTGAACACGTGCAAACTGGAAGCGTGAATGCCTGTATTCTGGGTTTTCTGTCTAGGCAAGCACTTCGTATACATCTGATCAGACGCGAGACCAGTTGTGCTTACCTGGGAATTCTTGGGATGAGCGTTCACTTATAGGCGAGCATGTCTTCGCGATACATTATATTGACCCATTTATTTTGATTAGTCATTGTCTCATTTGTTTGCCTTTGGTAACAAACAAATGGTCACAATCTACATGCCTTGTCATTTCCTTTTGACTATCTTTCGCTTGTTTCCTCCTATGCCTTTCGTTATCTTCAAGATGCTTCTTCATCGCAACAACAACGTCCGAACCAGGTGCTGCAATTACCCAGCGAATAGGCGTCGTACTCCAGAGGACCGTTGACTTAGCTATCACCATGACTCGCCTCAGGGATGAAGCTGTATAAGGGAACTGCTCCTTGGTGCAATCAATGCCATCGTCATTATTCAAATCAAATACCATGTTACAAATGTACCCACGGTGGACGATGGAGACATTTGGTTAACATGTGTCGCTTTGCTGTTCAAAGCAAAGCAGTTACAAACCCTGTTGCTACTTAACCTTCAAGTTCTGCTTCATATGTCGCCTTGGCATATCTAGCGCCTCAACCTCATGAACTTTCTACTTTGTGTATCGACTTAAGCACGCCTAGTGCAAGGTGTCGAAGCACCTCTCGTTACACAAATTTCAAAATCCATAAAGGATCTTTCTATCCTCATAATCAGATCCTTGTGGATGAATATCACTCAAATCGGAGTCCTTAATTGAATTATTCGTATGCCTTAATACGAACATTACCATTCAATAAGGACAAAGCCGAATTCTTATTTAGATCTTCCTATCTTCATAGTTAGATTCTAATGATTTAAGTGCCGCATGGAATCCACGGATTGGATTCCTGGTGTGCTTTAAGTATCCGCGTCCAAAGATAACAAATTAATAACCAAGTTAAACAACTATGTGATTATGTGCTTATGTGTTTCCTTTATGTTTTTGGTGTGATCCAAATTCTTGTCATTCAAATCCTCGTAGAATCTTCCATATCTTTGGGTGCTATATTAAATCCTCAACGGGCTTGTACGTAATAGTAAAGACCCTTGGATTATATTGTACCATTCCATAATTAGACCCTGAGAGGTCTAGGTAAACAGATTGATCCAAAAAAAATCTGGTTAGGAATATCATGTGATGATATAACTGAAAGGACTCCTTAGTGGCCTAATTTAAAAGGATCCTTTGTCGATCTAGTTAAAAGGACCCTATGGTAGTTTAGTCACACTCATCATCAGGTTTGATTTTTCCTCCCCTTCACATTTCAGACAAATTGTGCGGACTATGCAAGGAATTGCGTAATTATGGATGCATACATAATTATGAAATTCAGTGCACAGAAACCACAGTGAATTTTGTCATGTGTCTAGAGTCTATTCCGTTCATTTTTGTTTCTGAAGATGTAAAATGACTATTCCGTTCATTTTTGTTTCTGAAGACGTAAAATGACTATTCCATTCATTTTTGTTTCTGAAGATGTAAAATGACTATTCCGTTCATTTTTGTTTCTGAAGATGTAAAATGACTATTCCGTTCATTTTTGTTTCTGAAGATGTAAAATGACTATTCTGTTCATTTTTGTTTCTGAAGATGTAAAATGACTATTCCGTTCATTTTTGTTTCTAAAGATGTAAAATGACTATTCCGTTCATTTTTGTTTCTGAAGATGTAAAATGACTATTCCGTTCATTTTTGTTTCTGAAGATGTAAAATGACTATTCCGTTCATTTTTGTTTCTAAAGATGTAAAATGACTATTCTGTTCATTTTTGTTTCTGAAGATGTAAAATGACTATTCCGTTCATTTTTGTTTCTAAAGATGTAAAATGACTATTCTGTTCATTTTTGTTTCTAAAGATGTAAAATGACTATTCTGTTCATTTTTGTTTCTGAAGATGTAAAATGACTATTCTGTTCATTTTTGTTTCTGAAGATGTTGTGGAAAATGACTATTCTGTTCATTTTTGTTTCTAAAGAATGCCTGTTGAGAATAACTCTGTTCATTTTTCATTTCTGAAAAATGTTCGTTAAAGAGAAATTACAGGATTACGTCTTGTTCATCTTTGATGGTTATTTAACACAAAGTCACAGATAGACTCCTACGAATTAATTTCGGGACGAAATTTCCTAAAGTAGGGGAGACTGTAACACCCGTGTCACTGCGACCATCAAACAAATGCCAAACCAATGAAATATTGTATTTCATACTTGGGATTTGTAAAAATATGTGTATCGATTGCACATATCAACTCTTGTTTCGATTTCAAGCTCTAAATCGCTTTCTGGAAGGTTATACACGCACTGATGCGTAAATATAACCAGTTTAATGCAACGAACACTCCGGAATAGTGAAATAGGCTTAACATACCTTAAATAACCTTTACATAACTTATATATAAGTTTTGGAAGGTTTGGTGTGGTGAAATCAAGTTTAATCGCTTACAGGGACTAAAGTTGACAAACTGCGAAAGTATGCCAATTTGAACTGTAACAGACCTTTCGGAACATGACCATAAGTTAAACATACCATAAATATCCTTTACATAGCTTAGAAATAGGCTTTGAGGGGTTCGGTGTGCTAAAATAAACTTTTGGGTCATTCAGGGACTAAAAGTGTCAAAAAGTGCACAAGTTTGCATTTTCGCGCATAACTTACGTTCTGAATACATCCGGACATCCAAAAATTTATGTAAGCACTAAAATATTTTATTTTAGTGTTCGCCATAAGAAAAATCCATTCGTCACGTCATTTGGATCGTTTTTCGCATTCGGGACCAGATTCGATGTATTAGCCGTTGTTTAATTCACAACCACACATTCTAAACTTGCTTAGTCAGCGGATAAGGATGGAATCTAAGCACCATGACTTTGCAACACATGTATGGATGGAATTTAAACACCTAAACACCATGACTTTGCAACACATGTATGGATGGAATTTAAACACCTAAACACCATAACTTTGCAACACATGTACGGATGGGATTAAGGCACGTTTTCCATGAAACGATCTTAACGGTTCGGGTATTCCTATAAATACCCCATACCCCCCATTGCTAAAATCACTAGAATTCTGATTTGAGAACCTCTAAGTTGAAACCATTGTTTCATACCTGAGATTCTTGAATCGGGATTAGCATTCGGGGACCCTTCGTAAGTATTCTTTCGTTCTTTTCCTTATTTACTGCTTTTCGAGTCAGAAAGTCAAACTTTGTTTGACTTTCAGCGTTGACCAGTAATGGTCAATGCGAAGTTCGTTTGAACTTCGCAACGTGAGTGTAATCACGTTGGTCATAGTCCCTTGGGACTATGCCCACTGATTACCACGTTGTCTAGGGTCGTAGGGTAAGCGATCTGATGAATCGCTTATACCTCGAACCCGACCCAGTTTGGTCGATCATTAGGATCCGACCAAATACATTAGGTGACCATAGTAGGTAGGGAATAACCTTCCGAGGTTATACCCTATGGTCACATCGTTTAAGTAGTTGTATGATAGGTAGTTTATATGCCTTAGGTAAATTACCAGAATACCCTTTTCATGTATAATTGGTAATTAAGCATATGTAACCTAAACCTTTGTCACATAACTGATTATGTAATATGTTTAGGCATATAACACTTGTCATAGGGCTAGTTAGGCGGTCCGAACGCGTTTCACGCGAACGACGCGTTAAAGTAGCATAAGCTACCTAAACGGGTCGTAATGGGTCGAAATCACTTAGGTTAAGTTTCATTTAGTATGTAGGCTTTGATTAACCATATCACATGAGTTCCTACACTCATTTGGTTTACAAACCCTCATGCTACCTAGTCTTCCGATTTAGGTCCGGTTTATTAATGTAGTTACCTATATTAGGTGCCGTTTGATATTCCGCGATCTCTAGCTTTGCTTGGTGGTTATCCTAGGACTTCTGAGAAATCTCAAGTGAGTACATAGACCCCTCTTTTACTGTTTTCCAAACTGTTTTGGGGTGGAACACATGTGCCTACTTGTTACATTCATGCTTTCCCGTTTTCACATCATATACCTGCTATGTTCGTTAGTACATTATAGTACATGATTTCAATACATTTTATGCTATGTATGTCCATTATGTGCATACTTAGTACATTGTTTTACATTGCTTTTCTGTTGCATATGCTTGTCCAGTATATGAACACATTATACTACATATTGAACCGTTGTAAACATTTGACTATGTGAACCGTTGTAATCATTCGACTATGTGATCCGTTGATATCTGTGAACCGTTTGTATCTGTGATCCGTTGATATCTGTGAACCGTTTGTATCTGTGAACCGTTTGTATCTGTGAACCATTTGTATCTGTGAACCGTTTGTATCTGTGAACCGTTTGTATCTGTGAACCGTTTGTATCTGTGAACCGTTTGTATCTGTGAACCGTTTGTATCTGTGAACCGTATTTGACCATACATAAACATTTCTACTATTGTTAAACATTACTTTGGTGGTTTGGTTTGATTAAATGATTAAGTAACGATACGTGTGTAATATGATACAAGCATGGTGGATACGCCGCTGGTACTTTCTATATATAAGTGTTTGTATGGTATTACATATCGTAGCGTTATTTGAATCATTTCAGTTTGATACATATTACATTTTATACAAATAACATACTTTTTACAAGACATTGTTTTACAAAACAACTTATCTTTTACAAACTCATTTTACTATGGTTATTCATTTAACCATACATTATTCATTTATTTATACATATCATCTGAACTCATTGTTTTTCAAATGATTTATAAAACAAAGCAAATTACAAGGTTCATGACTAAACATTTTCTCAAACATAAGTCATGGAACCTATTTTCACAAAACCTATGTATCTTACAGGCATTTTTATGCTGACGTACCTATTTTCACATGTGTTTTTCAGGAGCTGTTGCATAAGAGGATCAAGATACACATAGGCAGACTTGGGCTTTAGTGACAATAAAAGATGCAAGACTAGTTAATTATATTGTATTCCTTTGTTTGTTAAGACATTGTAACACTTTTAATCAATAAAACGAAACTTCAATTGCCATGGATTTGAAACAATTAATTATGTTACAACACTCCCCGACATTTCCGCCACGTTTTGTATGTTCTACGTGGTCGGGGTGTGACAGAAAAGATGGTATCAGAGCCAATGGTTATAGGGAATTAGGTTATTAGTAATGCTTTGACCTAGTTTATAACTTTCTTAGGACCCTAACGCGAGTTTACTTGCGTTTAGTCATAAAACAATACCGTCACCTATCCTTAGGCGGCTATCACAACAAGAACATAAATTTCAAAACCGCTTTGAAAACTAATCATCTGTTCTAGGATGATTGATTACAAGGTTTTGAACCCTCTATTGTAAGGTTTTGAACCCTCTGTTATATGGTTTTGAACCCCTTTGAATTTTCAAAAATCTCGTCAAGGTTTTGGGTTTTAAATAATGTGAACACGTGCAAACTGGAAGGGTGAATGCCTGTATTCTGGGTTTTCTGTCTAGGCAAGCACTTCGTATACATCTGATCAGACGCGAGACCAGTTGTGCTTACCTGGGAATTCTTGGGATGAGCGTTCACTTATAGGCGAGCATGTCTTCGCGATACATTATATTGACCCATTTATTTTGATTAGTCATTGTCTCATTTGTTTGCCTTTGGTAACAAACAAATGGTCACAATCTACATGCCTTGTCATTTCCTTTTGACTATCTTTCGCTTGTTTCCTCCTATGCCTTTCGTTATCTTCAAGATGCTTCTTCATCGCAACAACAACGTCCGAACCAGGTGCTGCAATTACCCAGCGAATAGGCGTCGTACTCCAGAGGACCGTTGACTTAGCTATCACCATGACTCGCCTCAGGGATGAAGCTGTATAAGGGAACTGCTCCTTGGTGCAATCAATGCCATCGTCATTATTCAAATCAAATACCATGTTACAAATGTACCCACGGTGGACGATGGAGACATTTGGTTAACATGTGTCGCTTTGCTGTTCAAAGCAAAGCAGTTACAAACCCTTGGCATATCTAGCGCCTCAACCTCATGAACTTTCTACTTTGTGTATCGACTTAAGCACGCCTAGTGCAAGGTGTCGAAGCACCTCTCGTTACACAAATTTCAAAATCCATAAAGGATCTTTCTATCCTCATAATCAGATCCTTGTGGATGAATATCACTCAAATCGGAGTCCTTAATTGAATTATTCGTATGCCTTAATACGAACATTACCATTCAATAAGGACAAAGCCGAATTCTTATTTAGATCTTCCTATCTTCATAGTTAGATTCTAATGATTTAAGTGCCGCATGGAATCCACGGATTGGATTCCTGGTGTGCTTTAAGTATCCGCGTCCAAAGATAACAAATTAATAACCAAGTTAAACAACTATGTGATTATGTGCTTATGTGTTTCCTTTATGTTTTTGGTGTGATCCAAATTCTTGTCATTCAAATCCTCGTAGAATCTTCCATATCTTTGGGTGCTATATTAAATCCTCAACGGGCTTGTACGTAATAGTAAAGACCCTTGGATTATATTGTACCATTCCATAATTAGACCCTGAGAGGTCTAGGCTAGGGAAGGATCTATGCGCAAATGAGGTGGATAAAAGCCAAAGAAAGAGGTCCTTCGCGTTCCGCTTGCTCCAAGCTTCCTAATACGTGACCCTTGATGTTTGTAGATGCTTGGAATGATGATGATCAAACTCGAAAATGGGTGGGTGGTTATAGGGGGGGTTCGGCCGAGAGCTTTAGAGAAGAGAGGGAGAGGTGTGTTGTTGGTTTGTTGTGATAATGATCTTAGGTGTTAAGTGTTAAACTTATAGGCAAAGTTTAGTGTCATTAACCAATGGTTAATGTGTCTTGTAGATATTAAACATAAGCAATAAACAAATCAACCAAAGTACAAGTATGTCCCCTTGGGGGACGGTTTCGGTTGGGGGGGGGGGGGTTACCCGGTTCATTTCCAACTAATCTCCAAGTATTAGTTAGTTAGTTAGGATTTTAATATTAGTTACTAGAGTGTTATGCAATAACGCGGGTGTTAGGGTATACGGGGACCCTAACTGGCTCAGAAAAAGATAAATAATGAAAATAACAATATTTTCATGTTCCGGGTAACGCCCGGTTGTTCGGTTGGATAGTAATCCGTTAAAGCGTTAACAAAGCTTTAAAGTGTCGTTATTGTTACTTTTAGTGACACAACTTATTCCTGACACTTTGGAAAGTGTCTAGTGTTATTTTTCTCATGTTTTGGCACTTTATTAGTTAGCTAAAAGCTGAATTATTTTGTAAAGTGCTGAGTTTTGTACTTAGAGTACGTTTTAGGCACATCCAGTCATAGTGACTTATTCCTAGAGACGCAGTTCCACAACCCTTGTATCCCTACACTCACCACTAGTGTAGCAAAATATCTCAGGCTCTTACAGGCCTTAGAGGCAGTGTTTGCCTGATGCTGGCTTTATCAGCATGTTCAATAGGTTATCCGTGTATTGTGCTACTGTGCTTTTTGTGCATCATGTTTGTCACTAAGGTTCAGTATGTAAATAATGTAGTGACAGCAAGCAAGTATGATGCAAGTAAGTACATATATCAGTATTCAAGTAGCAGTTCATCAGCTAGTTCAAACAAGCACAGTAATTAAGCAGTAATTAATCATTAATTAAGTCGTACGGATACCTGGTTTAGTGCGGGTTGTCACAACACAAGTATCTTGTGTTTAGATCTTAAAACATGCACATCACCTATCCTTAGGTGATTATCAAAACAAAAACCAAATTTTCCGAAACGATTTTTGAAATACAATCTTCTGTTTTTGAATGATTTATTACAAGGTTTTGAACCCTCTATTGTAAGGTTTTGAACCCTCTGTTGTAAGGTTTTGAACCCTTCCAGTTTGATTTTTGGCCTTGTGCTTTTCAAATTTTCAAAATTTCGTCAAAGTTTTGGGTTCTAAATAGTGCGAACACGTGCAAACTGGAAGAGTGAATGCCTGTACCCTGGGTTTTCTGTCTAAGGCTAGAGTGTTCGTACAAATCCACATAATCGGACCAGTCACTCTTACCTGGGAACTCTTGGGGTGAGTGTTCACTTATAGGCGAGCATGTCTTCGCGATACATTATTTTTGACCCATTTACTTTGATTAGTCACTGTGTGTTGTTTGTTTGCCTTATGGTAACAAACAAATGACCACCATCTTTGCCATTATCAAATTTTTGTTTCATCTCATTCTTTTCATCCAATCATCTCACTCGTTTCCGTTCATGTTTTCCTCTTTTAGAATGCCTCCTCGACGCGAAAACCAGATAGCGACTGCCGAACTGGCAGAAATCATTGCGCAGCAGATGGCTGCTCAATTCCCACATCTCTTTGCTCAATGGCACCAAGCCAACAACAACAACAATGCTCCATGCAAATACAAGGATTTTAACTCGGCTAAACCACTCAAGTTTAGTGGTTCTGAGGGAGCGACTGGGCTTCTTCAATGGTTCGAGAGCATTGAGAATACTTTTCGCCACGTGCAGTGTTCTGACAATTGCAAGGCCGAGTTTTCTTCGAGTGTGTTTCAGAAGAGGGCTCTCACATGGTGGAATGGGGTTATGAGAGATCGTGGTGCAGAAGTTGCTCTAGCACAGACATGGGCTGAACTTAGGGCCCTTATGATGAGGGAGTTCTGTCCTCGTCATGAACAGCGAGCGTTGGAGAAAGAGTTTGATGACTTGAAACAAGACAGTGGCGAGCACAAGGCATATACTGATAGGTTTGAGGAGTTGAGTCTGCTTTGCCCTACTATGGTTACCCCACTCGACAAGGCTATCGAAAGATACATCGACGGCCTACCTGATTCAGTACAAGACATCATTACTGGTAGTAACCCTGCCACACTCCGTCAGCCTATCGAGTTAGCAGCAACATTGACTGAGTCGCAGGTTCGAAAGGGGAAGCTGCATAAAAAGGGTGACAAGGGTAAGAAGCAGGCATCTGACAAGGAAGATAGCAAAAAAGGTCAAAACAAGAAGGGAAAGAATTCTGGAGGGTCTAGGAAGCGGAAGGCTTCCCAAAACTATGTCGTTACTGCACAGGCCCAAGCTGCACCAAATCAGCCTGCGCAACCACTAGCCAAGAAGCCTTATCTTGGCAATGCACCTTTGTGGAACAGGTGTAACGGCCATCACCTACCACATCTCCAATGTCGTCATTGCACTAACTGTGGGAGAATTGGTCATCTTCCCGCTACTTGTCACATTCCTGTTAACCAGAACCAGGCAGTTCAGAACCAGGCCCAACAAGTTGCTCAGCAACAAGGTCAAGCTGCACGACCTCATTTGTGACACCCCAGGAAAATCAGGAAAACCACGCAACTTAACTAGCTTCCTCAGTAACCACGCACTAAATTTCGGGACGAAATTCTCTTAACAGGGGGAGAATGTGACAACTCTCAAATTTACATGTATTCCGTACAGTTTATTAATAATAATTAATGTGCTTGACGACTGTGTGGAATCACTTAACTGCTTTCTGATATCTGTGTTATGCTTACACGTATTTGTTAATATACTAATAGTGTACAGAAAGGTCACTAAATAGTCCGTTATATTTTCCTAAGTGTTAGAAAGTAAAAACGTTACAAAATATATAAATAGGACGCCTTACGAATTAATTTAGCACTTTAACGGATTAATATCCAACCGAACAACCGGACTCTACCCGGAACATAAAAATATTGTCTATGACATTGTTTTCACATTACTGAGCTAGTTAGGGTCCCCGAACACCCTAACACCCGTTATAACACATAACACACTAGTAACTAATTTCATCACCTAACTAATCTAACTAGCTACTAACTACATCATTCAAACCCACCTAGACCTACCCCCCCCCTAATCAAGATTCGGTTGAATCTTCACAAAATCTCAAAGTGATTTTTCCTTGGAATTGTTAAGATATTTATGGGATATGCTTGTACTTCCACTAACACTATAACCATTGGGTATTGGAGGTTGAGTTTATAATAACCATCATCATTTCCAACATTTATCACCACTTCACAACTTCTTTTCCCATTCACCCAAACTCACGGCCGAATACTAGTCCCACCATCATATTTCTTTTGTTTCAATCTCATCCAATTCAAGTGTACATTAAGGTGTAATAAGATCATCAACGAGGCCCGGTGCTCACGGAACTTGAAGGACCACTCTCATTTTCTTTTAACCACCACTTTTCCACACTTGAACTCCCCTAGCCTTGTGCTAGTAGTAAGTTTCTTAAATCTTCATCTTGTTCATGTATTTGGTGGTTAATAGTTGATTAAATGGTTAAAACATAAGAAACACTAAAGAACACGAATTAAGTCTTGAACATAAAGGGTAAAGGGTGGATAAAGAGAAGATATGTGTGTAAATCATGTAGATCTTGTGTTGTTATGATTCTTGTTGATTATCTGATGTTTTGCTAATTAATATTAATATGTGATGTTGTTGTGGTCACTAAACTTGTAAACGGAATCAATCGAACACGATTTAGAAGGTTAAACACAAAGAATCAGAATCTGTCCAACTTTTACAGCCCACTTCTGTTGGCTGTAAACAGGTCTTAACCTCAACGAAAAATCGATATTTTGAATCTAAAATATGTTATTATGAAATACGGTTCTAATGGCACCGGAATCGTAATTTTTGGACTCCGTTTACTATTTTTAAAGTATTAATTTGTAACAGCAACTTAAGCTGAATTTTGACAGCAATAAATGGGTGTCGTACTTTCAGTCATAACCTGAGTTTTGTGATCAATCGGACCATGAAAATTTTACTGTAGATGAAAATTGAAGTATTCGTAAATACCCCACTGGAATTTCGCAAATCGGACTTACGATGAATTTTTAATAAATTGTTTCGTCGACTGAGGTCAGAAATACATAAATCTGAGTTCAGTCCCGAATATGAATTTTTATAAAATTTGGGTAATGAACTGGACCCCGATATTTTTACACAATAAAATATGGAATGTTTATGACATTCTATAAAAATTTGGGAATTTTTGGAATAATCTAACTATTTTATTTAAATGTCCGAAAACAGCCGGTTTTGAGTATTAATGCCGAATTGACATAAGTTGTGACTTGCGTGTCTAAATGTCGAGTATGCTATCTGTGAATGATTTAACATGTTATATATGTTATGTGCATTATCGTATGTTTGATTTTGAGTGGGGAATGGACGGGAAACTTAGATGGGCATAAACCGTTACAGTGATGCATGTTATGTGATAGATACGTGTAGGAACTTTGTGTTCTATTGGAAAGCCACTAAATGACTAACTGGTAAATCATACTAGGACGTGATTGACCGACCTTGACTGTTAGCTATATTGAGAATCTAACCGAGCAAACCGAGGTGAGTTCACACCCTTACTAAGGCATGGGATTCCCGGTGGTTGGGAATGGGATTGAATAACTACTCGTACTATCACTCTATTTATATTACCAACACTACTAGACTACCTACTACTGTCCTCGGATTGAGAAGGGCACGTACGTAAAACCTACGTACACTCACTACTGTCCTCAGATGAGAAGGGCACGTACGTAAAACCTACGTACACTCACACTCACTACTGTCCTCGGATGAGAAGGGCACGTACGTAAAACCTACGTACACTCATACTTAACACCGTCCTCGGATTGGGAAGGACTCTTATGGATACGCCTAGTCTAGTAACATACATAATGGGAAGCCCCCACTAAATATCGTAAAGGTTTGGGAATCAAGAATAATGGGTAATACTTGGTTATGAAACGAACTTCCGATTCCTGATACGAACTCATTAACTAAACAACCAAACGTGAACTCACTCAACTTTGTTGTTGACTAGTTGTTACATGCCTTACAGGTCGCTAAATGCTTGGAGCTTGCACGGGGAAGGAGTCGTTGTGGAACATGGGTCGTTATATCCCATACTTAATAATTGAACTTTATAAACCTATGGAACTTATGTTTGAGACTTTAAACTTATGAACTGTGAACTTATGTTTTGAACTCACGGTTATGCTTCCGCTGTTTAAACCAAACAAGGTTAACTAGCTTTGGTCACCAATCGTATTATGTTTGGTTTTATTTACTTAATTGAATTGTTCAATATGATTGGTGGCTCGATCCTGGTCATGTCACGCCTCCAAGCGGTGATACTCCGCATGGTGGATTTTGGGGGTGTGACATCATTTTCCTCCTGGTTCGTGCTACAATTATGGGGATCTGACCCACTACAGAAACCGGTGCCCAAGGCTAGCCAACCAGAATCAGAATCCAAATCAGAATCAAGCTCAGGCTCGAGGTCGAGTCTTCAACATGAATGCTCAAGAGGCACAAGCAGACAATGAAGTGGTGAACGGTACATTCTTTATTAATAATCAGCCTGCATCTGTTCTTTTTGATTTGGGTGCCGACAAGAGTTTTGTGTCATTGTCTTTTGAGCCAATGCTTCGCGTGTCTAGAACGAAACTAGGTAAACCTTTGACAGTAGAGGTTGCTAGTGGTGAACCCATTGTTCTTGATTCTGTTCTTCACAACTGCCAGTTGAACCTTAACGATCATCTTTTTCCTATCAACCTCACGCCTATGCAACTTGGAAGCTTCGACGTCATTGTGGGTATGGACTGGTTATCCAAGCAACACGCAGAAGTAGTGTAACACCCCAACCCGGAAGGGCTGACGTGTCACAATAACAGTGATATCATAAACAAAAGTCATAATTCCATTTATTTATTTAACAAGGATATAACAACTGAACTTAAATTTAATATACAAACGGACACATCGACTTAATTTCTAACATCTTCGGATTTGTTCCTAGGCTTTATTCTTCTCTCTTTTCCCCGCCCAAAGTAACCTGCTGACCTGTAAATACAAAATTTATACGGAATGAGCCGAATGCTCAGTACGGAATTATAGGCTCAAAGAACAAATAACGCTTTATGCAAAACTTATACAATACAAGAACATAATTTCATAATCATATCTTACGGATGTACCCATGAGCAAACTGAAAACGTGACAATACACAGGTAGCTACTCCTGCATACTTATCACACGAGATGGCCAGTTGGCATACCTGTTATCCATCTCATTAACTTAAATTCTAGGATCGATCCATACGCCTCCTAGTAGCTTTGTACCACACTTGTACCTAGGGACGCCGTGAACTAATCTCTCCGTCACAGATGGAGCACATGCTGTTGATGCCGCAACAACATGCTCGTGGGACACTCCACGAGAAGCGATACTCAGGGTATCAGAGTACAAATGGTCTTATTCACATAACTTATAAAACTTATTTTCATAACAGAACGGAACTTATATTTGTAACACCTGTGCCTTCACGGCCATCAAACAAATACCAAAGCAATGAAATATTGTATTTCATACTTGGTATTTGTAAAAATATGTGTATCATTTGCACATATCAATTCTTGTTCAATTTCAAACTCTAAATCACTTTCTGGAAGGTTTTACGCGCACCGATGCGTAAATATAACCAGTTTAATGCAACAAACACTCCGGAATAGTGACATTGGCTTAACATACCTTAAATAACCTTTACATAACTTAGAAATAAGTTTTGAAGGCTTTGGTATGGCAAAATCAAGTTAAATCGCTTACAGGGACTAAAGTTGACAAACTGCGAAAGTATGCCAATTTGAACTGTAACAGACATTCCGGAACATGACCATAAGTTAAACACACCTTAAATATCCTTTATATAGCTTAGAAATAGGCTTTGAGGGGTTCGGTGTGCTAAAATAAACTTTTGGGTCATTCAGGGACTAAAAGTGTCAAAAAGTACACAAGTTTGCATTTTCGCGCATAACTTACGTTCTGAATACATCCGGACACCCAAAAATTTACGTAAGCATGACTACATTATATTTTTGTGTTCGCCATAAGAAAAATCCATTCGTCACGTCATTTGGATCGTTTTTCGCGCTTATGCGCATTCCGTCGTAATTAAGCGAACATCGCGTTCGTACGACCAAACGAACCATCATCCGACATATTTTTGAACATGTTTCAAGTCCACAATGTTTAGGCATCATTTTAGGGCCTTAAAGTTGGCTTTACGGGCCTTAGAAGTGTCGGAAATGGCCTTAAACACGTGCAGGGACCTAAACTGTCATTTTTGAAACATATGTGCAGATCAGAGGGCCCAAGCGGCCCGCATTGTGTTTGCATGAATCTAAAGCGGGCCGCATGGCACCTTCAGACCAGATTCAATGTTTGTTTTTGCAACTTGCAGCTGATTAAACCCCATCCACATGTTTTAAACTTGCCTAATCAGCAAGATAAGATCAAGATTTAGCCACCATAACATTTGGACAAGTGTACGGCCTTGATCGTTTCCCCTTTTCCAAGAAACGATCCTAACGGTTACCCGAAAACTATATATACCCATCCACCCCCATTGCATTTCTCACTAGAATTCTGATTTTGAGAGCTCTAAGTTGAAACCATTGTTTCATACCTGAGTTCTTGAGTCGGGATTAGCATTCGGGGACCCTGGGTTAGTATTCTTTCGTTCTTTTCCTTATTTTTACTGCTTTTCGAGTCAGAAAGTCAAACTTTGTTTGACTTTCAGCGTTGACCAGTAATGGTCAATGCGAAGTTCGTTTGAACTTCGCAACGTGAGTGTAATCACGTTGGTCATAGTCCTTTGGGACTATGCCCACTGATTACCACGTTATCTAGAGTCGTAGGGTAGGCGATCTGATAAATCGCCTATACCTTCGAACTCGACCCATTTGGTCGATCATTAGGATCCGACCAAATACATTAGGTGACCATAGTAGGTAGGGAATAACCTTCCGAGGTTATACCCTATGGTCACATCGTTTAAGTAGTTGTATGATAGGTAGTTTATATGCCTTAGGTAAATTACCAGAATACCCTTTTCATGTATAATTGGTAATTAAGCATATGTAACCTAAACTTTTGCCACATAACTGATTATGTAACATGTTTAGGCATATAACACTTGTCATAGGACTAGTTAGGCGGTCCGAACGCGTTACACGCGAACGACGCGTTAAAGTAGCATAAGCTTCCTAAACGGGTCGTAATGGGTCGTAGACACTTAGGTTAAGTTTCATTTAGTATGTAGGCTTTGTTAAACCATATCATATGAGTTCCTACACTCATTTGGTTTACAAACCCTAATGCTACCCAATCTTCCGATTTAGGTCCGGTTAATTAACATAGTTACCTATATTAGGTGCCGTTTGATTTCCGTGATCTCTAGCTTTGTTTGGTTGTTACTCAAGGACTACTAAGCAATCTCAAGTGAGTACATAGACCCCTCTTTTACTGTTTTCCAAACTGTTTTGGGGTGAAACACATGTGCCTACTTGTTACTTTCGTGCTTTCCTGTTTTCACATCATATACTTGTTATGTTCATTAGTACATGATTTACATTACATTTCTGCTAGGTATGTTGACTGATAGCATGCTAGCGCATTGATTTACATGACTTTTCTACTTTGTATGTTAACTTAGCATACTTAGTACATCATTTTACATTGCATCTCTGTTGCATATGTTCCAGTAACATATGGACACATTGTTTTACAGCTCTACCTTGTATGTTTACTCTAGCATACTAGGTACATTATCTTCATCACATGCTTACATTTTGGTATGACATTTGGTTTGTTTAAATGAGACAATGTACATTCATTAACACCGATCACGCCGCTCGGTAGTAGGTAGTGGTACCATAGGACTTGACAAATCCCATTCCTGAAATCTCGGGTTTGTTTGGACGTAAGGAATGACCGAATCCGAATACATATTCTCTTGATAACTCACTTTTACATAGTTATCCGTCTGTCTCAAGGCTTGGATGTATGAATTTTCACAATACCGCATAAATGTTCATATTCAGTATAGCATGCATATATCTTACAAAACATAACTTTGATTTAAACCAAGTTTTACTTCAATACTTTGTTTTGTACATTTTACTTATGGTTTAAGTAGTCTTAATTTTACTTACCATACATATCATTTTGGTTATACATTACTTGACTACTTTTGGACTATCAACATTTGACATTGGTTTTACATTACATGATTTACATTAGACATGAACATTTTACATCTTGATGGTTTGGTTTGATTATGTGATTAAGTAACGATGCGTGTGTAATATGATACAAGCATGGTGGATACGCCGCTGGTACTTCCTATATATAAGTGTTTGTATGGTATTACATATTGTAGCGTTATTTGAATCATTTCAGTTTGATACATATAACATTTTATACAAATAACATACTTATCACAAGACATTGTTTTACAAAACAACTTATCTTTTACAAACTCATTTAACTTGGTTATTCATTTAACTATACATTATTCACTTATTTATACCTATCATCTGAACTCATTGTTTTTCAAATGATTTACAAAACAAAGCAAATAACAAGGTTCATGACTAAACATTTTCTCAAACATAAGTTATGACACCTATTTTCACAAAACTTATGTATCTCACCGGCATTTTTATGCTGACGTACCATATTTTCACATGTGTTTTTCAGGAGCTGTTGCATAAGTTGATCAAGATACACATAGGCAGACTTGGGCTTTAGTGACAATAAAAGAATAAAAGATGCAAGACTAGTTAATTATAGACATTGTAACACTTTTAATCAATAAAACGAAACTTTAATTTCCATGGTTGTGAAACATTAATTCTGTTGCAACACGCCCCGATGTTTCCGCCACGTTTTGTATGTTCCACGTGGTCGGGGTGTGACAGAAAAGATGGTATCAGAGCCAATGGTTATAGGGAATTAGGTTATTAGTAATTAGTAATGCTTTGACCTAGTCTATAACCTTCTTAGGACCCTAACGCGAGTTTACTTGCGTTTAGTCATAAAACAATACCGTCACCTATCCTTAGGCGACGACCACAACAAGAACATAAAATTCAAAACCGCTTTGAAAACTAATCATCTGTTCTAGGATGATTGATTACTAGGTTTTGAACCCTCAGTTATAAGGTTTTGAACTCTCTGTTATATGGTTTTGAACCCTTTTGGGGTTTTCAAAAACATCGTCAAGGTTTTGGGTTTTAAATAATGTGAACACGTGCAAACTGGAAGGGTGAATGCCTGTATTCTGGGTTTTCTGTCTAGGCAAGCACTTCGTATACATCTCATCAGACGCGAGACCAGTTGTGCTTACCTGGGAATTCTTGGGATGAGTGTTCACTTATAGGCGAGCATGTCTTCGCGATACATTATTTTTGACCCATTTACTTTGATTTGTCATCATCTCAATGTACCCATTTACTTTGATTTGTCGTCATCTCATTTGTTTGCCTTAGGTAACAAACAAATGATCACAATTTTCATTCGTTACCATTTTGTATTGATTATCCAATAACCTTTCACTCGTTTCTTCCTCTGTCTTTCATTTTCTTCTAGAATGTCTATTCCTCTTGGAACTGGTCAAATGCCCGAGCGAACAGCCAAATTTGTCCAGCAAATTGGCGAAGTGATTCAGAGGACTGTGGATTTAGGTATTGCCATGGCTCGTCTTAACAATGAAGCCTCTCGTCTTAACAATGAAGCCTCTCGTCTTAACAATGAAGCCTCTCGTCTCGACAATGAAGCCACTCAAGAGACACCAAAGGAAGCAGTAGTCAGTCTTGCAACAACATCAAGGAAGCGTAAGGCTTCAAGGAAACCCGCAGCGGTTACACCTAATCAAGCTGGACCTAGCCAAGTGGCAAGGCCACCAGCTAGGAAGCAGTACTTAGGAACTGCTCCTAGGTGCAAGCGATGCAACGGTCATCATTCAAACCTCCTACCCTGCTGGAAATGTACCTACTGTGGACGGCGGGGACATTTGGTCAACACATGCCGCTTTGCTATCCAGAACAAAGCTGTTGCAAATCTTGCTGCTACCCAACCCCAAGTCAACCCTACTCAAGCTCGTTTCCCGCGTGGTACTTGCTACAACTGTGGCGATACGAGCCATTTCAGGAACAACTGCCCGAAGATAGTCAGTGCAAATCCAACCCTCGGATGAGCATTTGGCTGAACAAAGGATGTTGCTGTCTTATGCCTTTGTTTCTTTTGTTTTCGTGTAATGTGAAACAATCTGTTTTGTTTATAAATAAATCGTTGTTCACAAATTCTGATATACAAGTATAGTTACATGTGTGTATGATTTTCCTATGATACCTACATCAAGGAACTATGTTCCTTACAAACTACTCTTGTGATTCTCACTTTCAAGTGATCGCTCATAATTTCCTCGAAAGATCTAAGTACTCGTTTCATTCTAAGAAACGAAGTACAGGAAATAAAGTGAAATTATGAGTAATCGTGCTTTTTTTCACATCAGTACCTTTAAATCCTTGGTTAGATAACTAAGGGTATTTTCAAATCTCATACCCATTACGTTTTGATTTTTCAACATACACAGTACCGGTATTTCAAAACAATCTTCATGATCTTAAAACATTTCGTATAGTTTGAAAACAATTTTTCTAGATGCACTGTCTATGTTATTTCAAAAACATTGGCCATGTTATCAAAACCAACCTTGCTAATTTCAAAATATTTCATATAGTCTGAAGACAATATTAACACAATACATTTTCTGATCAAGTGCATGATTTCGAAAAGCATCATTCATGTCTTTCAAAAACCTTATACATAATTTCAAAATTCATCTCACATGATTTTAAAACATTTTTATAAATATACCTATATAATACACCTACTTTATGATTTCCAAAAAGTATTATATATAAGGTTTCAAAAACATTTTTTTCCCCATGCATAGTCTTCCAAATATATTTTCCTCACACACTTACTTAACCTTCAAATTCTGCTTCATATGTCGCCTTGACATATCTAGCATCTCAACCTCATAAGCATTTTACTTCATGTTTGGACTTAAGCACATCCCGTGCAAGAATTCAAAGCATCTTCAACTTCAACAATCCATATGGGATCTTTTTATCTCCATAATTAGACCCTTGTGGATGATCATGATTCAAATCAGAGTCCTTAATTGGATTCTTTATGTACCTTAATTCGAACATTTCGAGTTCTAGTAATCGAAATCGAATTTTCTTTTTGAATCTTTCTATCTTTATAGTTGGATTCTCGAAAATGTTTAAAGTACCAAATGAAATCCACAAGATGGATTCCTAGTGTGCTTTAAATACATGTACTCTGTTAGCAGAACAAACTTCTAGTTAGCAATTTTGTGGTTATGTGACTATGTGTTTATTCATCTTATGTTTTCTTTCATGCATTTTTGTGTTTTTAATACTCTGGATATTCGTTATCCAAATCCTCGCAGGATCTTTCATATCTTCATATGAGAGATTCGTAGCAGGATATTCAAAGGTACTACCTTAAATCCTTAATGGGCTTCTATGTAATAGTTAAGACCCTTGGATTTATATAGTACCACTCCAGACCCTTTTTAGTGGTCTAGTCTAAAGGATTGATTCACAATTTGGTTAAAGAATGACATCTAGTGATGTAGCTGGACAGACTCCTTGATAGTCTATTTAGATCATTTATTGATCTAGTCTACGGGACTCTATGGCGGTCTAGTCACACTCATCACAGGATTGTTCATTTGGTTTTACCCTACGCATTATAAAATAGACTGTGTGAACTGTGCAAGGAATTGTCTAATTATGGAGGCCTACATAATTATGAAATTTAGTGCATAGAAACCCAGTAAGGTTTATTATGTGTAAGAACCGATAGTGACAACAATAACAAAATGAGAACGATGTAATGGAGGTACGGTGGACGCACCAATGACGCTTCGTATACTTGTATATAAGTATCCCTCTTACATTGCAAGCATAATGTTATTAAAGTTACTAGAAGTTCAGAACCCTAACCAATGTTGTTCGATCTTTTCAACTTCATGCTTTCAAGCTCTCACAAGTTTCCTCTAAATAAATTTCGGGACGAAATTTCCTAAAGTAGGGGAGACTGTAACACCTGTGCCTTCACGGCCATCAAACAAATACCAAAGCAATGACATATTGTATTTCATACTTGGTATTTGTAAAAATATGTGTATCATTTGCACATATCAATTCTTGTTCAATTTCAAACTCTAAATCACTTTCTGGAAGGTTTTACGCGCACCGATGCGTAAATATAACCAGTTTAATGCAACAAACACTCCGGAATAGTGACATTGGCTTAACATACCTTAAATAACCTTTACATAACTTAGAAATAAGTTTTGAAGGCTTTGGTATGGCAAAATCAAGTTAAATCGCTTACAGGGACTAAAGTTGACAAACTGCGAAAGTATGCCAATTTGAACTGTAACAGACATTCCGGAACATGACCATAAGTTAAACACACCTTAAATATCCTTTATATAGCTTAGAAATAGGCTTTGAGGGGTTCGGTGTGCTAAAATAAACTTTTGGGTCATTCAGGGACTAAAAGTGTCAAAAAGTACACAAGTTTGCATTTTCGCGCATAACTTACGTTCTGAATACATCCGGACACCCAAAAATTTACGTAAGCATGACTACATTATATTTTTGTGTTCGCCATAAGAAAAATCCATTCGTCACGTCATTTGGATCGTTTTTCGCGCTTATGCGCATTCCGTCGTAATTAAGCGAACATCGCGTTCGTACGACCAAACGAACCATCATCCGACATATTTTTGAACATGTTTCAAGTCCACAATGTTTAGGCATCATTTTAGGGCCTTAAAGTTGGCTTTACGGGCCTTAGAAGTGTCGTAAATGGCCTTAAACACGTGCAGGGACCTAAACTGTCATTTTTGAAACATATGTGCAGATCAGAGGGCCCAAGCGGCCCGCATTGTGTTTGCATGAATCTAAAGCGGGCCGCATGGCACCTTCAGACCAGATTCAATGTTTGTTTTTGCAACTTGCAGCTGATTAAACCCCATCCACATGTTTTAAACTTGCCTAATCAGCAAGATAAGATCAAGATTTAGCCACCATAACATTTGGACAAGTGTACGGCCTTGATCGTTTCCCCTTTTCCAAGAAACGATCCTAATGGTTACCCGAAAACTATATATACCCATCCACCCCCATTGCATTTCTCACTAGAATTCTGATTTTGAGAGCTCTAAGTTGAAACCATTGTTTCATACCTGAGTTCTTGAGTCGGGATTAGCATTCGGGGACCCTGGGTTAGTATTCTTTCGTTCTTTTCCTTATTTTTACTGCTTTTCGAGTCAGAAAGTCAAACTTTGTTTGACTTTCAGCGTTGACCAGTAATGGTCAATGCGAAGTTCGTTTGAACTTCGCAACGTGAGTGTAATCACGTTGGTCATAGTCCTTTGGGACTATGCCCACTGATTACCACGTTATCTAGAGTCGTAGGGTAGGCGATCTGATAAATCGCCTATACCTTCGAACTCGACCCATTTGGTCGATCATTAGGATCCGACCAAATACATTAGGTGACCATAGTAGGTAGGGAATAACCTTCCGAGGTTATACCCTATGGTCACATCGTTTAAGTAGTTGTATGATAGGTAGTTTATATGCCTTAGGTAAATTACCAGAATACCCTTTTCATGTATAATTGGTAATTAAGCATATGTAACCTAAACTTTTGCCAGATAACTGATTATGTAACATGTTTAGGCATATAACACTTGTCATAGGACTAGTTAGGCGGTCCGAACGCGTTACACGCGAACGACGCGTTAAAGTAGCATAAGCTTCCTAAACGGGTCGTAATGGGTCGTAGACACTTAGGTTAAGTTTCATTTAGTATGTAGGCTTTGTTAAACCATATCATATGAGTTCCTACACTCATTTGGTTTACAAACCCTAATGCTACCCAATCTTCCGATTTAGGTCCGGTTAATTAACATAGTTACCTATATTAGGTGCCGTTTGATTTCCGTGATCTCTAGCTTTGTTTGGTTGTTACTCAAGGACTACTAAGCAATCTCAAGTGAGTACATAGACCCCTCTTTTACTGTTTTCCAAACTGTTTTGGGGTGAAACACATGTGCCTACTTGTTACTTTCGTGCTTTCCTGTTTTCACATCATATACTTGTTATGTTCATTAGTACATGATTTACATTACATTTCTGCTAGGTATGTTGACTGATAGCATGCTAGCGCATTGATTTACATGACTTTTCTACTTTGTATGTTAACTTAGCATACTTAGTACATCATTTTACATTGCATCTCTGTTGCATATGTTCCAGTAACATATGGACACATTGTTTTACAGCTCTACCTTGTATGTTTACTCTAGCATACTAGGTACATTATCTTCATCACATGCTTACATTTTGGTATGACATTTGGTTTGTTTAAATGAGACAATGTACATTCATTAACACCGATCACGCCGCTCGGTAGTAGGTAGTGGAACCATAGGACTTGACAAATCCCATTCCTGAAATCTTGGGTTTGTTTGGACGTAAGGAATGACCGAATCCGAATACATATTCTCTTGATAACTCACTTTTACATAGTTATCCGTCTGTCTCAAGGCTTGGATGTATGAATTTTCACAATACCGCATAAATGTTCATATTCAGTATAGCATGCATATATCTTACAAAACATAACTTTGATTTAAACCAAGTTTTACTTCAATACTTTGTTTTGTACATTTTACTTATGGTTTAAGTAGTCTTAATTTTACTTACCATACATATCATTTTGGTTATACATTACTTGACTACTTTTGGACTATCAACATTTGACATTGGTTTTACATTACATGATTTACATTAGACATGAACATTTTACATCTTGATGGTTTGGTTTGATTATGTGATTAAGTAACGATGCGTGTGTAATATGATACAAGCATGGTGGATACGCCGCTGGTACTTCCTATATATAAGTGTTTGTATGGTATTACATATTGTAGCGTTATTTGAATCATTTCAGTTTGATACATATAACATTTTATACAAATAACATACTTATCACAAGACATTGTTTTACAAAACAACTTATCTTTTACAAACTCATTTAACTTGGTTATTCATTTAACTATACATTATTCACTTATTTATACCTATCATCTGAACTCATTGTTTTTCAAATGATTTACAAAACAAAGCAAATAACAAGGTTCATGACTAAACATTTTCTCAAACATAAGTTATGACACCTATTTTCACAAAACTTATGTATCTCACCGGCATTTTTATGCTGACGTACCATATTTTCACATGTGTTTTTCAGGAGCTGTTGCATAAGTTGATCAAGATACACATAGGCAGACTTGGGCTTTAGTGACAATAAAAGAATAAAAGATGCAAGACTAGTTAATTATAGACATTGTAACACTTTTAATCAATAAAACGAAACTTTAATTTCCATGGTTGTGAAACATTAATTCTGTTGCAACACGCCCCGATGTTTCCGCCACGTTTTGTATGTTCCACGTGGTCGGGGTGTGACAGAAAAGATGGTATCAGAGCCAATGGTTATAGGGAATTAGGTTATTAGTAATTAGTAATGCTTTGACCTAGTCTATAACCTTCTTAGGACCCTAACGCGAGTTTACTTGCGTTTAGTCATAAAACAATACCGTCACCTATCCTTAGGCGACGACCACAACAAGAACATAAAATTCAAAACCGCTTTGAAAACTAATCATCTGTTCTAGGATGATTGATTACTAGGTTTTGAACCCTCAGTTATAAGGTTTTGAACTCTCTGTTATATGGTTTTGAACCCTTTTGGGGTTTTCAAAAACATCGTCAAGGTTTTGGGTTTTAAATAATGTGAACACGTGCAAACTGGAAGGGTGAATGCCTGTATTCTGGGTTTTCTGTCTAGGCAAGCACTTCGTATACATCTCATCAGACGCGAGACCAGTTGTGCTTACCTGGGAATTCTTGGGATGAGTGTTCACTTATAGGCGAGCATGTCTTCGCGATACATTATTTTTGACCCATTTACTTTGATTTGTCATCATCTCAATGTACCCATTTACTTTGATTTGTCGTCATCTCATTTGTTTGCCTTAGGTAACAAACAAATGATCACAATTTTCATTCGTTACCATTTTGTATTGATTATCCAATAACCTTTCACTCGTTTCTTCCTCTGTCTTTCATTTTCTTCTAGAATGTCTATTCCTCTTGGAACTGGTCAAATGCCCGAGCGAACAGCCAAATTTGTCCAGCAAATTGGCGAAGTGATTCAGAGGACTGTGGATTTAGGTATTGCCATGGCTCGTCTTAACAATGAAGCCTCTCGTCTTAACAATGAAGCCTCTCGTCTTAACAATGAAGCCTCTCGTCTCGACAATGAAGCCACTCAAGAGACACCAAAGGAAGCAGTAGTCAGTCTTGCAACAACATCAAGGAAGCGTAAGGCTTCAAGGAAACCCGCAGCGGTTACACCTAATCAAGCTGGACCTAGCCAAGTGGCAAGGCCACCAGCTAGGAAGCAGTACTTAGGAACTGCTCCTAGGTGCAAGCGATGCAACGGTCATCATTCAAACCTCCTACCCTGCTGGAAATGTACCTACTGTGGACGGCGGGGACATTTGGTCAACACATGCCGCTTTGCTATCCAGAACAAAGCTGTTGCAAATCTTGCTGCTACCCAACCCCAAGTCAACCCTACTCAAGCTCGTTTCCCGCGTGGTACTTGCTACAACTGTGGCGATACGAGCCATTTCAGGAACAACTGCCCGAAGATAGTCAGTGCAAATCCAACCCTCGGATGAGCATTTGGCTGAACAAAGGATGTTGCTGTCTTATGCCTTTGTTTCTTTTGTTTTCGTGTAATGTGAAACAATCTGTTTTGTTTATAAATAAATCGTTGTTCACAAATTCTGATATACAAGTATAGTTACATGTGTGTATGATTTTCCTATGATACCTACATCAAGGAACTATGTTCCTTACAAACTACTCTTGTGATTCTCACTTTCAAGTGATCGCTCATAATTTCCTCGAAAGATCTAAGTACTCGTTTCATTCTAAGAAACGAAGTACAGGAAATAAAGTGAAATTATGAGTAATCGTGCTTTTTTTCACATCAGTACCTTTAAATCCTTGGTTAGATAACTAAGGGTATTTTCAAATCTCATACCCATTACGTTTTGATTTTTCAACATACACAATACCGGTATTTCAAAACAATCTTCATGATCTTAAAACATTTCGTATAGTTTGAAAACAATTTTTCTAGATGCACTGTCTATGTTATTTCAAAAACATTGGCCATGTTATCAAAACCAACCTTGCTAATTTCAAAATATTTCATATAGTCTGAAGACAATATTAACACAATACATTTTCTGATCAAGTGCATGATTTCGAAAAGCATCATTCATGTCTTTCAAAAACCTTATACATAATTTCAAAATTCATCTCACATGATTTTAAAACATTTTTATAAATATACCTATATAATACACCTACTTTATGATTTCCAAAAAGTATTATATATAAGGTTTCAAAAACATTTTTTTTCCCCATGCATAGTCTTCCAAATATATTTTCCTCACACACTTACTTAACCTTCAAATTCTGCTTCATATGTCGCCTTGACATATCTAGCATCTCAACCTCATAAGCATTTTACTTCATGTTTGGACTTAAGCACATCCCGTGCAAGAATTCAAAGCATCTTCAACTTCAACAATCCATATGGGATCTTTTTATCTCCATAATTAGACCCTTGTGGATGATCATGATTCAAATCAGAGTCCTTAATTGGATTCTTTATGTACCTTAATTCGAACATTTCGAGTTCTAGTAATCGAAATCGAATTTTCTTTTTGAATCTTTCTATCTTTATAGTTGGATTCTCGAAAATGTTTAAAGTACCAAATGAAATCCACAAGATGGATTCCTAGTGTGCTTTAAATACATGTACTCTGTTAGCAGAACAAACTTCTAGTTAGCAATTTTGTGGTTATGTGACTATGTGTTTATTCATCTTATGTTTTCTTTCATGCATTTTTGTGTTTTTAATACTCTGGATATTCGTTATCCAAATCCTCGCAGGATCTTTCATATCTTCATATGAGAGATTCGTAGCAGGATATTCAAAGGTACTACCTTAAATCCTTAATGGGCTTCTATGTAATAGTTAAGACCCTTGGATTTATATAGTACCACTCCAGACCCTTTTTAGTGGTCTAGTCTAAAGGATTGATTCACAATTTGGTTAAAGAATGACATCTAGTGATGTAGCTGGACAGACTCCTTGATAGTCTATTTAGATCATTTATTGATCTAGTCTACGGGACTCTATGGCGGTCTAGTCACACTCATCACAGGATTGTTCATTTGGTTTTACCCTACGCATTATAAAATAGACTGTGTGAACTGTGCAAGGAATTGCCATGCCAATACTTGCTTGCCAACTATTGTTGTAAGCGAACTCAACAAGACATAGATATTCATCCCAGTTTCCAGACCATTCAAGTGCACATGCTCGGAGCATATCTTCCAAGGTCTGAATCGTGCGTTCTGACTGCCCATCTGTTTGTGGATGGAAAGCCGTACTAAACTTCAGTCGTGTACCCCAAGCTGCCTGAAAACCTTTCCAAAATCGTGAGGTGAAACGTGGGTCTCTATCGGAAACAATGGAAGATGGTGTGCCATGGAGTCGAATAATTTCTTGAAGAAATATTTCGGATAACTTATTAACCGAAAATCCTTGCTGAATCGGTAGAAAATGTGCTGACTTTGACAATCTATCGACGACAACCCATACAACATCATTCTTTTTGAATGTCTTAGGCAAACCGGTAACAAAATCCATTGTGATCTCATCCCACTTCCATATGGGAATATCCAATGGCTGCAATAGACCGCTTGCTCGTTTGTGTTCAATTTTCACTTGTTGGCAAGTGAGGCATTTACTTACGTATCGAGCAACGTCTTCCTTCATGCCATTCCACCAGAAGTTCTGTCTTAAGTCTCGATACATCTTGGTAGATCCTGGGTGAATTGAAAATGGTGAGCTGTGAGCTTCGGCTAACAATGACTCACGAAGGCTGGAGTCATCGGGTACACAAAGTCTTTTACCGCACCAAATCACCCCATGATGGTCTATACTAAATTCACATTGCTTACCCACCTCAATATTTTGCACAATTGCCCAAAGTTCTCCATCTTGCTTTTGTGCATCTTTAATCCGTGATATGAGGTCGGGTTCAATCTGTATTCTAGCTAGATATCCATCAGATTTACTAACCTGAAGCCAAATGTTCATCCTTTCGAGATCTTTCCTAATATGAGGCTGAATTTGTATGCAAGATATAGTCCCGGAATTCTTTCGGCTCAACGCGTCAGCTACAACATTGGCTTTGCCTGGATGGTATTGAATATTTACGTCGTAATCTTTTAAAAGTTCTAACCACCTTCTTTGCCTCATATTTAGCTCCTTCTGAGTAAATATGTACTTGAGGCTCTTGTGGTCGGTAAAGATGTCACAACTTTCCCCATACAGATAATGTCGCCAAATCTTAAGTGCAAAGACAACTGCGGCTAATTCTAAATCATGTGTAGGGTAGTTAACTTCCTAAGGCTTTAACTGACGGGAGGCATAAGCGATAACCTTCCCATGTTGCATTAGCACACAACCTAATCCTTTCTTTGAGGCATCACTATAGACTTGGTAACCTCCTGATCCAGAAGGGAGAGCGAGTATCGGAGAGGATACGAGTCGTTTCTTCAATTCTTCAAAGCTTTTCTCTTGTTCCTCATTCCATGAGTACTTCACCCCTTTCCTTAGGAGTTTTGTGAGTGGTAAAGCGATTACCGAGAATCTTTCAACGAATCTTCGGTAATAGCCAGCAAGACCCAAGAAACTTCGTATTTCGGTAACAGAAGTAGGTCTTGGCCATTTTGTAATAGCTTCAACCTTTGTTGGGTCTACCATAATTCCCTCTGCTGATATGACATGACCTAGAAATGCCACTTGGCTAAGCCAAAAATCACATTTGGAAAACTTCGCGTACAACTTCTCATGCCGCAAGGTTCCAAGAACTGCATGTAGATGTGCTTCATGCTCTTCACGACTCTTGGAATACACCAGAATGTCATCGATAAAGACAATAACGAATTTGTCTAGGAATTTGTGAAACACGCGATTCATCAAATCCATGAAGACTGCGGGTGCATTAGTTAGCCCAAAGGGCATAACCAAAAATTCGTAATGACCATATCGAGTACGAAAGGCGGTCTTGGGAACATCATCATTCTTGATCTTTAGCTGATGATACCCGGACCTTAGGTCAATTTTTGAGAAGAACTGAGCCCCCTGAAGTTGATCAAAGAGATCATCAATGCGAGGCAGAGGATACTGATTACGAATAGTAATCTTGTTCAGTTCTCGGTAGTCAATACATAAACGCATACTACCGTCTTTCTTCTTCACAAATAAGACCGGAGCACCCCAAGGTGAAACACTAGGTCTTATGAATCCTAGATCTAACAATTCTTGCAATTGTTCCTTCAACTCCTTCAGTTCCATTGGAGCCATACGATATGGAGCTTTAGAAATAGGTTCGGCACCAGGGATCAAGTCGATGGTGAATTCTACCTGACGGTCGGGTGGTAATCCTGGTAGTTCATCCGGAAATACATCAGGATATTCACGAACAACGGAATGGCTATCGATACTCTTAACACTAGCAGAAGTATCCCTAATTGATGCTAGGAATCCAGCACAACCGCTTGATATGAATTTTCGAGCCTTAAGCGCAGAGATAATTTTAAGGGATTTATGAGCTTGAGTTCCCTGATATATAATATCAGGATGATGAAGATCACCAAAAATAACACGGCGAGAATGACAATCTATAGTTACACGATGTCTAGACAACCAATCTATTCCTAGAATAACATCAAAGTCACACATATGTATTGGAAATAGGTCTGCCTTACACACAATAGATTCAATACGGATCGGACAATCCTTATATACGTAAGTGATTGCGGATGAATTTTCCATGGGAGTGGAAATGATTAAGGTATGATTTAAGAGAGTTGGTTTTATCGGAAGGTACTTAGTAAACGAATGGGATACTAAAGAATGAGTCGCTCCTGTGTCGAATAACACATAGATACTATGTTCACCAATCTGAAGGGTTCCAGATACAGTACCTGGAACATTAGCAGCATCAGTAGCAGAAAGTGCGAAAACTCTTCCTCCAACATTGGGTGGTGCAACGTTGGGTCGGTTATTCTTCTTAGTGTCTTTCTTCATACACTCCTTAATCATGTGTCCAGTTTGGCCACATCTAAAGCATGCTCCTGTACTTCGGTGACATACGCCCTGATGTCGCTTGCCACAAGTATTACATAAAGGATATGTAATCTGATTCGGGTTTACATGTTGATTCAGTGGTTGAGTTCTAATAGGTTCTGCAGACAACTGAATCTGGTTTTGAGCAGGCCTCGGGTTTTGCATTCTAGGTTGCCATGGACGTGCCTGATTTCCAGAGTTTTGATTTCCTTGCACTTTGCGATCTTGATGCTGTGGCGTAGTGGATGATTGGCCGTTTTCCTGCTTAAATTGTCCTTCCCTATTTCTCTTCTTATTATCCCCAGTTCGAGATAAGAATTCTTTCCTTTCGAATTCAAAAGTTTTGATTGCATCAGCAACTTCGGTGATATCCTTAAATTTCATGTACATGATCGACTTCCGAATTCGATCATTGACTGCCCACTTGCATTTTTCTGCCTGGACTTCTGCTGATCCTGTAACTTCTCCTACAATACTAGCCAACCTTGAAAATCGAGTAATGAACTCAGAGGCTGGTTCATCACTTCCCTGTCGAATCACTGCATACTCCCTGATATAAGCTTCTTTATCAGCGGTCGAAAAATACTTATCGTAAAAGATGTTACGAAAGTCGACCCATGAAAGATTAGCGTCAAAATCATCCCCTCCTTTGACATTCTTATATCCTTCCCACCAAGTTTGTGCGTTATCTTCGAGTTTGTAGGTAGCCAATCTAACTTTGTATTGCTCCGGAACTCCAAGAACTCCGAAGATCTTTTCAATATGAGCTATCCAGTTCCTTGCTTCGACTGGATTATTAGCGTGACTAAAGGATTTCGGCTTTTGTTTTTGGAATTTACTAATCCATATGTCTATACTATAAGTAGTATTGTTTGTGGTATTCTCACGAGTTTCACCACCAGAGGTTGGATTAGTGTTAGTGCCTTCTGGATGACGAGTTTGTTGAATAACGGCCTCAGCTGTTTGAGCAACCAGGTTTGGAAGCAACCCGGCAACAGCCTGGTTGATAGCATTAATTACGTTTGGATCAACTGGAGTCTCATTCGAAGAAGTGTTGTTACGTACAGGGTTAGTACGAGTATTCCTACGTAGCGGACGACGAGGAGGCATCTATATGAATAAACATAGGAATTAAACCAAATAAGAGATCAAGTTGAATCCTATCATAGATATCTACCCATTCCTCACAGGTTTTAATTACTATCTTCAAGTTTTCTACAGGAAAGAGCCTTTGCTCTGATACCATAGCTGTAACACCCCAACCCGGAAGGGCTGACGTGTCACAATAACAGTGATATCATAAACAAAAGTCATAATTCCATTTATTTATTTGACAAGGATATAACAACTGAACTTAAATTTAATATACAAACGGACACATCGACTTAATTTCTAACATCTTCGGATTTGTTCCTAGGCTTTATTCTTCTCTCTTTTCCCCGCCCAAAGTAACCTGCTGACCTGTAAATACAAAATTTATACGGAATGAGCCGAATGCTCAGTACGGAATTATAGGCTCAAAGAACAAATAACGCTTTATGCAAAACTTATACAATACAAGAACATAATTTCATAATCATATCTTACGGATGTACCCATGAGCAAACTGAAAACGTGACAATACACAGGTAGCTACTCCTGCATACTTATCACACGAGATGGCCAGTTGGCATACCTGTTATCCATCTCATTAACTTAAATTCTAGGATCGATCCATACGCCTCCTAGTAGCTTTGTACCACACTTGTACCTAGGGACGCCGTGAACTAATCTCTCCGTCACAGATGGAGCACATGCTGTTGATGCCGCAACAACATGCTCGTGGGACACTCCACGAGAAGCGATACTCAGGGTATCAGAGTACAAATGGTCTTATTCACATAACTTATAAAACTTATTTTCATAACAGAACGGAACTTATATTGGAACATGCGATAATGAGTACAACTAGCATAATACTATCGCATGACATGAAAGCTTAACTCAAATGATTAGAACAGAATTCGAACGGACTGTCAAATGAATCGATAATCAAAGACGTGAAGAGTGTATGAATTTAATGGGTTTTATAACAATTTGAATATGAAGCAATAAGAAGTGGGGTCAGGATCCGTACCTTAATAACTCCAAAGTGAAGCTACCTTGTGCTAATATTTTAGATTTATACGGGCAGAGTTTAGACTACTGATTAGTCTTTTAACCTAATTTAAATAACATGCACACAAACTAGGTTAGTAACTTAATACAGCCTTTACGATAACTCACGAGATCAAATTCTCACAACGAACGACAAAGTGCGATACTTCATCCATCGAATTAACGATGATCCGTCAAATTAATGACGAACGACAAAGTACAATACTTTATCCATCGAATTAACGATGACCCATCAAATTAATGACGAACGACAAAGTATAACCCTAATGTGGGTGGCACTTAAACATCCATTGGATATATTGATTGATCGGACAATGAATCGTAATAGCGATCGAGTTATTACCCTGTTCTGCAGCACCCCGCTACTCTTAATTAGTGTTTTGTGTGTGTTTGGAGAGTAATTGAACGATAACTCAGAGTGAATTTGAAGTTTGAACGTCGTTTTTGTGCCCAGAATCAAGTGCCAATGTTCTGTATTTATAGCTGTAATTTGGACATGCTTGCCTACCTGCTTGACATGCCTACCTACCTGCTTGACATGCCTACCTACCTGCTTGACATGCCTACCTACCTGCTTGACATGCCTACCTACCTGCTTGACATGCCTACCTACCTGCTTGACATGCTTACGGACCGTAAGCAGTGTCCCTTATGGTCCGTAAGGGACACCTAATCACTATAGACTTGCCGCGTGTGGGACTAGCCTAGATGAGTCAACACTTTCGAAAATTTAGATTTTGACAACGTTTAATAAGGATAATCGTTAACTAGGGTTTACTCCCCCTGAGTTTTAGGGGCCCTGATCCTGATTCCGATTGTTCTGAAATTTTTAGGGTTTGTACAGAATTACTTGAGTGTCTTAATTAGGGTTTCCTATTAGACTAATGTAAATAATAATTAGGACTTTTGGTTGATATACAGAAGGATGGATCATACGATTATTATTATTATTCTTTTATTTCTAGAATAATGATTTTAAATTTATGGTTATTACAAGTAGTTTGTTTCGAGAAGATCGTTCGTGTGCCGCTTTCGACAGGCGAGATCCTACAGGTTCAAGGTGAGAAACCGTCTGGTGGCCTCAAGCTCATGTCTTGTTTTAAAGCTTGGAAATATCTGCGGAAGAACTATGTGGCCTTCTTAGCACATGTTACAGCAGATAAAGGCAAGGGTAAGTCTATTTCAGATATTCCTGTCGTTCGGGATTATTCTGAAGTTTTCCCTGAAGAGTTACCTGGTCTACCCCCAGCACGCCAAGTCGAGTTCCGCATTGATCTCGTACCTGGTGCGAATCCCATTTCCAGAGCTCCATATCGTCTTGCACCATCTGAGATGCAAGAGTTGTCTAAGCAGCTTCAGGAACTCTCTGACAAAGGTTTTATCCGTCCTAGCTTTTCACCTTGGGGTGCTCCCATTCTTTTTGTCAAGAAGAAGGATGGATCTTTTAGGATGTGTATCGATTATCGTGAGCTTAACAAGCTTACCATCAAGAATCGATATCCCCTACTTCGCATTGACGATCTCTTTGATCAGTTACAGGGCACTTCTTATTTTTCGAAGATTGATCTGCGATCTGGATACCATCAACTTCGGGTGCATGAAGAAGACATTCCCAAGACAGCGTTCCGCACTCGTTATGGGCATTATGAGTTCACAGTCATGCCATTCGGTTTGACTAATGCTCCTGCTGTTTTCATGGACTTAATGAATAGGGTCTGCAAACCTTATTTGGATCAGTTCGTCATTGTTTTTATTGACGACATCTTGATTTATTCTAAGACGCGAGCTGATCACAAGCAACATCTTCGTCTTACTCTGGAACTCCTAAAGAAAGAGCAACTTTTCGCCAAATTCTCCAAGTGTGAATTCTGGCTTAAAGAAGTTCAATTCTTAGGACATATTGTCAACGAACAAGGTATTCATGTAGATCCCTCCAAGATCAGTGCGATCAAGGATTGGGATACACCTACTACCCCTACTGAAGTTCGTTCTTTTCTTGGTCTTGCGGGTTATTACCGTCGCTTCATTGAGAACTTCTCAAAGATTGCAGTTCCTCTAACTGCTCTAACTCAGAAGAACAAACCCTTTGATTGGGGATTCAAACAAGAGGAAGCTTTTCAACACTTGAAGCAGAAACTTTGTGACGCGCCTGTTCTAACTTTGCCTGAGGGCAATGATGATTTCGTCGTTTATTGCAATGCATCTAAATTGGGTCTTGGCTGTATTCTGATGCAAAGGAATAAAGTCATAGCATACGCACCGAGGAAGTTGAAGATACATGAGAAGAACTACACCACCCATGATCTTGAGTTGGGTGCAGTTGTTTTCGCTCTTAAGATCTGGAGACACTATTTGTACGGAACAAAATGTGTGGTTTTCACGGACCACAAAAGTCTTCAACATATCTTCAATCAGAAAGAACTCAACATGAGGCAACGACGTTGGGTCGAGCTTTTAAACGACTATGACTGCGAAATTCGCTACCATCCTGGTAAGGCGAATGTCGTAGCTGATGCATTGAGTCGTAAGGAACGTACTAAGCTTCATTGTGTTCGTGTTCAATCTGTTATTCAAGCTCGATCTGATATCCAAGCCCGCATTTCTCAGGCTCAACAATATTGTGTTTCATAGGGTTTGATGGATAAGGAATTTCCCTATCACATAACACCTGATCTGGAACTGAAGGACAATGGAACGTATTACTTCATGGACCGTTTGTGGGTCCCAAGCCAAGATAATCTTCGCACCTTGCTTATGGATGAAGCCCATAAGTCTCGATATTCTGTTCATCCTGGCTCAGATAAGATGTATAAGGATCTTCGTATTCACTATTGGTGACCTGGTATGAAGAAAGACATTGCCTTATATGTATCAAAATGCCTTACTTGTCTTAAGGTTAAGGCTGAACATCAGCGTCCTTCTGGTTTATTGGTGCAACCAGAGATCCCAGTTTGGAAATGGGAAAACATTACTATGGATCTCATTACTAAACTTCCATGCACAAAGAAAGGTCATGATGCCATCTGGGTAGTTGTTGATCGTCTTACTAAGTCAGCGCATTTCTTGCCAATCCGTGAGGATTTTCCTGCTGACAAACTTGCTAAAATCTATGTGGATGAAATTGTAGCTCGACATGGTGTTCCTTTGAACATCATTTCTGACAGAGATGCTCGCTTCACTTCTCATTTTTGGAGAACCATGCAATCTGCTATGGGGACCCAACTTAACCTGAGCACAGCTTATCATCCGCAAACGGATGGTCAATCTGAAAGAACAATCCAGACTCTGGAGGATATGCTTAGAGCTTGTGTGATCGACTTTGGTGGTAGTTGGGATTCACATCTTCCGTTAATTGAATTCTCCTACAACAACAGTTATCACACCAGCATCAAAATGGCTCCTTTCGAGGCTCTCTATGGTCGAAAATGTCGTTCACCAGTCTGCTGGAATGAGATCGGCGAGGCTCAACTTACTGGACCTGCTCTCATTTTAGAGACAACTGATAAGGTTAAGAGAGTTCGTGATAACCTTCAGACAGCTAGAAGCCGTCAAAAGAGCTACGTGGATCCAAAACGCAAGCCCTTGGAATTTCAAGTCGGTGATCGAGTATTACTTAAGGTCTCACCTTGGAAAGGTGTGATCAGATTTGGAAAGAAAGGAAAACTTGCACCTAGATACGTTGGACCATTCAAGATCGTCGAAAGAATCGGAAAGGTAGCCTACAGACTTGAGTTACCTCCTGAACTTGGAAATGTTCATCCAACCTTTCACGTGTCCAATCTCAAGAGGTGTTTAGCTGATGAGAACCTCCACATACCGCTTGACGAAATTCGTGTTGACAAAACACTGAAATTTGTCGAGAAAACTGTGGAAATCATGGAACGTGAAGTCAAGTGGCTTAAACGCAAGCGCATTCCTTTGGTCAAAGTTTGCTGGGAAGCTAAACGTGGAACCGAGTTTACTTGGGAATGCGAAGATCAAATGAAGGCGAAATATCCGCATCTTTTTCCACGAGTTTCCTCTAAATAAATTTCGGGACGAAATTTCCACAAGTAGGGGAGACTGTAACATCTGTGCTTGTAATCATTATGAATAGTTCAATTATCAATAAAACAATGTTATTTGATCCCAATGTTTGTATGGTTGTGTTTTACATTTTTCATGTTTTGACTTTTGCTCAATTTCAAACTCTATATCGCTTTCTGGAGAGTTATACGCAAACTGGTGTGTAAACGTAACCAGTTTAATGCGAAAAATACTTCGGAACATCAACATATACTTAACATACCTTAAATAACCTTTACATAACTTAGAAATAAGTTTTAAAGGCTTTGGTATGGCAAAAACAAGTTAATTCACCTACAGGGACTAAACTTGACAAACTGCGAAAGTATGCCAATTTGAACAGTAACGAACATTCCGGAACATGACCATAAGTTAAACATACCATAAATATCCTTTACATAGCTTAGAAATAGGCTTTGAGGGGTTCGGTATGCTAAAATAAACTTTTGGGTCTTTCAGGGACTAAAAGCGTCAAAAAGTGCACAAGTTTGCATTTTTGCGCATAACTTACGTTCTGAATACATCCGGACATCCAAAAATTTATGTAAGAACTAAAATATTTTATTTTAGTGTTTGGCATAAGAAAAATCCATTCGTCGCGTCATTTGGATCGTTTTTCGCGCTTATGCGCATTCCGTCATAATTAAGCGAACATCGCGATCGTACGGCCAAACGAACCGACATCTGAGATATGTTTGAGCACATTTTAAGTTCCCTATACTTTAACTTCATTTTAGAGCTTTGAAATGAGGTTAACGGGGTTCAAACGCATTGAAAAAGGCCTTAAACACGTGCAGGGACCAAAACTGTCATTTCTGAAAGATGTTTGCTGATCAGACAGGCCAGGCGGCCCGCGTAAGTTTAGTGACTCCCTTTACGTAGCCCGCGTCAGGCTCCCAGATCAGATAAGATCAATTAATCAGCAGATTACAGCTGTTAAACTCTCATCCACACACTCACACTTGCCCTTTCAGTTCATGAGATGCCATTTTTAGTTACCACAACTTTCCAACAAGTGTACGCACGAGATTCGATCACGTTTTCCAAGAAACGGTTGGGGAAATCCTATAAATACCCAACCCCCATTTGCTTCAAAACCCACTAGAATCTGATTTGAGGAGCTCTAAGTTGAAACCTTTGTTTCATACCTGAGCTACTTGAATCCCGATTAGCATTCGGGGACCCTTCGTAAGTATTCCTTCGTTCTTTTATTGCTTTTCGAGTCCGAAAGTCAAACTTTGTTTGACTTTCTGCATTGACCAGTTTATGGTCAATGCGAAGTTCGTTTGAACTTCGCAACGTGATTGTAATCACGATGGTTATAGTCCCTTGTGACTATGCCTACTGATTACCACGTTGTCTAGGGTCGTAAGGGTAAGCGATCTAATAAATCGCTTATACCTTCGAACCCGACCCATTTGGTCGATCATTAGGATCCGACCAAATACATTAGGTGACCATAGTATATAGGGAATAACCTTCCGAGGTTATACCTTATGGTCACGACGTTTAAGTAGTTGTATGATAGGTAGTTTATATGCCTTAGGTAAATTACCAAAATACCCCTTTGATGCCAAAATTCATTATAAACATATGTGACATAACTTTTGACATCTAAACTGATTTGGCGACAATATTAGGCATGTTAAGGCATATTCTACTTGTCATAGGACTAGTTAGGCGGTCCGAACGCTTTTCACGCGAACGACGCGTTAAAGTAGCATAAGCTACCCAAACGGGTCGTAATGGGTCGTAAGCACTTATGTTAGGTTTCATTTAGTATGTAGGATTTGTTAAACCATATTACACGAGTCTCCATACTCGTTTGGTTTACGAACCCTCATTCTATCTGATCCTCCGATTTAGGTCCGGTTTATTAACATAGTTACTTATATTAGGTGCCGTTTGATTCCGTGATCTCTAGCTTTGCTTGGTGGTTATCTTAGGACTTCTGAGCAATCTCAAGTGAGTACATAGACCCCTCTTTTACTGTTTTCAAACTGTTTTGGGGTGAAACACATGTGCCTACTTGTTACTTTCATGCTTTCCTGTTTTCACATCATATACCTGCTATGTTTGTTAGTACATTATAGTACATGATTTCATTACATTTCATGCTATGTATGCCCATTGTGTGCGTACTTAGTACATCGTTTTACATTACATTTCATGCTATGTATGCCCATTGTGTGCATATTTAGTACATTGTTTACTTTACATTTCTGCTATGTATGTTAACTGATAGCATGCTGGCACATTGATTTACATGACTTTTCTGCTTTGTATGTTAACTTAGCATACTTAGTACATTGTTTTCATATGACATGTATACAACTGCTATAACATTTGGTTTGCACAAACGAGACTTTTATACGTTCATTAACATTAGCTACGCCGCTCGGTAGTAAGTACTGGTACCATAGGACTTGACAAATCCCATTCCTGACATCCCGGGTTTGTTTGGATGTAAGGAATGACTGAATCCGTAAACATTTCTTTAGATAACCTTGACTAAAAGGGTTATCCGACTGTCTCAAGGCTTGAATGTATGCGTTAACTTACCACATAAATGTTTGTATCAATGTAACATGCATTACTTTGCAAAACATAACTTTTTGATATATTCAAAATACTTTGTTTTGTACATTTCTACATTTGGATTATGTGACAATACTTTACTTACAATACATAACATTTGATACACATTACTTGACCACTTTTGGACTTATAAACATTCGACATGGCTTATACAAGGACTTTTTGACTATTGGGTTAAACATAGACTTTATACATTGGTGGTTTGTTTAAGTGACTTAAGTAACGAGATGTGAGTAATATGATACAAGCATGGTGGATACGTCCCTGGTACTTCCTATATATAAGTGTTTGTATTATATTACATATCATAGCGTTATTTAAATCATTCAATTTGGGACTTGTACATTTTACACAAGTAACACGATTTTCACAAGACTTTGATTTACAAACAATTTACTTTATACAACTCATTTTACTTGGTTATACATTTAACCATACATTATTCTTTTATTTATACATATCATTCGATCTTATCGCTTTTTAAATAACTTACAAAACAAAACAATTTACAAGGTTCATGACTGACTTTTACTAAACAATTTTTTTTCTTAAACTTAAGTCATGAATCCTATTTTCACAAAACTTATGTATCTCACAGGCATTTTTATGCTGACGTACCTATTTTCACATGTGTTTTCAGGAGCTTTTGCATAGGATGATGATCGTGACACTAGGGCGGACCTATGCCTTAGAGACATAAAACGAAGATAGACTTAGTTAAATTATGTTATAACCTCTTTGATTCCTGTTTAAAACAATGTAACTCGTATGTTGATAAATAAAATACAACTTTGTATGCCATGGTTATGAAACAATTAATTCTGTTACAACACTCCCCGACGTTTTCCGCCACGTTTTGTATGTTATACGTGGTCGGGGTGTGACAAGTCAAAGTTTCGGTCAAAATGCGTTTAAGCACGCATTTTGCAACGGTACTATTTTCGGGTATCAAAACCCATTGTTTTGATACCAAATCACTTTTCTAAGTAGGTTAAACATGTTTTGATATGTTTAACTCGTCACTACTAGTTTAGTGCTTGTTTAGGGTCGTAAGTTAAGCAGTCTAAACAACCGCTTAGACTTTCGAACCCGACCCGTTGGGTCGATCATTAGGATCCGACCAAGCTTGCTTAGTGATCATAGTTGCATAGAGAATAACCCCTGAGGTTATACCTTATGATCACATAGGATTGGTTAGCTATTCGTTAATTGGTTTACATGCCCATAGGAAATGACCAAAATGCCCTTTTGAAGCATAAATCCATAATGTGCATATGTGAACATATTTTTGACATCTAATCTGATTTAGTAACATGTTTAGGTATAATTGGGCATGTAAGACTTAACATAGCACATAGTTAACCATCCGAACATAGTTTTGCACAAACGACACATTATAGTAGCTTATGCTACCGTAATTGGTCGAAACGGGTCAAGAGCACTTAGGTAGACTTCCAAAATCAGAATGTTAGCTCTATTAAATCATACCATATGAGTTCAATTAATCATTTGATTTATAGAACATCATTCTATCCTATCTCCCGATTTAGGATACGTTTAATAACATAGTTACCTATATTAGGTGCCATTTGATTCCGTACTCCCTCTAGCTTCACTTGGTTGTTATTCGAGACATCTAAGCACTCTTAAGTGAGTACATAGTCCCCTCTTTTACTGTTTTCAATGTTTTGGGGTGAAATATGTGTACCTATTTGTTATGTTCACGATTTCAAAGTATAAGTGATTATACATATTAGCATTTATCTTTTGACAAACCGACTGATTATTTATGGTTTAAACACCGATTTTTCTATGATTATAAAATAAATTGTTGAATTGTACTTATGTATTATTCACCAGACCGATTGGTAGTATGATATAGCGCTATAGGATTTGACACCCCATTCCTGTTGTCATGGAATGTCTGAAACCAATTTGTTTCTCCATCGAAATAGGGATTGCCTTTGTGCTATCCCTATAGTCTCAAAGGTGTATTTTGATGCACTAGGTCTGATTGAATTCTTAAATCACATTATTGTTGTATATTTTAGTATACTCCCAAAAGTATAATTTGATATACTCTCATGTGTGATATTGTACAAAACAACATATATTTTGTTAACTACCAAAACATATTTTAAATATGTTATTTATTCAACCAAAACATAGTTAAATATGTTATTCACAAATCCAAAGTATACTTATGATATACTATCAAAAACGATTATTTTGACAACCAAAGTATATTTAATATACTATCTGTTTAACGATTTTGGAACCGAAATATATTTTGATATATTGCCTAATCGACTTTCTTAGAAACCAAAGTATATTTTTATATATACTACAAACCTTTTTATCAAAACATTATTTTACAAACTTATTTCACTTAAGTATTTATTTATGCATCTTTCTTTTATAATCTGATTTCTTATCACTTGTTTATAAAAAAACATTTATTAAGGATTCATGACCATTTTGTTAAAACATTCTTTTAAACTAACAAGTCATGAATCCTGCATAAACAAAACCTATGTATCTCACAGGCATTTTTATGCTGACGTACCTATTTTTACACATGTTTCAGGTACTGCTTTGTGATGATTGTTGATACATGCTATACATAGGATGGACTCGTGCCTTAGCGTCTTGAAAAAACTTGAAAGATAATAATTGTATTTATTTGATTTGTAATAAACAATGAGTTCAATAATTCAATAAACCGAAATTATTTAATCCATGGTTGTGAAACAATGATTCTGTTACAACACTCCCCGACGTTTCCGCCACATTTTGTTGTTTTACGTGGTCGGGGTGTGACAAGTTCATGTCCCCCTTTTCTTTTAACTGTTTTCAGTTTTATACTTCGGGGGTGAAATACATGTTACAATTGTTTACAAACATTTTAGACATGGTTAGTTGATTGCTTGTTGCAGCTTTGGCATACTGTATTTGGCAGGAAAGAAACAATCGTCTCTTCAGAAACCATGCGAGACCACCGGATACGATGTTAAAGTCTGTTTTAGAAAGTGTGAGGTACAAGTTGATGGGGCTTAGATTCAAGAACACAGTTAGAGTTCGGGAGGTGCTGGCGAAGTGGGATATTCAAGACGCTGACTTGCTTATGGAGAATGGCTGATTTTTTTTTTGTCTAGTGTCGTGTATGTCTAGATGAGAGTCTAGTAGTTTGGTTTTCGTTTGGTTCCCATTGTTGGTTGTTTTTCTTTAGTTATACTTTCATGAGGTTTTGTCTCATGTCTGAACTAGTAAGGATGTTACCTTACTACTTGTTTTTATTTTTGTGAATATATAAAATCACCGGGGTAACCCTTTACCCAAAAGACATGGTATGGTTAGCTAAGGAGGGTTACTTCTAGATCATGTGAGTGGTGGGTATAACACTTAAGGCCTTTAATCCTCGTCGTAGGACCGAGGGACATGAGTGATAGATCTATTTGGGTGTAGCGAGCCCACGCCCATGAGGACCAGGGTGGCCCATGTGGTGACTATGTCCACAAACTGAAGCCGTGGCAAAATCCGATAGGTTTGAGTCTTCCTGCACCATTTTCACACATACCACTGGCTTTGCAACCCATTGGTGATCTCTTTTTCCTAATTGCTACATACCAGGGACATACATACATACAAGATATACTTTAAAGGTTTATTCACACACTTACACATGAACTCGCTCAACTTTTGTTGATTTTTCAAATTACATGTATTTCAGGGAACTAAGTGGATCTGGCAGGTGTGCATGTTTTCAAGCTGCGTATAAATAAAAGATGTCATCAAAGGTCGTTAGAGTTTAGGAAGTGTATCCTATTCCTGGACGGGATACATGTTTCTAAACCCGGTTTCGTTTAAGGTCTTTTGTTGAGTCTTCATGAACTCATTAAAACATGTTATGGTTTGTAATTTGAATTTGGTGTCGATGTTTCAAACAATTATGTTATGTCGTTTTCAAACTTAATCAATGGATGAACATCTAAATGGTTTATCATTTAGCATTGTTATGATTGAATGCTATGGTATTAAGAAGTCACACCAATAACCACGCTTCCGCAAAAGTCAGGGTGTGACAGCTTGGTATCAGAGCTTCGATCGTAGCGAACTAGGATTCTTTCTCGAGTCTAGACTACGATCATTAGGGCTCTCATGAAAATGTTTTCAAACATGTTTTCATTGCATACATAAAACGTCCAGATCCCGAAAACAAACATTTTTACAAACAAAAGCCATGAAACACATTTCAAAATTTATGTTTATAGTTCAGTTTGAGAAACTGGGGAGTTAGTCTGAGAGACTTGTGACAACTGTCAAATTTGCATGCTTCCGTACAATTATTAAATAATGATTTGTTCTTAATGACTATGCTGAATTACAATTAAATGCTTGTATTGCTTTCTGATTATTGCATCCTACTTACATGTGCATCACATATTGCATATTGTCACATCATTATTACATGCAAACTTTATTGACATACATGATGCACAAAACACAGTCAGCACAGTTACCGGATAAGACATGAATATGCTGACGGGGTTCAGTACATAGACAGACAGTGTTTTGAGACCCAGTATGAGCCAGAAACAAAGTATCACACTAGTGTAGTGTGTAGGGAGGTAAGGACCATAAAACTGCATCACTTGGTGATAGTTTAGGTGCCGGAAAGTGCCTAAAACCCACTCTAAGTGTAGAATTCTGCATTAATTAACAAAATTCAGCATTTTAACATGCTAGTAATGTGCAAAAACATGGCGAAATGGTCCTGTATGCTTTCCTAAGTGTCGGGAATTAAAAGTGTCACAAAAAGTTACATAAAGGACACTATACGGAATAACTTAGCATTTTAACGGAACGGTATCCAACCAGACAATCGGACATTACCCAGAACACTAAAATATTGCTAGAAACATTGTTTCACTTTTTCTGAGCTAGTTATGGTTCCCGAGCACTATAACATCTTACATAAAGCATGTAACACACTAAACACAAGTCTTACACTTAACACCCTACTAATTACCTCTTACCACAACAATTTACAACTAACCCCCCCCCCCCTCATGAAGTTCTCGGCTCACTAAGGGGCCCCACAACAAGATTTACTTAATCTTCCAAAATCTCTAAGTAATCTCTAATAGATCTTGATTAGATGTTGTTTGTACTTTGTGAAACACCTTAACCATTGGATATTAGAATCCATGTTTATAAGAACCACCATTATCTTCAACATTTCTTCACAACTCCTTCTCTCCCTCTCCCACATAAGCTTGCGGCCGAACACCCTCCCAACACCACCATCTTTTCGGTTTTCATTCATACAATTTCAAGTGCATTACAAGGTGCTAGAAGGTGAATTAGGAGGCTCGGTTTTCACGGATCATGAAGGACCACCTTCGTTTGCTATTATCCACCACATTTTCAACCTTGTTCTTCCCTAGCTTTAAGCTAGTTGTAAGATCCTTATACACTCTTGTTTACTTCATATTTTAGTGGTTAAAATATGTTGTTTAATGATTAACACTAGAACACTAAAAGACTTGATCATGAATCTTGAATCATAAGATGAAATAAGATGATACATGAAGAAATATTGTTAAAATGATGTTGTTTTGAATGTGTTGATGATTACTTGTTGATTTCTTGGTAATGTGATGTTAATCATCATATGGAACTTGTTACATTATGATTAAAAACATGATTTAACAAGTTAGGAGGTGACTATGGGTTTACATAAAGTGATCACCTTCATACTTAGACATGAACTTGATAATAAAGATGATTTCTTGAAATATAAGTAAACAAGTAGGTTGATGATCATGTAAATCCGAGATTTACAAATGACTTTTCTAAACAAACCAAGTTCAAGAGACGGTTTTTGAAAGATCATAACTTTTCTTGCACTTACATTATTTTTGGAAATAAAATAAGTGTAGGAAGGCTAGTAAAACAAGAAGATGTTATAAATAAATATTTTTGTAAAATAAGTTTACAAGTTGTAAACACTCAAATTCTTTAAGAATGGGATTTTTAAGGAAATAAACACACTTTAGAGGGTAACTAAGACTACTAAATATTTTACCAAGTTACTACACATTTTTGTGAAGAACCAAGTTCATGTCATTATGTAAAATATATAGTTTTTGCACTTGGTAAGTGTAATATGGTTTAGGGATTTGTTGTTGATTGTTTGAATGATTTTCGAAAAGAAAATGATATGCTAAATAGCATGGACACCTCCATTTACAAAGGAAACTATGGCGAAATTTTCTAAAAATGCCAACACTTAGAAATTATTTTCTAAACAAGTGTTACAAGTATATTTTTAACTTGGTTGTTCAAAATAAACTTTGCCATAGGTTTCGTTACAAAGATACAAAGTATCGGAGGTTGGTTTTTGTAAATAAAAATGAGTAAATGTATATTTGGAATATATATTTTATACTAAGACACTTGTGTGAATATTTGTTTACTTTGTGGAATAGTTATATTATTTTAGGGTAAAATAATGTAACTGTGACAACCCTCAAATTTGCATGTAACCATACAGTTTATTAATGATAATAAAAGTACTTGATGACTGTGCTGAATCATTTAACTGCTCTCTGATTACTGTGTTATACTTACATGTGCGTGTTAGCATACTAGTAGTATACAGAAAAGTTACTAAATAGTCCGGTATATTTTCCTGTGTGTTAGGAATAAATTTCGTTACAAAAATATATGTATAAGACGCCTTACGGAACAATTAAACGCTTTAACGGAACGATACGTAACCGAACAACCGGACATTACCCGGGACACCAAAATTTTGTCAGAAATATTATTTTATCATTCTTAATTATTTACGGTCACAAAAGTCCCCACACACTATAGAAACATGGCATACACCCACTATTCTAGAAAATACCCTTAACCTCTTATTTACTTACCCACTAATTACCAAAATTTTACATTTTTACCCCCCCACCCCCCAACCGAATTTGCAGCCCATGATTAGTAATATATTTTGTTTAGATTTTGTTATTGCAATCTTAATTCTTATTGGCCAAGAGTTAGGCAATCATGGCTATAGAGTTAGAGGGTTCATGATTTCCAAGGATTTCCATCATAACATCAAGATCCTCACTCAAACTCACCCTCACTCTCCCTATTTTGGCTTCCCCCCCCCCCCCAACCGATTTCACCATCACCACCATTAAATCATCTTCATCTTCTTCACATTCAAGTCCATTCAAGTCTTGAAGATCATTCATAGAAGTTACAAGTTGAAGGGCTCTCAAGAAAGCTTTGTTCAAGTCTTTATCACTATCATTTCTTCATCATCCTTGCACTAAGATTTCCACCCTAGCCTTGTGCTTGTAGTAAGTCCCTTCACACCATTGTTTCATCTTGTTCGTTGTTATGATTCGTAGTAGGATGATAGTGATAAATCACAAAAGCTAAAACACTAAAAATATGAACATGGAACCGTACATAGAATCATCCATAAAGAAGTTTGTATGAAGTTGAAATCTGGTTGGATTGGGTTTGGTGAATGCATGCATGGTGTTTAATCATTAAGTTATTGATAAGTCATGGTTAGGACACTTGGTAATGTTATTTTAGAAACATTAAACTATAAATAAACATGCTGATTGAAATTTCCAGCCAACTTCAACAGGCTGTAACTGGGTCATTTTTAATCGAAAAACTGAATTTCTGGAGTCTAAATTGTGTAATTTTGAACAACCGAACAAATGGCACTGGAATCGTAATTTTTCGAAATCGTTTACTATTTTTAAAGAATTGTTTTTAGACAGTAGCTCCAACTGAAATATTTCTGCTGAAAAAGTGTGTTGTATTCAGAGTCAAAACCCGAAACCTGAGTAAAATCAGCTCATGGAATTTTTACTGTAGATGGTCACTGTTGTTTCCGTGACCCTCCAACTGGAATTTCGTCGATCGGACTTACAATTGATTTTTAGTGAATTTTTCCGTAAAACTGCAATCAGAAATTAACAAATCTGATTGCAGTCGGGTAAAAGAATTTTTATATAAAATTGGTGATGAACTGGTCCCCGATATTTTTACACAATAAAACTTGGAACGTTTATGACATCCTGTAAAAAATTGAGAATTTTTGGAAAAGGTTAACTATTTTATTAAAATGCTCGAAAACAGTCCAGTTTTGATTGATAAAGCTGAAACGACATAAGGAGTGATTTGCGTGTCTAAATGTCGAGTAGGTTATCCGAGAATGATATAACATGTTATATGTCAATAAAAGTGTTATGTGCAATGTTGTATGTTTGTATATGAGTGGGGAATAGATGGGAAGGTTATATGGGCATGAACCGTTAAAGTGATGCATATTATGTGATAGATACGTGTAGGAACTTTGTGTTCTATTTGAAATCACTAATAAACTAAGTGGTAATCATACTAGGACATGATTGATCGACCTCGACTATTAGCTATATTTGAGAGTCAAACCGAGCAACCTAGGTGAGTTCACACTCTTTCTAAGGCATGGGATTCCCGGTTGTAACATCTGTGCTTGTAATCATTATGAACAATTCAGTTATCAATAAAACAAAGTTATTTGATCCCAATGTTTGTTTGGTTATGTTTTACATTCTTCATGTTTTGACTTTTATTCAATTTCAAACTCTATATCGCTTTTTGGAGAATTATACGCAAACTGGTGTGTAAACGTAATCAGTTTAATGCGAAAAATACTCCGGAACATCAACATATACTTAACATACCTTAAATAACCTTTACATAACTTAGAAATAAGTTTTGAAGGCTTTGGTATGGCAAAAACAAGTTAAATCGCTTACAGGGACTAAAATTGACAAATTGCGAAAGTATGCCAATTTGAACTGTAACGGACATTCCAGAACATGGCCATAAGTTAAAAACACCTTAAATATCCTTTACATAGCTTAGAAATAGGCTTTAAGGGGTTCGGTGTGCTAAAATAAACTTTTGGGTCATTCAGGGACTAAAAGCGTCAAAAAGTGCACAAGTTTGCATTTTCGCGCATAATTTACATTCTGGATACTTTCGGACATCCAAAAATTTATGTAAGCATGACTATATTATGCTTTAGTGTTTGCCATAAGAAAAATCCATTCGTCACGTCATTTGGATCGTTTTTCGCGCTTATGCGCATTCCGTCGTAATTAACCGAACATCGCGACCGTACGGCTAAACGAAACGACATCCGACATATTTTTGAGTACATTTTAAGTTCCCTATACTTTAACTTCATTTTAGAGCTTTGAAATGGGGTTAACGGGCCTTAAACGTGTCGAAACTGGACTTATTGCACTACAGGGACCAAAAGTGTAAATCTGTCAAAATAAGGCCTAGCGCACCGTTAGGCTTTTTATGTAGCGGTGCGCTAGCCTGGGGCCAGATGTGCAGAATTGCTGTAAACAGCTGTTTGCAGCTGTGTAACACTTCAAAACCACTTGCAACTGATTTTTAACACTCCTAGGGGCACCCATAGGTTTATAATTCAGTGGGTGTGTGTTGTAGGGCTGAGATTAAAAGCTCGGAAATCAAGAAACGATCCCAACGGTTCTACTTTTCCTATAAATAGCCCCCATGTCTTGCCCATTTTCCCTCACACCTAAATCTGAATAACTCTCTAAGTGGAAGTGGTTGTGCTTCCTACCTGAGAGCAAGTCGGGTTTAATACTTGCGGGGACCCTTTGTAAGTGTTCCTTCGTTCCTTTCTTTCGTTATTATGCTTTAAAGTCAAACTGCGTTTGACTTTCTGCATTGACCAGTTTATGGTCAATGCGAAGTTCGTTTGAACTTCATAACGTGAGCGTAATCACGATGGTTATAGTCCCTAGCGACTATACCTACTGATTACCACGTTATCTAGGCTCAGTGACGAGTCGTAGTTTCGGGCAAAATGCGTGTTCTCGCGTATTTTGTAACCAAATTACTCTAGGGTATCAAAACCGTTTGTTTTGATACCAAACCTGTTTTCTAACTTAACTAAACATGTCCTAGCATGTTTAGCTCGTCACTTTTAGATTTGTGCTTGTTTAGGGTCGTAAGGGTAAGCGATCTAATCAATCGCTTATGCTTTCGAACCCGACCCATTTGGTCGATCATTAGGATCCGACCAAATACATTAGGTGACCATAGTAGTATAGGGAATAACCTTCCGAGGTTATACCTTATGGTCACGTCGTTTAAGTAGTTGTATGATAAGTAGTTCTTATGCCTTAGGTAAATTACCAAAATGCCCTTTTTGCGCCAAAATTCATTTTAAGCCTATGTAACATAACTTTTGCCATCTAAACTGATTTAACAACAATATTAAACATGTTAAGGCATATCTTACTTGTCATAGGGCTAGTTAGGCGGTCCGAACGCGTTTTACGCTAACGACGCGTTAAAGTAGCATAAGCTACCTAAATGGGTCGTAACGGGTCAAAAGCACTTAGGGTAAGTTTCATTTTAGTATGTAGGCTTTGTTAAACCATATTACATGAGTTCCTACACTCATTTGGTTTACAAACCCTCATGCTACCCGATCCTTCGATTAGGTCCGTTTATTAATGTAGTTACCTATATTAGGTGCCGTTTGATTCCGTGACCTTCTAGCTTTGCTTGGTGGATATCTAAAGTCTATTGAGCAATCTCAAGTGAGTACATAGACCCCTCTTTTACTGTTTTCCAAACGCTTTTGGGGTGAAACACATGTGCCTACTTGTTACTTTCATGCTTTCCATGTTTTTCATATCATATGCTTGTTATGTTCAATAGTACACTTATAGTACATGATTTCATTGTGTCTTATGCTATGTATGTTCATCATACTTAGTACATCGTTTTACATTACATTTCATGCTCTGTATGCCCATTGTGTGCGTACTTAGTACATTGTTTTACATGACATTTCACGCTATGTGTGTACATTTGTTATCACACTTAGTGCATTGTTTACACATGCTTACATTTTGGTATGACATTTGGTTTGTTTTCAAATGGGACAAAAATACATTCATTAACATTAGCTACGCCGCTCGTTAGTAGGTAGTGGTACCATAGGAATTGACAACTCCCGTTCCGGACATCCTGGGTAGGTTTGGATGAAAGGAATGACCGAATTCGAATACATAACTCAGATAGACCTTTAATTTGTTTAAAGGTTTATCACAACAGTCTCAAGGCTTGAATGTATGCATTTTTACAATACCGCATAAATGTTTGTATCAGTATAGCATGCAGTTTTCTACAAAACATAACTTTGATTTACTTCAATACCTTGTTTTGTATATTTTACCTATGGTATTTGATATATTTCACTCGCTATACATGACAGTTTTGTTTACACATTACATGCTTGACGTTTGATATAGACATTTTGATATTGATATACATATTTCATAAACCACATTTTGACATAAACATTTTGATATGGTTTACACAAAGACATTTGACAAATGGTTTAGACATGGGCAATTTACATTGGTGGTTTATTTGGGTAAGTGATTTAAGTAACGAGGCGAGTGTAATATTATACAAGCATGGTGGATACGCCGCTGGTACTTCCTATATATAAATGCCTGTGTGATACTGCATTTCGTAGCGTTATTTAAATTATTTCAGTTTAGACATGTAACGTTTTATACAAATAACAAAGTTATCAAGTCATTGCTTTACAAACAACTTATTTTATACAAAACTCATTTTTACTTGGTTATCCATTTACCCTCATATTACTCTTTTACTTATCATCGTTTTTCAAGAGATTAACAAAACAGAACAATTAACAAGGTTCATGACTGTTTTTTGTTAAGCAACTTTTTCTTAAACTTAAGTAATGAACCTTATTTTTTTTTCATAAAACCTATGTTACTCACAGGCATTTTTATGCTGACGTACCTATTTTCACATGTGTTTTCAGGAGCTTTTCCGTAGGATGAAGATCGTGACACTAGGGCGGACCTGTGCCTTAGAGACTTAAAATGATGAAAGACTTAGTTTAATAATGTTATAAACTCTTTAATTTCTATTTAAGACGATGAAACTTTTATGTTAATAAATAAACTACAACTTTGAATACCATGGTTATGAAACAATTAATTCTGTTACAACACTCCCCGACGTTTTCCGCCACGTCTTGTATGCTATACGTGGTCGGGGTGTGACAGAAGAAGTTGGTATCAGAGCCAATGGTTATAGGGAATTAGGTTATTAGTAATGCTTTGACCTAGACTATAACCTTTCTAGGACCCCAACACGAGTTATCTTGTGTTTAGATATTAAAACATGCGCATCACCTATCCTTAGGTGATTATCAAAACAAGAACCCAATTTTCCGAAACGATTTTTGAAAAACAAACATCTGTTTTTGAATGATTTATTACAAGGTTTTGAACCCTCTATTGTAAGGTTTTGAATCCTCTGTTATATGGTTTTGAACCCTTTTTAGTTTTCAAAATCTCGTCAAGGTCTTGGGTTTTAATAATGTGAACACGTGCAAACTGGAAGGGTGAATGCCTGTATTCTGGGTTTTCTGTCTAGGCTAGCACTTCGTATATATCTCATCAGACGCGAGACCAGTTGTGCTTACCTGGGAATTCTTGGGATGAGTGTTCACTTATAGGCGAGCATGTCTTCGCAATACATTATTTTTGATCCATTTACTTTGATTAGTCACTGTGTGTCGTTTGCTTGCTTTGTGATACTGACAAATGACCACCATCCTTGTTTTTGTTGATTTTGTTTCATCCCGCTCTTTCATCAAATCATCTCACTCGTTTCCTTTCATGTTTCCTCTTTTTAGCATGCCTCCTCGACGTGAAAATCCGATGCCTAATGCCGCTGAACTGGCAGAAATTATTGCGCAGCAAATGGCTGCTCAATTCCCAAACCTCTTTGCTCTATGGAACCAAGCCAACAACAACAACAATGCTCCATGCAATTTTAAGAGCTTTAATTCGGCTAAACCACTCAAGTTCAGTGGTACTGAGGGAGCAACTGGGCTCCTTCAATGGTTCGAGAGCATCGAGAATACTTTCCGTCACGTTCTGTGTCCTGAGAATCGGAAGGTTGAGTTTGCTTCAAGCGTATTTCAGAAGAGGGCTTTGACATGGTGGAACGGGGTTATGAGAGATCGTGGTGCTGAGGTTGCTCTAGCACAAACGTGGGCTGAATTGAGGACACTTATGATGAGGGAGTTTTGTCCTCGTCATGAACTACGAGCTTTGGAGAGGGAATTTGAAGATCTGAAACAGGATAGTGGTGAGCACCGGGCATACACTGATAGATTTGAGGAGTTGAGTTTGTTATGCCCAGCAATGGTTACCCCACTCGACAAGGCTATCGAAAGGTATATCGATGGTCTGCCTGACTCCATACTAGACACCGTTACTGGTAGTAACCCTACCACACTCCGTCAGGCAATCGAGTTATCAGCGACACTGACCGAGTCGCAAATTCGAAGGGGTAAGCTACATAGAAAAGGGGACAAGGGTAAGAAGCAGGCATCCGATCAGAATGAGAGCAAGAAGGGTAAGAACGGAAAGGGTAAGGATTCTGGATCCTCAAGGAATTCAAGGAAGCGTAAGGCTTCCCAAAACTACGCCCTTACTGCACAGGCAAATCAAGCTGCACCAGTTCAGCCAGCGCAACCTCCTGCTAAGAAGCAGTATGCCGGGAATGCACCTTTGTGCAACAGATGCAATAGCCACCATCAACCGCAATTGCAATGTCGTTTCTGTACAAACTGCGGGAAGTCGGGTCATCTTTCTGATGTTTGTCGCTTTGCTCCCAATCAAGCAGCCCGCAACCCAGCACAGCAGGCTGCACAACCACATGTTCAACAGCAAGCACAAGCTGCACGACCTCATTTTCCTCCTGGTTCGTGCTTTAACTGTGGGGACCTGACTCATTACCGTAACCAGTGTCCAAGATTGGTCAACGCAAACCAGAATCAGAATCAGGCCCCAGCTCGAGGTCGAGTTTTTAACATGAATGCACAGGAAGCTCAAGCAGACAACGATGTGGTGAACGGTACGTTCTTAGTTAACAATCAACCTGCATCTATTCTTTTTGACTCAGGGGCCGATAAAAGTTTTGTGTCGTTATCTTTTGAGCCTTTGCTTCACGTGTCTAGAACGAAACTAGGTAAACCCTTGACAGTAGAGGTTGCTAGTGGTGAACCCATTGTTCTTAATTCTGTCCTTCGCAACTGCCAGTTGAACCTTAATGACCATCTTTTTCCCATCGACCTCACGCCAATGCAACTTGGAAGCTTCGACATTATAGTGGGTATGGATTGGTTAGCCAAGCATCGCGCAGAGGTAGTTTGTTTTGAGAAGATCGTTCGTGTGCCACTTCCGACAGGTGAGATCCTACAGGTTCATGGTGAGAAACCTACTGGTGGTCTCAAACTCATGTCTTGTTTTAAAGCTCGGAAGTATCTGCGAAAGAATTATGTGGCCTTCTTGGCACATGTCACAGCAGATAAGGGCAAAGGTAAGTCTATCCAAGATATTCCTGTTGTTCGGGATTATTCTGAAGTATTCCCTGAAGATTTACCTGGTCTACCCCCAGCACGCCAAGTCGAGTTCCGTATTGATCTCGTACCTGGTGCAAATCCCATTGCCAGAGCTCCATATCGTCTTGCACCGTCTGAGATGCAAGAGTTGTCTAAGCAACTTCAGGAGCTCTCTGACAAAGGTTTTATCCGTCCTAGCTTTTCACCTTGGGGTGCTCCCGTTCTTTTTGTCAAGAAGAAGGATGGATCCTTCAGGATGTGCATCGATTACCGTGAGCTGAACAAGCTCACCATCAAGAATCGATATCCCCTACCTCGCATCGATGACCTCTTTGATCAGTTGCAGGGCGCTTCTTATTTCTCGAAGATTGATCTTCGTTCTGGGTATCATCAACTACGTGTGCATGAAGAAGATATTCCCAAGACAGCGTTCCGCACTCGCTATGGACATTATGAGTTCACAGTTATGCCTTTCGGTTTGACTAATGCCCCTGCTGTTTTTATGGACTTGATGAATAGGGTCTGCAAGCCTTATTTAGATAAGTTCATCATCGTATTTATTGATGATATTTTGATATACTCTAAGACGAAAGCTGATCACGAGCAGCATCTTCGTCTTACTCTGGAACTCCTAAAGAAAGAGCAATTTTTCGCCAAATTCTCCAAATGTGAATTTTGGCTTAAAGAAGTTCAATTCTTGGGACATATTGTCAACGAACAAGGTATTCATGTAGATCCCTCCAAGATCAGTGCGATTAAGGATTGGGATACGCCTACTACTCCTACTGAGGTTCGTTCTTTTCTTGGTCTTGCGGGTTATTACCGCCGCTTCATAGAGAACTTCTCGAAGATTGCAGTTCCTCTAACTGCTCTAACTCAGAAGAACAAGCCCTTTGAATGGGGTTCTAAACAAGAAGTAGAATTTCAGACCTTGAAGCAAAAGCTTTGTGATGCACCTATCCTATCTTTGCCCGAAGGCAATGATGATTTTGTCGTATACTGCGATGCATCCAAATTGGGTCTTGGTTGTGTTCTGATGCAAAGGAATAAAGTCATAGCATATGCATCGAGGCAGTTGAAGGTGCATGAGAAAAACTACACCACTCATGAACTTGAGTTGGGTGCTGTTGTGTTCGCTCTTAAGATCTGGAGACACTATTTGTATGGAACAAAATGTGTGGTTTTCACTGACCACAAAAGTCTTCAGCACATCTTCAATCAGAAAGAACTCAACATGAGGCAAAGACGTTGGGTCGAGCTTCTGAACGACTATGACTGCGAAATTCGCTACCATCCTGGTAAGGCGAATGTCGTAGCTGACGCTTTGAGTCGTAAGGAACATGTCAAGCTTCATTGTGTTCGTGATCAATCTGCTATTCAAGCTCAATCCGATATCCAAGCACGCATTTCTCAAGTTCAACAATCTTGTGTTTCACAAGGTTTGATGGATAAGGAATTTCCCTATCCCATAACACCTGATTTGGAACTGAAGGACAATGGATCTTATTATTTCATGGACCGTCTGTGGGTCCCAAACCAAGATGGTCTTCGCACTCTGCTTATGGATGAAGCTCATAAGTCTCGTTATTCTGTCCATCCTGGCTCATGCAAAATGTATAAGGATCTTCGTACCCATTATTGGTGGCCTGGTATGAAGAAGGATATTGCCTTGTACGTTTCAAAATGCCTTACTTGTCTTAAAGTCAAGGCTGAACACCAACATCCTTCTGGTCTTTTGGAGCAACCAGAGATCCCAGTTTGGAAATGGGAAAACATTACTATGGATCTCATTACTAAACTTCCGCGCACAAAGAAAGGTCATGATGCCATCTGGGTAGTCGTTGATCGTCTTACAAAGTCAGCGCATTTCTTGCCAATCGGTGAGGATTTTCCTGCTGACAGACTTGCTCAAATCTATGTGGATGAAATTGTGGCTCGACATGGTGTTCCTTTGAACATCATTTCTGACAGAGATGCTCGTTTCACTTCTCATTTTTGGAGAACCATGCAATCTGCTATGGGGACCCAACTTAATCTGAGCACAGCTTATCATCCGCAAACGGATGGTCAATCTGAGAGAACAATCCAGACTCTGGAGGATATGCTTAGAGCTTATGTGATCGATTTTGGTGGTAGCTGGGATTCACATCTTAAGTTGATTGAATTCTCCTACAACAACAGTTATCACACCAGCATCAAAATGGCTCCTTTCGAGGCTCTCTATGGTCGAAAATGTCGTTCACCAGTCTGCTGGAATGAGATCGGCGAGGCTCAACTTACTGGACCTGCCCTCATTTTAGAAACTACTGACAAGATCAAGAAAGTTCGTGATAACCTTCAGGCAGCTAGAAGCCGTCAGAAGATTTACGCGGACCCAAAACGCAAGGCCTTGGAATTTCAAGTCGGTGATCAAGTATTACTTAAGGTCTCACCTTGGAAAGGTGTGATCAGATTTGGAAAGAAAGGGAAACTTGCACCTAGATACGTTGGACCATTCAAGATCGTTGAAAGAATCGGAAAGGTAGCCTACAGACTTGAGCTACCTCCTGAACTTGGAAATGTTCATCCAACCTTTCACGTATCCAATCTCAAGAGGTGTTCAGCTGATGAGAACCTCCCCATACCGCTTGACGAAATTCGTGTTGGCAAAACACTGAAATTTGTTGAGAAGCCAGTGGAAATCATGGAACGTGAAGTCAAGTGGCTTAAACGCAAGCGCATTCCTTTGGTCAAAGTTCGCTGGGAAGCTAAACATGGACCTGAGTTTACTTGGGAACGCGAAGATCAAATGAAGTCGAAATATCCGCATCTTTTCCCACGAGTTTCCTCTAAATAAATTTCGGGACGAAATTTCCACAAGTAGGGGAGACTGTAACATTTGTGCTTGTAATCATTATGAACAATTCAGTTATCAATAAAACAAAGTTATTTGATCCCAATGTTTGTTTGGTTATGTTTTACATTCTTCATGTTTTGACTTTTATTCAATTTCAAACTCTATATCGCTTTTTGGAGAATTATACGCAAACTGGTGTGTAAACGTAATCAGTTTAATGCGACAAATACTCCGGAACATCAACATATACTTAACATACCTTAAATAACCTTTACATAACTTAGAAATAAGTTTTGAAGGCTTTGGTATGGCAAAAACAAGTTAAATCGCTTACAGGGACTAAAATTGACAAACTGCGAAAGTATGCCAATTTGAACTGTAACGGACATTCCAGAACATGGCCATAAGTTAAACACACCTTAAATATCCTTTACATAGCTTAGAAATAGGCTTTAAGGGGTTCGGTGTGCTAAAATAAACTTTTGGGTCATTCAGGGACTAAAAGCGTCAAAAAGTGCACAAGTTTGCATTTTCGCGCATAATTTACGTTCTGGATACTTTCGGACATCCAAAAATTTATGTAAGCATGACTATATTATGCTTTAGTGTTCGCCATAAGAAAAATCCATTCGTCACGTCATTTGGATCGTTTTTCGCGCTTATGCGCATTCCGTCGTAATTAACCGAACATCGCGACCGTACGGCTAAACGAAATGACATCCGACATATTTTTGAGTACATTTTAAGTTCCCTATACTTTAACTTCATTTTAGAGCTTTGAAATGGGGTTAACGGGCCTTAAACATGTCGAAAATGGACTTATTGCACTACAGGGACCAAAAGTGTAAATCTGTCAAAATAAGGCCTAGCGCACCGTTAGGCTTTTTATGTAGCGGTGCGCTAGCCTGGGGCCAGATGTGCAGAATTGCTGTAAACAGCTGTTTGCAGCTGTGTAACACTTCAAAACCACTTGCAACTGATTTTTAACACTCCTAGGGGCACCCATAGGTTTATAATTCAGTGGGTGTGTGTTGTAGGGCTGAGATTAAAAGCTCGGAAATCAAGAAACGATCCCAACGGTTCTACTTTTCCTATAAATAGCCCCCATGTCTTGCCCATTTTCCCTCACACCTAAATCTGAATAACTCTCTAAGTGGAAGTGGTTGTGCTTCCTACCTGAGAGCAAGTCGGGTTTAATACTTGCGGGGACCCTTTGTAAGTGTTCCTTCGTTCCTTTCTTTCGTTATTATGCTTTAAAGTCAAACTGCGTTTGACTTTCTGCATTGACCAGTTTATGGTCAATGCGAAGTTCGTTTGAACTTCATAACGTGAGCGTAATCACGATGGTTATAGTCCCTAGCGACTATACCTACTGATTACCACGTTATCTAGGCTCAGTGACGAGTCGTAGTTTCGGGCAAAATGCGTGTTCTCGCGTATTTTGTAACCAAACTACTCTAGGGTATCAAAACCGTTTGTTTTGATACCAAACCTGTTTTCTAACTTAACTAAACATGTCCTAGCATGTTTAGCTCGTCACTTTTAGATTTGTGCTTGTTTAGGGTCGTAAGGGTAAGCGATCTAATCAATCGCTTATGCTTTCGAACCCGACCCATTTGGTCGATCATTAGGATCCGACCAAATACATTAGGTGACCATAGTAGTATAGGGAATAACCTTCCGAGGTTATACCTTATGGTCACGTCGTTTAAGTAGTTGTATGATAAGTAGTTCTTATGCCTTCGGTAAATTACCAAAATGCCCTTTTTGCGCCAAAATTCATTTTAAGCCTATGTAACATAACTTTTGCCATCTAAACTGATTTAACAACAATATTAAACATGTTAAGGCATATCTTACTTGTCATAGGGCTAGTTAGGCGGTCCGAACGCGTTTTACGCTAACGACGCGTTAAAGTAGCATGAGCTACCTAAATGGGTCGTAACGGGTCAAAAGCACTTAGGATAAGTTTCATTTTAGTATGTAGGCTTTGTTAAACCATATTACATGAGTTCCTACACTCATTTGGTTTACAAACCCTCATGCTACCCGATCCTTCGATTAGGTCCGTTTATTAATGTAGTTACCTATATTAGGTGCCGTTTGATTCCGTGACCTTCTAGCTTTGCTTGGTGGATATCTAAAGTCTATTGAGCAATCTCAAGTGAGTACATAGACCCCTCTTTTACTGTTTTCCAAACGCTTTTGGGGTGAAACACATGTGCCTACTTGTTACTTTCATGCTTTCCATGTTTTTCATATCATATGCTTGTTATGTTCAATAGTACACTTATAGTACATGATTTCATTGTGTCTTATGCTATGTATGTCCATTGTGTGCATACTTAGTACATCGTTTTACATTACATTTTATGCTATGTATGTTCATCATACTTAGTACATCGTTTTACATTACATTTCATGCTCTGTATGCCCATTGTGTGCGTACTTAGTACATTGTTTTACATGACATTTCACGCTATGTGTGTACATTTGTTATCACACTTAGTGCATTGTTTACACATGCTTACATTTTGGTATGACATTTGGTTTGTTTTCAAATGGGACAAAAATACATTCATTAACATTAGCTACGCCGCTCGTTAGTAGGTAGTGGTACCATAGGAATTGACAACTCCCGTTCCGGACATCCTGGGTAGGTTTGGATGAAAGGAATGACCGAATTCGAATACATAACTCAGATAGACCTTTAATTTGTTTAAAGGTTTATCACAACAGTCTCAAGGCTTGAATGTATGCATTTTTACAATACCGCATAAATGTTTGTATCAGTATAGCATGCAGTTTTCTACAAAACATAACTTTGATTTACTTCAATACCTTGTTTTGTATATTTTACCTATGGTATTTGATATATTTCACTCGCTATACATGACAGTTTTGTTTACACATTACATGCTTGACGTTTGATATAGACATTTTGATATTGATATACATATTTCATAAACCACATTTTGACATAAACATTTTGATATGGTTTACACAAAGACATTTGACAAATGGTTTAGACATGGGCAATTTACATTGGTGGTTTATTTGGGTAAGTGATTTAAGTAACGAGGCGAGTGTAATATTATACAAGCATGGTGGATACGCCGCTGGTACTTCCTATATATAAATGCCTTTGTGATACTGCATTTCGTAGCGTTATTTAAATTATTTCAGTTTAGACATGTAACGTTTTATACAAATAACAAAGTTATCAAGTCATTGCTTTACAAACAACTTATTTTATACAAAACTCATTTTTACTTGGTTATCCATTTACCCTCATATTACTCTTTTACTTATCATCGTTTTTCAAGAGATTAACAAAACAGAACAATTAACAAGGTTCATGACTGATTTTTGTTAAGCAACTTTTTCTTAAACTTAAGTAATGAACCTTATTTTTTTTTCATAAAACCTATGTTACTCACAGGCATTTTTATGCTGACGTACCTATTTTCACATGTGTTTTCAGGAGCTTTTCCGTAGGATGAAGATCGTGACACTAGGGCGGACCTGTGCCTTAGAGACTTAAAATGATGAAAGACTTAGTTTAATAATGTTATAAACTCTTTAATTTCTATTTAAGACGATGAAACTTTTATGTTAATAAATAAACTACAACTTTGAATACCATGGTTATGAAACAATTAATTCTGTTACAACACTCCCCGACGTTTTCCGCCACGTCTTGTATGCTATACGTGGTCGGGGTGTGACACCGGTGGGTTGGAAATGGGATTGAATGGCTACTCGAACTACCATTAGTATTAAACTACTTATTACTGTCCTCGGATTGAAAGGCACGTACGTAAAGCCTACGTACACGACCATAAGACCATCAACTCTATAAAATGAAGTCCCTCATTTATCGACTTAATCGCCGAGGCCTATGGCGAGCGGGTCATTAGTTAATAGCGCTATTAGGTTTAACAAACCTCACACCGTGCCAGTCGGACGGGCGTGTACTAATGGACTATGGGCAAAGGGTTAATGCTGATAGACATTGACTTAGGGCACCTCTTACATTTTCGTAGCAGTCGATACGCGTGGTCTAGTAACACATGGGAAGCCCCCACTAATCTTCGCAAACATGTCTGAAAGACCGCGATACGAATTTATACGATACATGGTTTACAAAACGAACAGATGATTTACGAAACGAATGCTATAACTAAACAACCAACTGTGAATTCACTCAACTTTGTTGTTGACTCGTTGTTACATGCCTTACAGGTCGCTAGATGCTTATGGAGCTTGCACGAGGAGGAGGTTGTTGTGGGATGCGGACTATTATGTCCCGTACTTAATAATTGAATTTTATAAACTATGTTTTGGACATTAAACTTATGAACTATAAACTTATGTTTTGAACTTCCGTTTTATGCTTCCGCTGTTTAAACTAAACATGGTTAACTAGCTTTGGACACCAATCGTATTGTGGTTGGTCTTATTTACTTAATTACGATGTTCAATATGATTGGTGGCTCGATCCTGGTCATGTCACGCCTCCAAGCGGTGATACCCCGCATGGTGGATTTTGGGGGTGTGACAGATTGGTATCAGAGCCATTGGTTATAGTGAACTTGGTTTAAAAAAGGGAAAAGCTTTTTGATAAAACAAGACTATAACCTGTACAGTGTTCAACGATCCACAACGACGCTTCGCTCCACGTGCAAGACTCGACACCATAAGTGGTATGAATTATGTTATATTGTCGGTTAGATAATTCACACTGTGCATTAGTTAACGTGATAATTGTTATTTGAACCCTGTGTGCTTACTCTCTACTGTCGTCCCACACTTACGCACTTTCGCGACACTTTCATCACCTACGTTGCTTCATTATGAAGATCATGAGCGGATGCGGAGGACGTATCAACCTCACTCAAGCCCAGTTGACGGCTTTGATCAACGAACGAGTCGCTGAGGCACTCGCAGCTAACCCTGCAGGAGGTATAACCTGCCATACCAACTCACCTTAGGAAGTTTAGATCCTACCTTCGCAAACCAACCCTCGTGCTTAATCTTGTCTTTTATTCTCGCGTCACAGGTCAACATGCTCAAACTCCTGTGTGCACATTCAAAACGTTCATGGACTGCCGACCTACTACTTTCAGTGGTACAGAAGGAGCAGTAGGCCTTCTTCACTGGTTTGAAAAGCTTGAGTCAGTTTTCGAGATGTGCGAATGCCCCGAAGACCGTAGGGTGAAATATGCTACCGGAACACTTGAAGGGGCTGCGTTAACTTGGTGGAAGGCACAGGTTCAACTACTAGGACTGGCAGTTTCTAATGCCACACCCTGGAATGGTTTCAAGGAACTGATCAAAGAAGAATACTGTAGTCGGGATGACATCCACAAGCTAGAAGTGGAATTTTTCAATCTGAAAATGACGGGGTCTGAGATTGAGGCGTATACTAAGAGGTCAAACGAGCTGGCCATCCTGTGTCCAACTATGGTGGATCCTCCCATCAAACGAATTGAGCTGTATCTGAAGGGCCTTGTACCAGAGATTCAAAGTCACGTGACTTCAGCCAATCTGGGTACCATACAGCAAATCATCAAGTTGGCTCATCGACTCACTAACAGGGCGGTGGAGCAAAACAGGCTGCCCAAACGAATCAGTGCCACAGCTACTTCTGATGCACTTACCGACAACAAACGAAAATGGGATGGAAACTCCAGTAAGGGTTCTGCTTCGGGTCAGTCTCAGCAGCGAAAGACTGATGACTACCAGAGTCCTGGTCAGCAATCCTCCGGTAATCAAGGACAGGGTGGGTATCGAGGAAACCACCCAAAGTGCAACAAATACAACAGACACCATAGTGGTCAGTGCAACAAGGGACGTTGTTAGAGGTGTCTCAAGATGGGTTATGAAGCCAAGGATTGCAGGAGCTCACGGCCTGCAAATCAGAATCGTCAGCAGCAACAGCAAGCACCGCAGAATCAGCAACAGCAACAGGGAAACAGGGGATTCTTTCAGTGTGGCGCGCTGAAGGCCACTTTAAGAAGAACTGTCCCCAGCTTAACCAAAATCAGAACAACAACAACAACCAGGGAAACATGAACAATAATGAGGGCAACAATGGGGGAAACAATGATGGCAACGGTGCCAGGGGTCGAGTGTTCGTGATTGGTCAGGGTGAAGCAAGGAATGATCCTAACGTAGTGATGGGTAAGTTTCTTCTGGATGATTTCTTTATTACTGTTTTATTCGATTCAGGTGCCGATACTAGTTATGTGTCCTTAAAAGTTAGCCAAATGCTTAAGCGCACTTCAACACTTCTGAACACCAAACACACGGTAGAACTAGCTAACAGTAAAGGTCTCGAAGCCACACACGTAGTTAAAGGTTGTAACCTCGTATTAGCTGGTCAGACTTTCTCTATCGATCTTATTCCTATCATACTGGGTAGTTTCGACGTCGTTATTGGGATGGATTGGCTATCTCATCATCAAGCGGAGATTGTTTGCAAGGAGAAAATCGTCCGCATTCCTCGTTCTGGTGAAGACCCTCTCGTGATTCGTGGCGACAAGAGTGGTGCTGTCAAAGGCATCATCTCTTTCCTTAAGGCCCAGAAATGTCTACGAAAGTGTAACACCCCGAAAACGGGTTTAGTAATTAAACCCCGTTAATACTAAAAGACGGGTAAAAGTACCGTAAGTGGTAAAATTTACCCGGTGGAATATTAGGATTTAAATAATTAATCCTAATAATAAATAAAAGTGAATAAAAGCTTTAAGCAAATAAAATGGATAAAAGGCCCGAGCTAACGGGACCTAAAATAAACTTAGTCATAAATAATCCCGAACCCGCTAAGTTAACTAGGAATATTAAACCTAGTTAATAAGTGAGAGTATTGTTGAAAATAATTAGGTTGTGGCCTAATTAATAACTAACCAAACACGAGGGACCAAAACCGGGTAACTTGAAACTAGACTTATAAACTTAAAATAAAACACAAACACACACACACTAGAGTGTGTGTGTGTGCGTGAGAAAGAACAGGAGACAAGCTCCATGGGAGCTAACCCTAAACTCAACAAATTCTTCAAATTGGAGGATCAAACAAGGGCGAAATTCGGATTTGAACACATAGAAACGGTCACCGAGTCAAGGGGATCGTAAGGTATGTCGAATTTCTAACATTCGTGAAGATGTAAAATTTTGATAATCATCCTAATCGCGAATTAGGCATGAATTAGAGAGGCTATGGCTAGATTAGTGATGTATATTTGCTTAGGAAGGAAACCCTAAGTGAAAATCATACATAACATGCTATAGATTGATGAATTTGGTGATTTACCACACTAGGTTAAGTGGGTTTTAATCATATGATGAATTTGATGATATGATTGTGATTAGGATCATCATGCATGTTAGTAATCGGGAAATACTTAAACGATTTGCAAGTTTGAGTATTTGATCATAAGTGATAGTGATGAATTTTGATATTAATCTTGGTAAAAATAACTAGTTACGAACTAGTTAGTAAATATGTAAAATTATGCCCGCTAGGTGTTTGTTAAAATGCCTAAACGAAGCTAAAATGTAGAAATTCCATGTGAAGTGTGCATTTTAGTATGTTGATAGATCAACTGGCTTCTAGGAAGTCAAACTAACCAATGATTTAATCAAGTGATAAAGTCGACATAAGACCCGTTAGATGGAGTAGTCATAATTAATAATGACTAATCTAACCATCTTATGAATTATGATGATAGTAGGCACTTAACAAGCTAGATGAAGCTTGGGGAGAAAGCGGGTCAATCGAAGCAAGTGAGAAAAGAAAAGCGTAATTCGGATGCAAGGTAAGTAAAGCTTACACTCTAGTTATTTGATACCTATTGGTTTGATAGGTCGTGAATAGTAAGTCTTGGTTTAAATTATGATGTTCCGACACGGCAAGTGTGGTCCGGAACAAAGGACAATGGTCATAAATCATGTTTAATAGATAAAAAGGAGCTAATGCGGTTAATTAGTCAGGAAATGACTAAAAGATAATGAGTTTCTAAATGGTTACCTTATAAGGTAAACCATTGCAAATAATAAGGGTAAAATGGTACTTTGGTCACCTGTTGACAATAACCGTTAAATTGGGGAAAAGACACATTATAGCTTGGGTTATAATGGGTCAAAGAAATCGATAGATGATTTACAAGTAGAACGACTATACAGTGTAAACCGAAGTTAGTCATATTGATAATATGGTAATAAACATCATCTCATAGAGTTTCATGGTCCTTTAGACCAAACGGGTCAAAAGGTGAAATTATCACCCTTTGACAATATCGACTAATAGTTTGTTGAGCTATGTGATCATAGAAATAAATATCGGATGGATATGTACATCGCTATCGCTTAGCGGCTACTAAGGCAAGGTATCAAAACGAATCAATATATTGATTCGAGCCAGGTATGTATAATTGGTCAAATCGTCATTAGAACTTGAAGTTCAATGAGGGCTAAACAAGTGAAAATGGACATTGGGTTATCTTTTAAGTAAACCGAATGATTTAAGTTATTGTCATTGCGTTTTAAAAACATAATGACTATTTAAACAAAATCCTAGTCTAAAAAGTGGAATTTTGGTCAATTACGACATGAAAAGTCCTTTGTTGTAAATAAAGGGTTTAAGATGACCAAAACGCCCTCGTAAGCAAAATCGAGTAAATGAACCTTAAGAGTCGTTTAAAAACAAGTTATATGATCAAGCAAATACTTTGAATAGGTATAGAGAATGAAAAGGGTAAATCTTGGGTCAAAAGACTCAATATGGGTCCTTGCCGGAAAATGATAGTCCGAGTGATAAAACTCGGAATATATGTATCTCCACATTAAATCCACCACAAATATAGTTGTGGTGGAAGACTACTTGGTAAGAAATGTGGAAATATAAAGTTAGATACAAATGAAAGCGATTTCAAGCTTTAAAGTGCTTAAATACCCTTAACGGGTCAAAATAAGCATACAAGCGAAAAAGGGTTTAAATGGTGTAATAAACCTATGATTAGAACCTAATATAGTAGGTAACATTAATTTGAAGAAGTGTATGTGATATAGGAATCAAACAAATACGTTTGTTTGATAAAATACATCAACGGGTTAAAATTCGGTAAAGGGGTAACGAGTCGAAGGCTTTGAAGTCTCAAAATTTATTAAGTTGGATGTTGGATTTTAACTCCATTTGATGGAGAATCAAATTACAAATATGTAGGAAGAAACGGTAGGTCAAACGGATAAGCGGTTTGAAAGATACGAAAGATTTCGTGTCAAATTACGGCAAAATGGAAAGGCTGAACCCAGGGTCCACCGTAAATTACGGTCCCACCGTAATTTACGGTGGAGATGATTTGTTTACGGTGAAGGTCTACTGTTTTACGGTAGAAAAGCTTGAATCCAGGTGCCACCGTAAATTACGGTCCCACCGTAATTTACGGTGGAGATATTTTTTATATATTTTGTTTTTTCTTCAATTGAAAAATCAATTGTTTTCCCGGACTTCATTCGGACAGGATTTAAACCCCGTATGACTAAATCATTTCATGTTATTGAAATGTAGGTACTTTAGGACGCCGGAAGACGATCAAGCTCAGTGAAGAACCGAACACGATAAAGACACACGCTTCCGCACTTTGACACATTGTAAATTTTAAACAACGAATTCAACCACGTTATGTGGAATAACTTATGATTTGCAAAAGTTTTAATAAACCCGTATTCCCGATGTATATGATAGTGATTAATTACATGATTATCTTTCAAAATATACGTTAAACCTTGGTTTACAAGAACGGGTGTTACAAGTTGGTATCAGAGCCTTGGTTTAAGAGATTCGAGTATGGTGGGGAGGAACCATGCTTGGACTTAAACCTTATGCTCTTGACAAAGAATAGTGTTCGGTTCGAAGCTTGATCGCAAATCCGGTAAGTACAAGTATGTTAATAGTCTAGCATGCTAAAGTGTTGTAAACAACACATAGGGCTATCGTGTGATACACGTTACCCCAATTAAAATGATTGGTATAGTTGACAAAAATACGCGCGTTGACGCATATAGTAGAAAAAAAAAGCCTTGTATTATAATACGGACGATTATCAAAGTTGACGTTACTAACTTTGTGAATGTTTTAATTGAAGGACACTCCCGTTTGAAGACGACGAGAGTCAAACGAATTGTGGATATGATGATGGAACGGTCCGAAGCATGACGAGAGGAGCATGCTCACCGAAGACTAAATCGCGTAACGACCGCGAACAAGGTTAATGGCAAGGAACGCCCGTTGGGGCAAACATTACCAGGTGCACATTTTAAATAATTGCACAAATAGTAATATGCAACAAATAAGTAGAAATTGAAAGTTGCATATGTAGATTGAAAACTTGGAAAAAAATCCGAATAGAGAAAGTATTCGGGATATTGTTTCCAAGAGAAACAAATAGAGGTGTTACTTACATAGGGCGTGATGTGAAAACTATAAAAAGGTCATGTGTGTCATGTGTTAATCGCTTACTCTGGCCAAGTAAGTAGTGACATATGATACCATGAGTTTCTTATAGCGGACACATTTACATCCGATGTAGTAAGGACGGAGTAAATGGGACTAATTAAAAAGTACCCAAATGAATCAGATAAACAAAATATTTGATAATAATGTAAACGCACAACCGAGTGACTGAAGCGTATTACATCAGGATAATGAGCCCGAGCGAAGGGACAAAGAAGCATGTAAAATGATTTAGACAAGTATTGGGAAGGAGTGTACTTACACTCGAACCCATAAAACGCAAGCAAGTAAAATGATTTAGACAAGTATTGGGAGGGAGTGTACTTACACTCGAACCCATAAAACGCAAGCAAGTAAAATGATTTAGACAAGTATTGGGAGGGAGTGTACTTACACTCGAACCCATAAAACGCAAGCAAGTAAAATGATTTAGACAAGTATTGGGAGGGAGTGTACTTACACTCGAACCCATAAAACGCAAGCAAGTAGAATGATTTAGACAAGCAATGGGAGGGAGTGTGCTTACACTCGAACCCAGAAAACACAAACAAGAAAAAATGATTTAGACAAGCAATGGGAGGGAGTGTACTTGCACTCGAACCCGGAAAATGCAAATATGTCCCTTAACGGGTCATTTTTGTAAAACGTCGAACTTAAAGACAAAGTCAGAATATAAAAATGAAGCGAGGTCTTAATGCATACCGGGAGGATTGCAATAATAATGACTTTGGTAAAACACCCGGTTGATGGGTAAGAATTAAACACATGCGTAAACCGAGAAACGAGAACATGAATTTAAAGTCAAAAGACTCGGATTATGAGTTATGACTAAAAGACCATAAAAATTTCGTAAACAGAAATTCTGATAATTATATTCAACTATTTTGAGATTGAACGGGTTGAATAAAGTATAATGCTTGAAGGCGTAAGTAAGCGCAAGCCGGATAACGGTAAGCTGGAGACAAATGAATTTCAAACGTAAAAAGAGTGCTTTGACACCAAATATATATTTTAATAAGACACGAGTAAAAAGAGTGATCTACGGGATCAACATAACCTTTAGGGTTATAAACAAATGAGAGATATACGGACTAAAACGACCCACGGGTCATGATTTGAAAGAAGTCATAAGGACTTCGCCTTAAAGAGGTGAATGTCTAATCAAAAATAGCCCGTAAGGCTAAGTGATAGAACCTACGGGTTAGATGGAATGAAGCGAGGAAATCAGTTAAGAATCCCCGCATAAAAAAAAAACTAAGACTGTAAAGGATTAAATTATGGACTGTCAATATCCCAGTATGGATGATTGACACAAGTTAAAGAAAAGATCCTAAAACTAAAACTTCGGTTTTAGTAAGAAGTAATGTTTTTACAAACATAAATTCTGATAGGAATTTAAATAGTAAGCATGAAAGATACAAGTCTTGACGCTGATAGGCGCAAGACGATATATTCGAAAAGTGATATTTTCGAAAATGAAATTTTGATATAAATTAAACATGATGTAACACAATCACGGTCAAGAAATGTAATGTGAAGTAGAATCACATTATAACCAAGCAAGCGGTAAATAGTAACTGGACTAATAAGTCTAATTAGTGAGACCCGTCAAGGTCATTTAAATAAATTTGGTTTGCTTGTAAGCGGTGGATTCGGTATAAATGAACCGAATAAATAAAATTGAAAATAAAAGAAATCGTTGGGAAAAGTGAGAGATTTCACTAAAGACCTTTAAACGGGTCAAAGTCACGGATTCATAAAGAATTCGATAGTATATGAAAGCGAGGAATATCGCTAAGTTAATTAAACTAGTGGAAATAACGAGATTACGTTATTTCCAGTCGCATTATGTTATGTAAGATACGTAGATGATTAATAACCAAAAGAATATTACCATACTTTTCTGGTAATACTAACAATCGGTTAAGATATGAGAAATGCTTAATTGATTATCGAGAGCAGATACATGGAGTTGAACTCGATAAATTAAGTAAGAAAAGGTTTCGAGGACGAAACCTCTTTAAGGGGGGTAGACTTGTAACACCCCGAAAACGGGTTTAGTAATTAAACCCCGTTAATACTAAAAGACGGGTAAAAGTACCGTAAGTGGTAAAATTTACCCGGTGGAATATTAGGATTTAAATAATTAATCCTAATAATAAATAAAAGTGAATAAAAGCTTTAAGCAAATAAAATGGATAAAAGGCCCGAGCTAACGGGACCTAAAATAAACTTAGTCATAAATAATCCCGAACCCGCTAAGTTAACTAGGAATATTAAACCTAGTTAATAAGTGAGAGTATTGTTGAAAATAATTAGGTTGTGGCCTAATTAATAACTAACCAAACACGAGGGACCAAAACCGGGTAACTTGAAACTAGACTTATAAACTTAAAATAAAACACAAACACACACACTAGAGTGTGTGTGTGTGCGTGAGAAAGAACAGGAGACAAGCTCCATGGGAGCTAACCCTAAACTCAACAAATTCTTCAAATTGGAGGATCAAACAAGGGCCAAATTCGGATTTGAACACATAGAAACGGTCACCGAGTCAAGGGGATCGTAAGGTATGTCGAATTTCTAACATTCGTGAAGATGTAAAATTTTGATAATCATCCTAATCGCGAATTAGGCATGAATTAGAGAGGCTATGGCTAGATTAGTGATGTATATTTGCTTAGGAAGGAAACCCTAAGTGAAAATCATACATAACATGCTATAGATTGATGAATTTGGTGATTTACCACACTAGGTTAAGTGGGTTTTAATCATATGATGAATTTGATGATATGATTGTGATTAGGATCATCATGCATGTTAGTAATCGGGAAATACTTAAACGATTTGCAAGTTTGAGTATTTGATCATAAGTGATAGTGATGAATTTTGATGTTAATCTTGGTAAAAATAACTAGTTACGAACTAGTTAGTAAATATGTAAAATTATGCCCGCTAGGTGTTTGTTAAAATGCCTAAACGAAGCTAAAATGTAGAAATTCCATGTGAAGTGTGCATTTTAGTATGTTGATAGATCAACTGGCTTCTAGGAAGTCAAACTAACCAATGATTTAATCAAGTGATAAAGTCGACATAAGACCCGTTAGATGGGGTAGTCATAATTAATAATGACTAATCTAACCATCTTATGAATTATGATGATAGTAGGCGCTTAACAAGCTAGATGAAGCTTGGGGAGAAAGCGGGTCAATCGAAGCAAGTGAGAAAAGAAAAGCGTAATTCGGATGCAAGGTAAGTAAAGCTTACACTCTAGTTATTTGATACCTATTGGTTTGATAGGTCGTGAATAGTAAGTCTTGTTTTAAATTATGATGTTCCGACACGGCAAGTGTGGTCCGGAACAAAGGACAATGGTCATAAATCATGTTTAATAGATAAAAAGGAGCTAATGCGGTTAATTAGTCAGGAAATGACTAAAAGATAATGAGTTTCTAAATGGTTACCTTATAAGGTAAACCATTGCAAATAATAAGGGTAAAATGGTACTTTGGTCACCTGTTGACAATAACCGTTAAATTGGGGAAAAGACACATTATAGCTTGGGTTATAATGGGTCAAAGAAATCGATAGATGATTTACAAGTAGAACGACTATACAGTGTAAACCGAAGTTAGTCATATTGATAATATGGTAATAAACATCATCTCATAGAGTTTCATGGTCCTTTAGACCAAACGGGTCAAAAGGTGAAATTATCACCCTTTGACAATATCGACTAATAGTTTGTTGAGCTATGTGATCATAGAAATAAATATCGGATGGATATGTACATCGCTATCGCTTAGCGGCTACTAAGGCAAGGTATCAAAACGAATCAATATATTGATTCGAGCCAGGTATGTATAATTGGTCAAATCGTCATTAGAACTTGAAGTTCAATGAGGGCTAAACAAGTGAAAATGGACATTGGGTTATCTTTTAAGTAAACCGAATGATTTAAGTTATTGTCATTGCGTTTTAAAAACATAATGACTATTTAAACAAAATCCTAGTCTAAAAAGTGGAATTTTGGTCAATTACGACATGAAAAGTCCTTTGTTGTAAATAAAGGGTTTAAGATGACCAAAACGCCCTCGTAAGCAAAATCGAGTAAATGAACCTTAAGAGTCGTTTAAAAACAAGTTATATGATCAAGCAAATACTTTGAATAGGTATAGAGAATGAAAAGGGTAAATCTTGGGTCAAAAGACTCAATATGGGTCCTTGCCGGAAAATGATAGTCCGAGTGATAAAACTCGGAATATATGTATCTCCACATTAAATCCACCACAAATATAGTTGTGGTGGAAGACTACTTGGTAAGAAATGTGGAAATATAAAGTTAGATACAAATGAAAGCGATTTCAAGCTTTAAAGTGCTTAAATACCCTTAACGGGTCAAAATAAGGATACAAGCGAAAAAGGGTTTAAATGGTGTAATAAACCTATGATTAGAACCTAATATAGTAGGTAACATTAATTTGAAGAAGTGTATGTGATATAGGAATCAAACAAATACGTTTGTTTGATAAAATACATCAACGGGTTAAAATTCGGTAAAGGGGTAACGAGTCGAAGGCTTTGAAGTCTCAAAATTTATTAAGTTGGATGTTGGATTTTAACTCCATTTGATGGAGAATCAAATTACAAATATGTAGGAAGAAATGGTAGGTCAAACGGATAAGCGGTTTGAAAGATACGAAAGATTTCGTGTCAAATTACGGCAAAATGGAATGGCTGAACCCAGGGTCCACCGTAAATTACGGTCCCACCGTAATTTACGGTGGAGATGATTTGTTTACGGTGAAGGTCTACTGTTTTACGGTAGAAAAGCTTGAATCCAGGTGCCACCGTAAATTACGGTCCCACCGTAATTTACGGTGGAGATATTTTTTTATATATTTTGTTTTTTCTTCAATTGAAAAATCAATTGTTTTCCCGGACTTCATTCGGACAGGATTTAAACCCCGTATGACTAAATCATTTCATGTTATTGAAATGTAGGTACTTTAGGACGCCGGAAGACGATCAAGCTCAGTGAAGAACCGAACACGATAAAGACACACGCTTCCGCACTTTGACACATTGTAAATTTTAAACAACGAATTCAACCACGTTATGTGGAATAACTTATGATTTGCAAAAGTTTTAATAAACCCGTATTCCCGATGTATATGATAGTGATTAATTACATGATTATCTTTCAAAATATACGTTAAACCTTGGTTTACAAGAACGGGTGTTACAAGTTGGTATCAGAGCCTTGGTTTAAGAGATTCGAGTATGGTGGGGAGGAACCATGCTTGGACTTAAACCTTATGCTCTTGACAAAGAATAGTGTTCGGTTCGAAGCTTGATCGCAAATCCGGTAAGTACAAGTATGTTAATAGTCTAGCATGCTAAAGTGTTGTAAACAACACATAGGGCTATCGTGTGATACACGTTACCCCAATTAAAATGATTGGTATAGTTGACAAAAATACGCGCGTTGACGCATATAGTAGAAAAAAAGCCTTGTATTATAATACGGACGATTATCAAAGTTGACGTTACTAACTTTGTGAATGTTTTAATTGAAGGACACTCCCGTTTGAAGACGACGAGAGTCAAACGAATTGTGGATATGATGATGGAACGGTCCGAAGCATGACGAGAGGAGCATGCTCACCGAAGACTAAATCGCGTAACGACCGCGAACAAGGTTAATGGCAAGGAACGCCCGTTGGGGCAAACATTACCAGGTGCACATTTTAAATAATTGCACAAATAGTAATATGCAACAAATAAGTAGAAATTGAAAGTTGCATATGTAGATTGAAAACTTGGAAAAAAATCCGAATAGAGAAAGTATTCGGGATATTGTTTCCAAGAGAAACAAATAGAGGTGTTACTTACATAGGGCGTGATGTGAAAACTATAAAAAGGTCATGTGTGTCATGTGTTAATCGCTTACTCTGGCCAAGTAAGTAGTGACATATGATACCATGAGTTTCTTATAGCGGACACATTTACATCCGATGTAGTAAGGACGGAGTAAATGGGACTAATTAAAAAGTACCCAAATGAATCAGATAAACAAAATATTTGATAATAATGTAAACGCACAACCGAGTGACTGAAGCGTATTACATCAGGATAATGAGCCCGAGCGAAGGGACAAAGAAGCATGTAAAATGATTTAGACAAGTATTGGGAAGGAGTGTACTTACACTCGAACCCATAAAACGCAAGCAAGTAAAATGATTTAGACAAGTATTGGGAGGGAGTGTACTTACACTCGAACCCATAAAACGCAAGCAAGTAAAATGATTTAGACAAGTATTGGGAGGGAGTGTACTTACACTCGAACCCATAAAACGCAAGCAAGTAAAATGATTTAGACAAGTATTGGGAGGGAGTGTACTTACACTCGAACCCATAAAACGCAAGCAAGTAGAATGATTTAGACAAGCAATGGGAGGGAGTGTGCTTACACTCGAACCCAGAAAACACAAACAAGAAAAAATGATTTAGACAAGCAATGGGAGGGAGTGTACTTGCACTCGAACCCGGAAAATGCAAATATGTCCCTTAACGGGTCATTTTTGTAAAACGTCGAACTTAAAGACAAAGTCAGAATATAAAAATGAAGCGAGGTCTTAATGCATACCGGGAGGATTGCAATAATAATGACTTTGGTAAAACACCCGGTTGATGGGTAAGAATTAAACACATGCGTAAACCGAGAAACGAGAACATGAATTTAAAGTCAAAAGACTCGGATTATGAGTTATGACTAAAAGACCATAAAAATTTCGTAAACAGAAATTCTGATAATTATATTCAACTATTTTGAGATTGAACGGGTTGAATAAAGTATAATGCTTGAAGGCGTAAGTAAGCGCAAGCCGGATAACGGTAAGCTGGAGACAAATGAATTTCAAACGTAAAAAGAGTGCTTTGACACCAAATATATATTTTAATAAGACACGAGTAAAAAGAGTGATCTACGGGATCAACATAACCTTTAGGGTTATAAACAAATGAGAGATATACGGACTAAAACGACCCACGGGTCATGATTTGAAAGAAGTCATAAGGACTTCGCCTTAAAGAGGTGAATGTCTAATCAAAAATAGCCCGTAAGGCTAAGTGATAGAACCTACGGGTTAGATGGAATGAAGCGAGGAAATCAGTTAAGAATCCCCGCATAAAAAAAAAACTAAGACTGTAAAGGATTAAATTATGGACTGTCAATATCCCAGTATGGATGATTGACACAAGTTAAAGAAAAGATCCTAAAACTAAAACTTCGGTTTTAGTAAGAAGTAATGTTTTTACAAACATAAATTCTGATAGGAATTTAAATAGTAAGCATGAAAGATACAAGTCTTGACGCTGATAGGCGCAAGACGATATATTCGAAAAGTGATATTTTCGAAAATGAAATTTTGATATAAATTAAACATGATGTAACACAATCACGGTCAAGAAATGTAATGTGAAGTAGAATCACATTATAACCAAGCAAGCGGTAAATAGTAACTGGACTAATAAGTCTAATTAGTGAGACCCGTCAAGGTCATTTAAATAAATTTGGTTTGCTTGTAAGCGGTGGATTCGGTATAAATGAACCGAATAAATAAAATTGAAAATAAAAGAAATCGTTGGGAAAAGTGAGAGATTTCACTAAAGACCTTTAAACGGGTCAAAGTCACGGATTCATAAAGAATTCGATAGTATATGAAAGCGAGGAATATCGCTAAGTTAATTAAACTAGTGGAAATAACGAGATTACGTTATTTCCAGTCGCATTATGTTATGTAAGATACGTAGATGATTGCCTGAAGGCACAGATGATTTCGTGGTTTATTGCGACGCTTCCATCCAAGGACTTGGTTGCGTATTGATGCAACGTGACAAAGTCATTGCCTACGCATCGCGCCAACTTAAAGTTCACGAAAGGAACTACACTACACACGACTTGGAACTGGGAGCAGTTGTTTTCGCACTTAAGATATGGAGACATTACCTGTACGGTACCAAGTGCACCATTTACACCGATCACAGGAGTCTCGAGCATATCTTTAAGCAAAAGGAGTTAAACATGCGTCAACGCCGATGGGTTGAGCTCTTGAACGATTATGAATGCGCAATCAAGTATCATCCGGGCAAAGCCAATGTTGTGGCCGACGCCCTAAGTCGAAAGGATACTATACCTAGGCGTGTACGTGCTCTACAGCTTACCATCCAATCTAACCTTCCTGCTCAGATTCGTGATGCTCAGATGGAAGCATTGAAAGAAGAGAACATCAGGGCTGAATCCCTACGAGGATCGAGGCAGCGGCTAGAACAAAAGGAAGACGACGCCTACTATGTAACAGGGCGTATTTGGGTTCCACTTCATGGCAACTTACGCGAGCTTGTGATGGATGAAGCACACAAGTCTCGTTATTCGGTACACCCTGGTTCGGATTAGATGTACCACGATCTCAGAACTACATATTGGTGGCCTGGTATGAAAGCCCACACAGCAACCTACGTTAGCAAATGTCTGACTTGTGCGAGAGTCAAGACTGAATATCAGAAACCATCAGGCCTACTTAAACAACCAGAGATACCACAATGGAAATGGGAGCAAATTTCCATGGATTTCGTTACTGGTCTGCCCAGATCTCAACGTGGAAATGATACTATTTGGGTAATCGTGGATCGACTCACAAAGTCCGCACATTTTCTGGCTATCAAGGAAACGGATAAGATTTCTACTCTTGCGTACATTTACCTAAAGGAAGTGGTATCAAGGCACGGAGTGCCAACCTCCATCATTTCTGATCGTGACTCGCGTTTTACTTCTGAACTGTGGCAAGCCATGCACAAGTCTTTTGGCTCACGTTTAGATATGAGCACCGCTTATCACCCACAGACGGATGGGCAATCTGAACGCACCATCCAGACCCTTGAAGACATGCTTAGGGCATGTGTAATCGATTTTGGTAACGGCTGGGAAAAGCACCTCCCGTTAGTGGAGTTTTCATATAACAACAGCTACCACACCAGTATCCAAGCCGCTCCGTTCGAGGCATTGTACGGACGCAAATGCCGATCACCTCTCTGTTGGGCAGAGGTTGGTGACAGCCAAATCACTGGCCCAGAACTTGTAGTAGATACAACCGAGAGAATTGCTCAGATACGACAACGAATGGCGGCAGCACGTGACCGTCAGAAAAGCTATGCTGATAAGGGAAGAAAGCCACTCGAGCTCCAAGTTGGGGACCGGGTGCTACTCAAAGTCTCACCTTGGAAAAGTGTAGTCCGTTTTGGCAAAAGGGGCAAACTCAATCCGCGTTATGTCGGACCGTTCGAAATCATAGAGAAAATAGGCAAAGTGGCCTACAAACTGGATCTACCAACAGAACTCAGTGCAGTTCACAATGTATTCCACGTGTCAAATCTGAAGAAGTGTCTGTCAGATGAGACCCTCATAGTTCCACTCAAGGAACTCACAATCGACGACCAGCTGCGATTCGTCGAGGAACCAGTAGAGATTACGGATCGAGATGTTAAGATCCTCAAGCATACCAGGATACCTCTGGTCCGAGTTCGTTGGAATGCTCGTCGTGGCCCAGAGTATACCTGGGAACAAGAAGACCAAATGAAACTCAGATATCCCCAGTTGTTCGGAAACAGTGCAACCACTACTGAGGCTGAAGCTATTGCAGAATTTCGGGACGAAATTCCAAATCAACGGGGGGATGATGTGACACCCCAGGAAAACCAGTAAACACCGCAACTTAACTAGCTTCCTCAGTAACTACGCACTAAATTTCGGGATGAAATTCTCTTAACAGGGGGAGAATGTGACAACCCTCAAATTTGCATGTAACCACACAGTTTATTAATGATAATAAAAGTACTTGATGACTGTGCTGAATCATTTAACTGCTCTCTGATTACTGTGTTATACTTACATGTGCGTGTTAGCATACTAGTAGTATACAGAAAAGTTACTAAATAGTCCGGTATATTTTCCTGTGTGTTAGGAATAAATTTCGTTACAAAAATATATGTATAAGACGCCTTACGGAACAATTAAACGCTTTAACGGAACGATACGTAACCGAACAACCGGACATTACCCGGGACACCAAAATTTTGTCAGAAATATTATTTTATCATTCTTAATTATTTACGGTCACAAAAGTCCCCACACACTATAGAAACATGGCATACACCCACTATTCTAGAAAATACCCTTAACCTCTTATTTACTTACCCACTAATTACCAAAATTTTACATTTTTACCCCCCCCCCCCCCCAACCGAATTTGCAGCCCATGATTAGTAATATATTTTGTTTAGATTTTGTTATTGCAATCTTAATTCTTATTGGCCAAGAGTTAGGCAATCATGGCTATAGAGTTAGAGGGTTCATGATTTCCAAGGATTTCCATCATAACATCAAGATCCTCACTCAAACTCACCCTCCCTCTCCCTATTTCGGCTTCCCCCCCCCCCCCCCAACTGATTTCACCATCACCACCATTAAATCATCTTCATCTTCTTCACATCCAAGTCCATTCAAGTCTTGAAGATCATTCATAGAAGTTACAAGTTGAAGGGCTCTCAAGAAAGCTTTGTTCAAGTCTTTATCACTATCATTTCTTCATCATCCTTGCACTAAGATTTCCACCCTAGCCTTGTGCTAGTAGTAAGTCCCTTCACACCATTGTTTCATCTTGTTCGTTGTTATGATTCGTAGTAGGATGATAGTGATAAATCACAAAAGCTAAAACACTAAAAATATGAACATGGAACCGTACATAGAATCATCCATAAAGAAGTTTGTATGAAGTTGAAATCTGGTTGGATTGGGTTTGGTGAATGCATGCATGGTGTTTAATCATTAAGTTATTGATAAGTCATGGTTAGGACACTTGGTAATGTGATTTTAGAAACATTAAACTATAAATAAACATGCTGATTGAAATTTCCAGCCAACTTCAATAGGCTGTAACTGGGTCATTTTTAATCGAAAAACTGAATTTCTGGAGTCTAAACTGTGTAATTTTGAACTACCGAACAAATGGCACTGGAATCGTATTTTTTCGAGATCGTTTACTATTTTTAAAGAATTGTTTTTAGACAGCAGCTCCAGCTGAAATATTTCTGATGAAAAAGTTTGTTGTATTCAGAGTCAAAACCCGAAACCTGAGTAAAATCAGCTCATGGAATTTTTACTGTAGATGGTCACTGTTGTTTCCGTGACCCTCCAACTGGAATTTCGTCGATCGGACTTACAATTGATTTTTAGTGAATTTTTCCGTAAAACTGCAATCAGAAAGTAACAAATCTAATTGCAGTCGGGTAAAAGAATTTTTATATAAAATTGGTGATGAATTGCTCCCCGATATTTTTACACAATAAAATTTGGAATGTTTATGACGTCCTGTAAAAAATTGAGAATTTTTGGAAAAGGTTAACTATTTTATTAAAATGCTCGAAAACAGTCCAGTTTTGATTAATAAAGCTGAAACGACATAAGGAGTGATTTGCGTGTCTAAATGTCGAGTAGGTTATCCGAGAATGATATAACATGTTATATGTCAATAAAAGTGTTATGTGCAATGTTGTATGTTTGTCTATGAGTGGGGAATAGATGGGAAGGTTATATGGGCATGAACCGTTAAAGTGATGCATGTTATGTGATAGATACGTGTAGGAACTTTGTGTTCTATTTGAAATCACTAATAAACTAAGTGGTAATCATACTAGGACGTGATTGATCGACCTCGACTATTAGCTATATTTGAGAGTCAAACCGAGCAACCGAGGTGAGTTCACACTCTTTCTAAGGGATGGGATTCCCGGTGGGTTGGGAATGGGATTGAATGGCTACTCGAACTATCATTACTATTAAACTACTTACTACTGTCCTCGGATTGAAGGGCACGTACGTAAAGCCTACGTACACGACCATAAGACCATCAACTCTATCAAATGAAGTCCCTCATTTATCGACTTAATCGCCGAGGCCTATGGCGAGCGGGTCATTAGTTAATAGCGCTATTAGGTTTAACAAACCTCACACCGTGCCAGTCAGACGGGCGTGTACTAATGGACTATGGCCAAAGGGTCAATGCTGATAGACATTGACTTAGGGCACGTCTTACATTTTCGTAGCAGTCGATACGCGTGGTCTAGTAACACATGGGAAGCCCCCACTAATCTTCGCAAACATGTCTGAAAGACCGCGATATGAATTTATACGATACATGGTTTACAAAACGAACAGATGATTTACGAAATGAATGCTATAACTAAACAACCAACTGTGAATTCACTCAACTTTGTTGTTGACTCGTTGTTACATGCCTTACATGTAGCTAGATGCTTATGGATCTTGCACGAGGAGGAGGTTGTTGTGGGATGCGGACTGTTATGTCTCGTACTTAATAATTGAATTTTATAAACTATGTTTTGGACATTAAACTTATGAACTATAAACTTATGTTTTGAACTTCCGTTTTATGCTTCCGCTGTTTAAACTAAACATGGTTAACTAGCTTTGGACACCAATCGTATTGTGGTTGGTCTTATTTACTTAATTACGATGTTCAATATGATTGGTGGCTCGATCCTGGTCATGTCACGCCTCCAAGCGGTGATACCCCGCATGGTGGATTTTGGGGGTGTGACAATAACTTACAAAATACCATGACATTTACAACTCCAAATAATACCAAAAATCTCACGGAATAAATATTTAAGTTACACACTTGATATTGTGAAACCAAACGCTAAGACGTAACTTATGGAATATTCCGGAAAATACTTTTATGAATATATTTTTGGTAAATATTGTTTTGGATACAAGAAGTGAAAATATATTATTTTTGGGAAAAATATATATTTTGGAATTCATTATTTTTGACAATAAGTTATATATATTTCCTAAGTGGGACTTAAAAATATATTTCGGAACTACAATATACATGTATAAATACCCCCATCCTTGGGAAGGAAATACGGAGTTAAAATACTTGTGAAGTATTAATACAAAATATTGATTAAACAATTATTCCAAAATTAAATATAATTTAAAGTTAAAATAATTATTATTTTAACAAATATTTATAACTTGGAATAATATTCGGAGACATAAGAAACGCAACTCAAAAACATTAAACTCTAAGCCAAGGCACGACCCGTTCGTATAATAGATGTTAGTACACTGTAGGTAGTCGTGATTAGCTGCGGAGATTTGAGTTGCCGGTACAAGACGCACTACTGTGAGTTCATGTCCCCCTTTTCTTTTAACTGTTTTCAGTTTTATACTTCGGGGGTGAAATACATGTTACAATTATTACAGACATTTTTATACATGGTATGGTTAGCTTAAGGAGGGTTTACTACTTAGATCATGTGAAAGGTGGGTATAACACTTAAGGCCATTAATCCTCGTTGTAGGACCGAGGGACATGAGTGATAGATCTATTTGGGTGTAGCGAGCCCACAACCATGCGGACCAGGGTGGCCCATGTGGTGACTATGTCTTATTCCCGGAGACAAGTTTGCTAGGTTTGAGTACTTCCTGCACCGTTTCACACATGCCAGTGGCTTTGCAACCCATTGGTGATCTATTTTTCCGTATTGCTACATACCAGGGACATTCATACGTACAAGACATAATTTAAAGGCTTATTCATACACTTACACATGAACTCGCTCAACTTTTGTTGATTTTTCAAACTACATGTATTTCAGGAAATTAGAAAATGGATCTGGCGGGCAATGGGGTTTCTAAGTTGTTTATTAAATAAAAGATGTCATCCGGGGCTGTGGAAGGTGTAACCCTTTCCTGGACGGGTCACACGTTTCTGAACCCAGTTTTATTTAAGGTCTTTTGGTTGAGTCTTGTAAACTCATTTCAAACATGACGTGTTTTGTAACTTAAACTTGATGTCGATGTTCCAAACAATGATGTTGTGTATTTTCTAAACTTAATTAATGGATGAACATCTTATGGTTTTATTCATATAGCGTTGTTATGATTGTATGCTATGGTATTAAGAAGTCACACCAATTACCCACGCTTCCACAAAAGTCAGGGTGTGACAAGACTAGCTGGGGCAGTCTGAGAGACTGGGAGGTCGGTCTGAGAGACTGGGTAGTTCAGTTTGAGAAACTGGGGAGTTTAGTCTGAGAGACTGGGAGATTCGGTCTGAGAGACTGGGAGTTTAATCTGAGAGATTCAGTTTGGGAAACTGGATAGTTTAGTCTGAGAAGCTAGTTGGGACAGTTTGAGAAACTGAGGAGTTTAGTCTGGGAGACTAAGTAGTTCAGTCTGAGAGACTGGGAGGCTTAGTTTGAGAGGCTAAGTGGGAAGTCTGGGAAGATTAGGATGAATACATGCTTACATTGTTAATACTTACATGCTTATTTAATGATTGTTGATATATGTGCATATGTTGTGATTGTTTGTTACAGACTCCATGTCCTCATCTGAGAGTGAGTTGTCAGATACCATAGACCCTATGGCCATAGTTTCGGATGACGAGATCATCCCAGACCCAGAGATATTGTCAGATGATACCGATGATTTTCAGCCTTTTGCTTTACCAGAGTTTGGCGATGATGTACCACTAGCTGATGGTTTTCCTGTAAAGGATCTACTTCTTGTTCCGATCCCCGATCCTTTGCCCCTTGCTGCATTTCCTCTCGACGATCTGCCTGTTGATGACATGGCTGAAGACGACATCGACCTTTTTATTGATGGTCCCCCTGATGCTGTTCAGGGTGATGCTGTCCCAGTTGGTGATGCTATTGTTGCTCCACTTGTTGATATCCCTGTTGTTGAGATTCCTTCTAACCATTCTGGTCCTGATTCATTCGAGTCTGTGTCATCTACCACTTTACACGCACTGGGATTACATCGTTATCCCACCGATTCTGATTCTGACACAGCTATGTCTACCGCACCTGTTCCTTCGCAGGACTTCGAGTTTGATGATGAGTTTGATCCTGTCTTTCCACATGACTTTGACCCTGAGCATGAGATTGAGTTTTTTCCAGATGATCAGCCTTTTGAGGCACCTGTCGTTCCTGATGATCAGCTCTTTGATGCACCTGCTGATCTTGAGCTTGCACCAGCCGACCCTTAGCCTATGATTGCACCGGAGCCTATACCAGCACACGACCCTCTGCCTGAGCATGACCCTGCACCTGTTGATATACCTGTTGTTGCACCACCTTTACCTGACCCAATCCCTGCACCTGTTGATCATGCTCCTTTTGCTGACCATGTAGACCCCAGATGTGCATTCACCCACAATGGGTGGATAGAGGATGACGATGACTTACCTCCTTTTGTTAGGCCTGTTACTCCCCCACCTGCACCTACACATGCACCTGCTGATATCGCCCTGTTTTACCCACATGAGTCTGACATTCACCGTGCTGATCTGCCGATCACGTTCTTACAGGATATCCCTCCACCCCGTCCAGGGGAAGGTCCATCGAGTCAGCAGCCCAGTCATATTCCACCTGGGTCAGCAGCCTTACCTTCCATGCCACCGTTTGCACCTGCTACACACACTGCTCCTTTTGCTTCTACACCATCGGGCGAGCCACTTATCTGGTTTCCGCCTAACACGATGCCTGTTTCTGATCCATACCATCCCTCCCATTACACTGGATACATGAGGGATGATCTGCTTTTGTCGTTACAGCTCCAGCAGGAGATGTTGTGTCAGAGAGTCATGGATCTAGAGAGGATTCCCCGTCCTCCACCCTGTACATGTCAGTCACCATTCGCGACACCACCAGCTCCTCTTCTGCCGTACCCAGATTTTGACATTCGTTTTCTTCCTATAGAGCAGCAGATTAGTTACCTGCTGCGTATCGTTCATGCTCTTGAGGAGGATTTAGCGCATTTGCGCAGGTTGCTTTTCGTTCCTCCACCTCCTCCTCCACCATCAGCGTAGTTGGTTTTTGGTTTTATGCAGGTAGCATACTTTTGGTGAGAGTGTAGCTATTGAGCCCAGATTGCACAACCTTTTTGAAGACCACTTTTTGATTTTTGACTGTTGTAGATTAATGGATGATTTGGACAAGGGTGATGTGACCCTGTAGTCCCTTTTGATATATGGTACATTGTAGAACATGTAAAACTGTATTTGTGGTCATTGATATATGAAAGCTCAATCGCAACATACTCATTATATACATTGTTAAATTACTTGTTTATGCTTTGATTGAGATATTATGCGCTTACCTGCTTAATGAAAACCTAATCGTAATATTCTCGTTAGACGTGCTACTAATGATTGTAAGGTACGTACTTGTTTGATATGCTCTCAGTTAACATAATTCCATTTACTTGCTTATGCTATGAGTATGCTGTTGCTTGACATGTTGATATGATGATTTATTTCGTGTAAACACATATGATCTCTAAACAACTATTTACACTCCCTGAACAAATGAGACCTGACCAACCCAAAATTTTCATAGAATATGTCTCAAAAGATCATTCAGCTGCTCATGACCGAGGCAGAACTACAAGCGCACATCGCACAAGCGATAGCACAGCACGAGGCCCTGCGCTCTGAACCCAGCAAGGGCACCTCAGAAAATAACCCACCTCATGGCTGTACCTACTGGCAGTTCCTTGATTGCAAGCCTCTAAATTTCGACGGCACTGGAGGTGCCATAGCCTTTGCGAAATGGACTGAAGACATGGATTCTGTTTTTCGGATGAGCGGATGTACGCCAGAGTAACAAGTCCCATATGCGTCAGGATTGTTTCAAGATAGGGCCTGGACATGATGGAACTCTCAGATTCAAACAATGGGCAGAGCTGCTACGAATGTTTTAACATGGGGTGAGCTGAAGGGAATGATGCGTAAGGAGTATTGTTCTCAGATGGCGATCCAGAAGCTAGGATTCGAATTCTGGAAGCTAATGATGGAAGGTCCAAAAGTGGCGGAGTACGTGCAGAGACTTCACGATTTGTCGCGAGTTGTTCCATACCTAGTGGAACCAGAGATGAAAAGGGGGGAGCCATTCATCTGGGGAGTGGCGCCTTAGATCATGCGCTTAATGATGGAATCAGCTTCGCCAATAGCTATCGATGTGATCGAATTAAGTGTGGCACTCAGTAAAGGAGCGGTTAGACTGGAAAAGCTTTCAAACCCTGTGAGAAGAAGGAAACGCAGGTAGAATCATCCGGAAAGAACAAAAGGAAGCTCACTGACTTCCAGGAAGATACCCGAACGAATGACGAGAGCAAGGCCAAAAAGGGAAAGGAGTACATGGGCATCCTACCTAAGTGCGATAACTGCCCACTTCATCACGCTGGGTCATGTAGGGATAGAAGAGGTGATGTTTGCGACAAAGTAGGGCATGTCAAGGAGACGTGTCAGATCGGTACGGGATATGGAAACGAAGGTCAAGATGGCGACGGAAATCATGAAGGAAACAACGACAACAATGACTATCAAAGTAGGGCCAATGATGAACAAAAACATATTCGAGGTTGTTTTGACTGTGGGGACAAGGAGCATTTCAAGAAAGATTGCCCTAACAACAATCAAGCGAATGTTAAGACTTACTTGGGGACTAAGCCAAGATGTGATAAGTGCAAGTTTCACCATGAAGGTCGATGCCAGAAGCCTAAGTGCGGTAAGTGCGGAAAGTGGGGACACAACAAGGATGCCTGTTGGGCGAAGAGTCCCATAAAAGGAGGAAGTGGTGACAACAACCAAGGCGGGAATAATAATGATAAGGTTCCGAGCTGCTACAGATGTGGAAGCATGGGGCACTTTAGAAAAGATTGCCCAAGGAGGACTAACCAAGACTGTGAAGGGGCATCCAGCATCAGAGCTCGTAAAGCATGCCAGGATCCAGATGTGGTTGCTGGTACGTTCTCGGTCAACCAAAATTTTGCATCTATGTTATTTGATACCAGTGCTGACCATAGCTTCGTATCTCATGAATTTAAGAATATACTTGGTTTACTAAAAGAATAAGTTAGATAACCCGCACTCGATAGAACTAATTAATGGGAAGCCTCGACGTAGTAACTGGAATGGACCAGTTGTCAAGCAATCGAACGATGGTTGTTATCAACACACCGATGATGAGCGGTGAAGCAATCGTGACTCATGAAGCAGGATACGCCTCTACAAACTACTAGTGCTTGAAGACACGGAAGTTTTCGCACAAGGGATGCATTGCCTTCTTGGCTCATTGTCGTGGACAAGGGAGCCGAAGAACCAAAAACTCGAAGATGTCCCTGTGATAAGGGAATATCCTGAAGTCTTCCCCGAAGGCTTGCCAGAATCTTCTCCTCAACGACGAGCCGAATTTTGCATCAATTTAATTCCAGGTGCCGCACCTGCAGTCAATGCACCTTAGCGACTTACACCTTCAGAGAAGCAAGGATTGACAGTGTAGCTTCAGTAGATGATAGAGAAGGAAGCTAACAGACCAAGTTTACCGTTTTGAGTAACCTCGATTTCGCCTGTCAAGAAGAAGGACGATGATTTTCAAATGAGCATCAACTACCAGGAGCCGAACGTGCTAACCAACAAGAGTCAGTAACTCTTGCCGAGGATTAACGAATTATTTAGCTAACTGTGAGGATCTAACTTCTATATTACGATTGATCGACGATCGAGTGTCATTAGCTATGAATTCAGAAAGAAAGTATACTGGGAAATTGTGGGACAATAACTTGTTTTAGACATACACAAAAATTGTGTTTCCTACGTAATGCACAAAACTGTTTCGCACAGAATACGGAACTTTGAAAACTCGTGCTAAATCCTTTGGGAACCCAGGCCAAAACTCGTAGAGGTTGTCACTTAGGAACCACACCTGTTAACTCAAGCAAACCCCATTATCCTGATAAATATGCTACTTTAGTTAACCAAACAGAAAATACTCAAATTTCTTTTGTTGGAATTTCCGCTTTTGTTTCTAGCGAGTAGATATTTGCATCTCTACTCCCCCTAATGGTAGTTGCATCGCATTAACTTTCTTCGCTGAGAGCGAATATACATTTGCGTCGAATACTTGGTCATTTCTTCATTTTAGCAAATACTCATTGTTTTAGTACTCGGGAACCTATATGTCACACATACATCATTTGCTACGCATGTGGTTTCGTTTCGAATAAACGCTTCATTGAAATTCACATATTATTTTGCTAAATCTAATTACTGATTTATGATCCGAATGACCTACATTATTGTAAATGTTGACTTCCTTTCTCTCAAGTTACACTCGTGGTTTATCTTCGTAACCATGCCGAGATTCCCTTGTTGATACATACGTTTATTGTCGGATTACGCTAGCACCAAGTTCAATTGCTTGAACTTATCCATTTCGCATATTCAGTTTAAGACGTCATATGATGTATTGGGAGCATCATATTCAAATATTTTTGCAAAGATTCTTTCATTTCGAGTCGTAGTAGACTTGGTTGGTCTACGACTCCACTAAATCGTTTGATTGGTTTCGATACCTTGCGGTGATACTTTCACAGAATTGAAGCTTGCGCTAATTTAGTTACGCAACCTATACACGGATTTAATTGTCTATTTAATTGTTCTAAATCCATTTTGTTTATCACTATTTAGGTGGCCTCAACACAGTTGTGTGTTGAGACAATGGTACCTAGTTTCATTCATATCACGGTGTACCTCCTAACGATTCTTTCGTTACAAATTGAATACCTCGCAGTGTTTATTGTTTTCCATCTTCAATCAGAAACAATAGCTATTTGATATTCCAAATTCGATTAAAAAAACTCCATGACGCCGTTTAAATTAAATTTTCAGAATTGTTTCAATACACTTTCCTTCGATTCCAAGCACGGTGGACTTGTTCGGTCACCGCTATTGTTGAAATATGTCAATTACGACACCTTGTGGTGTCATTACAAATTGTAGCTTGTGCTAATCATGGTCAATCGTTTCACACAAAACTACATATACTTTTGTTTGAGAGTTAAATGCTTGGTTGGTCCCTGTGGTTTCCAAAAATTGCAGACTTGGTCCTAGTGGTTTACTAATTACACGCGTGGTCCCAAAACTTGTCAAAAATGCACTCAGTTGGTCCCCATCCCTAACATCAGTTAAATTTCTCAGTTAAGTCCATGTTAAATGACCAAAATACCCTTCACTTGCTCAGAACTTTATCATCTTCAACATATACACATTTGCAAACACCCCCCTTTATATCCAGAGTTTTATCATCTTCAACTTTATCATCTTCAACAAAAACCCAGAACTTTATCCCTAAACACTTGCTCATCCTCAACTAATAAGAGATCGGAGATCAGAAGCGAAGAGAGAGGAGAGAGACGACAAGAGAGAGAAGAGATCGGAGATCAGAAGCGATCGGAGATCAGAAGAGATCGGAGATCAGAAGCGAAGAGAGAGGAGAGAGATGACAAGAGAGAGAAGAGATCGGAGAAGATTGTGGAACGACGGTAGCGCCGTCGCTCACGGCGGCGACGGTGGAGGTACAGGGGGTGGTGACTCCATTATCGACCAACCACCGATTGGCCTACGATTAACCTTCGTTGACCTCTGATTATATATAGTGCAGACAAGACAACCCAAAAAAAACCCCACCTTACTCCCTCCCTGACGACACAGCAGACTAAATTAGCGAAGGAAGGAGGTTCGATTGCTTTCCATCATCATCGCAGGTAATAAATAATTCGAGGCTCTTGAATACTAATGTGAAATCGAGATCATGATGCTATGTGAAATCGAGAGCAGTAAACTTTTTATGTTGTATGTTGTAGTGTTTTGTTTTTGGGTAGGGATTGTCTCTCTTGTTCAATCGGGATCATATTACAACTTTGTTTTACCGACTTCGGTATCCTAAGACTATGTGATGAAACCAGGGGAATCCCAATAGAAATACATTAGTAAATGAAAAACCTTTATGATGATGTGTTCTTGAATTTTTGAAATTAATTAGTGGGATTGTTATGTGGGTATTGAATTTTTTTATTGAATTTCGCAGTGGGTTTCTTAATGGATCGGAACAGATGATGAAGATGATGCAGATGATGATGATGGTGATGAAGATGATGATGATTGAGCTTAGGTTTTTAATTGTTCAAGGGTAATATAGTCATTTCACACATATTTAATTGAGAAATTTAACTGAAGTTAGGGCTAGGGACCAACCGAGTGCATTTTTGACAAGTTTTGGGACCACGCGTGTAATTAGTAAACCACTAGGACCAAGTCTGCAATTTTTGGAAACCACAAGGACCAACCAAGCATTTAACTCTTTGTTTGACTTGTCATTTAAACATTTCTGATGCAACTACGAATCAAGACAATGAGACACCAGATTCGCTTGTATTTCATTCGGTGTATCTTCGCAATTCAAGAATGTCAACATACTAATCCTTAACATTTATATATTCGAAAGTTGACAGATCTTTTTCATATTCAAGTTGTTGAGTTTGAGTTCATTTAGCGGATGCTATGGTTTGTGAAAACCCCTTTGCATATCGTGACCGATTGTTTGAGAATCCATGGGTCAAAACTCCTTTGTTACACCTCTGTTAACTAAGTTACGCAGGATTATACATCTATACATCTCGCACCCTTTGACATCAAATGCTAGAATACATACCTTCTAATCATTGGGTTCTTGTGTTGAGATATATCCCTGGAATCACCTGACGTGAATAAGATTTGATTCGGTTTTGTTATTATCTACCTCAACATTTTCCATATACATACACGCATAATGTGACCCTAGGAAGTTAAGGTAGTTTAAATTTCGAGGACGAAATTTTCTTAACAGGGGGAGAATGTGACAACCGTAAAAAATACAGGTATCCGTATGATTAATTAATATTGATTAGTGCTTAATGACTGTGCTGAATTACAATTAATGACTTAAACTGCTTTCTGATTACTGCATCATATTTACATGTGCATCACATATTACATAATGTCACATCATTATCACATGCAAACTTTATTGACATACATGATGCACAAAGCACAATTAGCACAGTTAACGGATAGAACAAGAATATGCTGACGGGGTTCAGTACATAGACAGACAATGTTTTGAGACCTAGTATGAGCCAGAAACCAAGTTCTACACTAGTATAGTGTGTAGGGAAGTAAGGACCATAAAACTGCTTCACTAGGTGATAGTTTAAGTGCCGGAAAGTGCCTAAAACCCACATGAAGTGCAGAATTCTGCATATTTCAGCAAAATTCAGCAATTTAACAAACTAGTAACATGCAAAAATATGGCAAAATGGTCCTGAATGCTTTCCTAAGTGTCGGGAATTAAAAGTGTTAGAACAGAGTATTTAAATATCACTAAACGAATAAGTTTGACACCTTAACGAACCGGTATCTAACCGAACAACCGGACGCTACCCGAAACACCAAAATTATACTAGAAGCATTGTTTTATTATATCTTGGCTAGTTATGATCCCTGAACACCTTAACACACTATATAACATACCTTATGCATAAAACCTAAACTAATACACCTAGTTTTCAACTAATTACCTACTTATCATTACAACTTACACTTAGACTGTGACATCTGTGTATTTTAATCCTTGTACTGTTCCAAACAACTTTGTATTTAATGAAATATGGTGTTTTAATTTCAATATTTGTTTAATTATTTGTGACATTAGTACGTCTTCAATCATTGTTCGATTCCGAACTCTCAAACATGTTCTGGAAGTGAAATCATAAACCTTTACGTAAACATAATCAGTTTAACGCGACGTACACTCCGGAACTGTGACATAAGCCAAACATACCCTAAATACCCTTTACATAACTTAGAAATAAGTTTCGAAGGATTCGGTATGGCAAAAACATGTTTATTCGAACTTTAGAACTATTTGCGACAAAACTGCGAAACGAACGTTGGTGACCGCCCGGATAATATTTAAATTCCAAAAATATTATGTTATGATTAAAAATTTATTTTTAATCATGTTCGTGTTGAAAAATAAATTAAAACTCTTAAAAACGTTATTTTTCAAGTTTAAGCGCGTAACACAGTGCTTCTACTGAAAAACGCAGACACTGCAGCCAGTCTCAGCAACTGATATTTATTTCAGCAATAATATGGCAAGTTTATTTTTATAGAATAATTAAAATAATTTAAAACGCCATAAACCGAGATTTAAACGCTAGATAAAATACCCGGTAGCCAGTTAAATACCTGCTTTTAACCAATATGTGTTATATATATATATATATATATGAAGATGCATGTGTATGTGAGTGAAGGGTGGAGGTGGCGGCCTCATGAGCCTCCTCTTGCCACTTCTCTTTCAATTTTGCCACTTGTTGAATGCATGCAAATCTTGGATTCTATAAAATCCACCATATCTTGCATATCTTCACATTCCAAGATCTCAAATCTCAAACAATCTTCCTCTCCCTCTCTCCCAAACCGTAAACACCCACACACACCCAAATTTTGAAATTCAAGCACTCTTCTTCAAGATCAAACTCCATTCCAAGCTAGTTTCAAGTTGGTGTGAAGATCCAAAGGAGTTTCCAAGGTGTTTTCAAGTGATTTCAAGCTCCATATCATCAAAAACTCACTTGAATCTTGAAGGTATAAAGTTTAAGTTTAAATCATACACTTGATTCATGGTTGTTCTTGGTGATTGGAAGTTTCTCTTGAATCTTGGAATTTTTCACAAACTTGAAATCTAAAAAGAAATGGGTCTTGATACAAAATAAAAATGGTAGTATATATGTGTGCATATATAACCGTATATATATATATATATAGGGAGAAGATCATGCGAGAACCACCTCTTATTGCGAGAACCGCGAGAACCAATGTGAACACACCAAAAATGCCTAAAAATAGCTAAAAATCACACAAAATTTTTTTTTTTGATTTTTTTAATATTTTTTAGGTTAAAATCGTTACTTTTCGCACCCAAAAAAAAAAAAAAATTTTTTTTTTAATTTTTTTTTTTTTTTTAAAAAAAAAAAACTTTTTTTTTGGCTTCTAAAAGTAGCGATTTTAACCTAAAAAATATTAAAAAAATCAAAAAAAAAATTTTGGATTTTTTTTTATTTTTTTAGATTTTTTTAGGTTTTTGGGGGGTTTAGTTTTTAGCATTTTAGCTTGGGGGGGGGGTTTAGGTTTTTGGGGGGTGGGGGAGGGGGGTTTAGGTTTTTTTGGGGGGGGGGGTGGGGTTAGGTTTTTTTAGGTTTTTTTTAGCTTGGGGGGGGGTTAGGTTTTTTTGGGGGGGGGGGGGGGTGGGGGTTAGGTTTTTTTAGGTTTTTTTAGGTTTTTTTAGCTATTTTAGGTTGTGTTCACATTGGTTCTCAAGGTTCTCACAATAAGGGTGGTTCTCGCATGAGCCCCTCCCTATATATATATATATATATATATATGTATGTATGTATGAGATTTGAGTTTGAGTTGATTTTTGATAAATACTTGTTTGGGATGTTTGCTTGCATGAACAAGATTATGTGCAATTATGTTAGAGATATAAAGGAGTGATTGAATCATGAGTTATAATTTGAAATAATGTTAGTATTTTGACATGTAAATGGCCAAAAATTTATTAGACATATTTGAGAATTTTTAAGTTGTTGCTTGTTCTTGAATGATAGTTAAAATGCAAGTGTTTAATGATTTGTGCATGATATGATGAATGTTCAATTAAATCATTAAGTAAACATGAATATATTACATGTTTGATGCATTTAAATTCATATGAAATGATGATGATATGATAGTGTGCTTTAGACACTTGTACATAAGAATACATGTTGATTTAAAGCTCAAGAAATGATAAAAAATGATTGTATGACAAAAATGTTTTAGAACAGATTATAAACACTAAAAATAACATTATTTGGTATATTATAATGGCATGAAACTTTGTCATAGGTTTGATAGCTTTGCATGATTTATGTGCTTTATGTGAGACCTGCACTATCATGAGTATAACCACAATTTTATTCAGTAAATAACATGGGTTATTTTAAAATATCAAGTCGTTACGATTTAGGATGGTTAGGGTAACGTTTGATGCAAAACTATGCGGTAAAACAGTTAAAAATCGGCTTTTCGGAGAATTTTTATAAAACTGTTTTAGATCAGTAAGTAAACTGATATTTTTGATATAAAAATAAGTATTTTAACTTATATTAAGTTTACTTGGTGTTTGGTTGGTCATACGTGACTTCCGACGCCCAAAAACGTTACCAATTCGCTAAAATACACATTTTTCAATGTACACTAGAATGAGTTGTTCATGGGTATGTTTTATGTGTTACAAGATGTTATGTGATTTATAATATGTGTATGATGACATGTTAATACTTGAAAAGATTATGTGTGTTGCGATATTTATTTTATGTCACAATAAGTATATATATTACGACGCACAAATCGTAGATATATTGCTTATAACATGATGAGGGTCACCAATAAAATCGTTCAAGTCGCAAAGTTTTTAAATATATATGAACTCATATATATATATATGCAAATACACCAATATAATCAAAAATAATAACTTTTCGAGAAAATCTCGAAGTTATGTGAAAATTCTAAGTATCGGAGAAACTCAGGTATTTTTGTGAGTTTCGGATTATTAAATCGTTCTTATTTAATTTAGGAAGAATAAACAATTTGAGGGATTGTGTTAACACATAAAAACGCACCCAAAGGTGAGTATATAGTTCCCCTATTTTACGTTTTTCAAATGTTTTGGGGTGGAGCATATGTGCATAATTTTACTTTCCGTTTTCATGACTTTATAGATATTTTGTTACATTGTACACATAATACAAATTTTCAAGACATTTTTATGGCATATTGACTTAGTATGTCTATTATATGGTTTTACAAAGACATTTTCATGACATGCTTACATTGAAAAGGACATTTGGTTTAACGGGTTAGTAGTACATTCATTAACATTGATCACGCCGCTTGGTAGTACGTAATAGCGCTATAGGACTTGACAAATCCCGTTCCCGCTTTCAAGGAATTTCGGAAGGGGAATGACAAAATCCGAATACATTTTTGATAAACCTTGATCCTGATAAGGGTTTATCCGACAGTCTCAAGGCTTGAGTGTATGCGATAGACAAACCGTATAAATGTTCATCTCGATAAAAGCAATGGTTTTCAAAACATAACTTTTGTTTTAAACTTTTGTTTATTCAAAAACTTTGTTTTGTACATGACATTTGATTAGATAAGACATTTGTTTATACATGACATTATGCATTTGGCTTGAGTAAATACTATTTATTCGCCATACATGACATGGTTTATACTGGACATTTGACATTGGTTATTGAACATTGGTTACACATGACATTGACATTTAAACAAGACATTATTTCATGGTTATTAATAAGTTATTTAATTAATGAGACGTGTGTAATATGATAAAAGCATGGTGGATACCCCGCTTGTACTTCCTATATATAAGTGCTTTTATTATATTGTGCGACAACTATGCTCTGTAATCGATGTACAATGTAAAACAATGATGATTATTAATAAAACAATGTGCTTTGGTGTTATTATATGTGTTTTGGTGTTGTTATATGTGTATTTGTGTTTGATGATTTTTCAATTCGATTTGATTTCCGATTTCAAGATTTAAATCGCTTTCTAGAAGGTTATACGCGCACTGACGCGTAAATATAACCAGTTTAATGCAACAAACACTCCGGATTAGTGAAATAGGCTTAACATACCTTAAATAACCTCCACATAACTTAGAAATAAGTTTTGGATGGTTTGGTGTGTTGAAATCAAGTTTGTTCGATCGCAGGGACTATTTGTGTCAAACTGCGAAACTATACCGATTTGTATAGTAATGAACATTTCGGAACTTGATCATAAGTTAAACATACCCTAAATAACCTTTACATAGCTTAGAAATAGGCTTTTAGGGGTTCGGTATGCTAAAATAAACTTTATTGATCAATAGGGACTAAAAGCGTCAAAAAGTGCACAAGTTTGCATTCTGCGCATATCTTACGTTCTGAATATATCCGAACATCCAAAAATTTATGTAAGCATTAAAATATTTTATGTTAGTGTTTGGCATAATAAAATTTAATTCGTCGCTTAATTTGGATCGTTTTTGCGTTCGTTACGACTTCCGTCGTAATTAACCGAACAACGCAACCGTACGACCAAACGAGCCGACATCCGAGATATTTTTGAGCATGTTTTGAGTTCCCTATACTTTAACTTCATTTTAGAGCCTTGAAATGAGGTTAACGGGGTTTAAACGTGTCAAAATGAGCCTTAAACACTTGCAGGGACTAAAACTGCAATTTATGAAACTTTCCGTTTTAGGCGTCTATTGTTTGACTAGTGGTTCGATTACTAGGTGCTGCTTGATTTCTCTGATTTTGTTGAAGTTCTATTGATTGAGGATACTTTGCACTTCAAGTGAGTACATAGTTCCCCTATTTTACTGTTTTCATTTGTTTTGGGGTGATTCATATGTATCAGAACGATTTTCGATATTATAACGATCATTTCAAAAATGATTAAGATGGTTTATACTAAACTAATAACGATTTCGATAATGTGAACGAACTTGTTGGTTGTAGTTACATAACGAATGACATTCATTAGCATTGATCAAGCCGACCAGTATTAGGTTATGGTACAATAGGATCTGACAAATCCCGTTATTTTACTGCATGTAACATCTATGCTTGTAATCATTGTAAACAATTCAGTTATCAATAAAACAATGTTATTTGATCCCAATGTTTGTTTAGTTGTGTTTTACATTTTTCATGTTTTGACTTTTATGTAATTTCAAACTCTATATCACTTTCTGGAGAGTTGTACGCAAACTGGTGCGTAAACGTACTCAGTTTAACACGAAAAATACTCCGAAACATCAACATATACTTAACATACCTTAAATAACCTTTACATAACTTAGAAATAAGTTTTGAAGGCTTTGGTATGGCAAAAACAAGTTAATTCGCTTACAGGGACTAAACTTGACAAACTGCGAAAGTATGCCAATTTGAACTGTAACGAACATTCCGGATCATGACCTTATAACATACCATAAATATCCTTTACATAGCTTAGAAATAGGCTTTGAGGGGTTCGGTGTGCTAAAATGAACTTATGGGTCTTTCAGGGACTAAAAGCGTCAAAAAGTGCACAAGTTTGCACTTTCGCGCATAACTTACGTTCTGAATACATCCGGACATCCAAAAATTTATGCAAGCACTAAAACATTTTATTTTAGTGATTGGCATCAGAGAAATCCATTCGTCACGCCATTTGGATCGTTTTTCGCGCTTACGCGCATTCCGTCGTAATTAAGCGAACATCGCGATCGTACGACCAAACGAACTGACATCCGACATGTTTTTGAGCATGTTTCATGTCCACAATGTTTAGGCATCATTTTAGGGCCTTAACGTTGGCTTAACGGGCCTTAAACGTGTCGGAAATGGCTTAAATACGTAACAGGGACCAAAACTGTCATTTATGAAAGTTGGTTTCTGACCAGTCAGGCCAGGCGGCCCGCGTAAAAACCAGGGCTATCCTTTACGCGGCCCGCTTCAGGCTCCCAGATCAGATAAGATCAATTAATCAGCAGATTACAACTGTTAAACTCCCAACCACACACTCACACTTGCCCTTTCAGTTCATGAGAGGCCATTTTTAGTCACCACAACATTCCAACAAGTGTACGCCTTAGATTCGATCACGGTTTCCAAGAAACGATCCTAACGGTTCGGGAAATCCTATAAATAACCACATCCCCCAACTTCAAAACCCACTAGAATCTGATTTGAGAAGCTCTAAGTTGAAACCTTTGTTTCGTACCTGAGCTACTTGAATCAAGATTTGCATTCGGGGACCCTTCGTAAGTATTCCTTCGTTCTTTTATTGCTTTTCGAGTCCGAAAGTCAAACTTTGTTTGACTTTCTGCGTTGACCAGTTTATGGTCAATGCGAAGTTCGTTTGAACTTCGCAACGTGATTGTAATCACGATGGTTATAGTCCCTTGTGACTATGCCTACTGATTACCACGTTGTCTAGGGTCGTAAGGGTAAGCGATCTAATAAATCGCTTATACCTTCGAACCCGACCCATTTTCGATCATTAGGATCCGACCAAATACATTAGGTGACCATAGTAGGTAGGGAATAACCTTCCGAGGTTATACCTTATGGTCGCTTCGTTTAAGTAGTTGTATGATAGGTAGTTTATATGCCTTAGGTAAATTACCAAAATACCCCTTTGATGCCAAAATTCATTATAGACATATGTGACATAACTTTTGACATCTAAACTGATTTGGCGACAATATTAGGCATGTTAAGGCATATTATACTTGTCATAGGACTAGTTAGGCGGTCCGAACGCTTTTCACGCGAACGACGCGTTAAAGTAGCATAAGCTACCTAAATGGGTCGTAAGCACTTATGTTAGGTTTCATTTAGTATGTAGGATTTGTTAAACCATATTACACGAGTTCCCATACTCGTTTGGTTTACGAACCCTCATTCTATCTGATCCTCCGATTTAGGTCCGATTTATTAACATAGTTACCTATATTAGGTGCCGTTTGATTCCGAGATCTCTAGCATTGCTTGGTGGTTATCTTAGGACTTCTGAGCAATCTCAAGTGAGTACATAGAACCCCCTCTTTTAAATGTTTTCAAGGTGTTTATGTGAGTACATAGACCCCTCTTTTACTGTTTTCCAAACTGTTTTGGGGTGAAACACATGTGCCTACTTGTTACTTTCGTGCTTTCCTGCTTTCACATCATATACTTGCTATGTTCATTAGTACATTTATAGTACATGATTTCATTGTGTTCATGCTATGTATGTCCATTGTGTGCATACTTAGTACATTGTTTTACATTACATTTCATGCTATGTATGTCCATTGTGTGCATACTTAGTACATTGTTTTACATTACATTTCATGCTATGTATGTCCATTGTGTGCATACTTAGTACATTGTTTTACATTACATTTCATGCTATGTATGCCCATTGTGTGCATACTTAGTACAGTTGTTTTCATCACATGCTTACATTTTGGTATGACATTTGGGTTGTTTTCAATGGAACAATACATTCATTAACATTAGCTACGCCGTTCGTTAGTAGGTAGTGGTACCATAGGAATTGACAACTCCCGTTCCGGGCATCCTGGGTAGGTTTGGATGAAAGGAATGACCGAATTCGATACACATAACTTATATAAACCTTTAATTTGTTTAAAGGTTTATCGCCACAGTCTCAAGGCTTGGATGTATGCATTTTCACAATACCGCATAAATGTTTGTATCAGTATAGCATGCATTTGTTCCACAAAACATAACTTTGATTTAAACCATGTTTTACTTCAATACCTTGTTTTTGTGCATTTTTACATCTGGTTTGGTTGATATATTTCACTTACCATACATGATATTCTTGGGTACACATTACATGACCTACATTAAACATAAACATTTTGACATTGATATACACATTTATTGGTTTACACTGAACATAGACATTTCGATATGGTTTACACATTAACACATGACAATTCATTTATACATAAACAATTTACATTGGTGATTGGTTTGAGTAAGTGATTTGAGTAACGAGACGTGTGTAATATGATACAAGCATGGTGGATACGCCGCTGGTACTTCATATATATAAGTGTTTGTATGACATTACATGTCGTAGCGTTACTTAAATCATTTCAATATTTGATATATTACGTTTTACATAAACAACTTATTTTCACAAAACATTGATTTACAAAACAACTTATCTTATACAAACTCATATTACTTGGTTATTCATTTAACCTTACATTATTCTCTTATTTATATATATCATCGCTTTTTGAATGATTTACAAAACAAAACTATTTACAAGGTTCATGACTGACTTTTGTTAAACAACTTTTTCTAAACTCATAAGTCATGAATCCTCTTTTCACAAATCCTACGTATCTCACAGCCATTTTTATGCTGACGTACCTATTTTCACATGTGTTTTCAGGATCTATTGCGTAGGATGATGATCATGACACTAGGGCGGACCTGTGCCTTAGAGACTAAAAATGAAGATATACTAGTTTAATTATGTTATGAACTCTTTGTTCCTGTTTAAGACAATATAACACTCTTGTTTAATAAATAAAATATAACTTTGTATGCCATGGTTGTGAAACAATAATTCTGTTACAACACTCCCCGACGTTTTCCGCCACGTTTTGTATGTTCTACGTGGTCGGGGTGTGACATTGCACCCATGGTTATGTGTGGGGGTTGTGGATAACGACTGAATCTGATGTTAGTTAACTTACCCTTTGGTAGTTTGTTAACGCGAGAAGCGAGAAGCGAGATGGTCAAGTCACGAAGGTTTGAATGTTATTAGCGAGACGACCATAAATAGTTTTCACAATTTAAAACGAGGATGATTTAAACGATTTAAACGAGTTAACAATTTGAAACGATTTGAACAAGTTAAACGAGTTGAATAATGGTTTTAAACCCTTTGTTATATGGTTTTGAACCCCTTTGAGTTTTCAAAATCTCGTCAAGGTTTTGGGTTTTAAATAATGTGAATACATGCAAACTGGAAGGGTGAATGCCCCTGGGTTTTCTGTCTAAGGCTAGAGTGTTCGTACAAATCCACATAATCGGACCAGTCACTCTTACCTGGGAACTCTTGGGGTGAGTGTTCACTTATAGGCGAGCATGTCTTCGTGATACATTATTTTTCACCCATTTACTTTGATTAGTTACTGTGTGTCGTTTGTTTGCTTGGTAATGCGGACAAATGACCACCATCTTTTCTTTTGTTAATTTTGTTTCATCTCATTCTCTTCATCCAATCACCTCACTCGTTCCCTTTCATGTTTTCCTCTTTTAGAATGCCTCCTCGACGCGAAAACCAGATAGCGACTGCCGAACTGGCAGAAATCATTGCGCAGCAGATGGCTGCTCAATTCCCAAACCTCTTTGCTCAATGGAACCAAGCCAACAACAACAACAATGCTCCATGCAAATACAAGGATTTTAACTCGGCTAAACCACTCAAGTTTAGTGGTTCTGAAGGAGCGACTGGGCTTCTTCAATGGTTCGAGAGCATTGAGAATACTTTTCGCCACGTGCAGTGTCCTGACAATCGCAAGGTCGAGTTTTCTTCAAGTGTGTTTCAGAAGAGGGCTCTCACATGGTGGAACGGGGTTATGAGAGACCGTGGTACAGAAGTTGCTCTAGCACAAACTTGGGCTGAACTTAGGGCCCTTATGATGAGGGAGTTCTGCCCTCGTCATGAACAGCGAGCTTTGGAGAGAGAGTTCGATGACTTGAAACAAGACAGTGGCGAGCAAAGGGCATATACCGATAGATTTGAGGAGTTAAGTCTGCTTTGCCCAACAATGGTTACCCCACTCGACAAGGCTATAGAAAGGTACATCGACGGCCTACCTGACTCAGTGCAAGACATCACTACTGGTAGTAACCCTGCCACACTCCGTCAGGCTATCGAGTTAGCAGCGACATTGACTGAGTCGCAGATTCGGAAGAATAAGTTACACAGGAAGGGTGACAAGGGCAAGAAACAGTCGTCTGACAAGGAAGATAGCAAGAAAGGTCAAAACAAGAATGGAAAGAATTCTGGTTCATCAAAAAGGGCAAGGAAGCGTAAGGCTTCCCAAAACTATGCTGTCACTGCCCAAGCTAACCAGGCAGCTCCCAACCAACCCGCACAGCCTCCAGCGAAGAAGCCCTATTCAGGGAATGCACCTTTGTGCAATAGATGCAACAGTCACCATCAGCCGCAACATCAGTGCCGTTTCTGTAATAACTGTGGGAAGTCGGGTCATCTTGCCAATGTTTGTCGGTTTGCTCAGAATCAGGCAGTTCATAACCCAGCCCAACAAGTTGCTCAGCCTCCTGCTCAGCAACAGGGTCAAGCTGCACGACCACACTACCCACCAAGTGCTTGTTATAACTGTGGGGATCTGACCCACTACCATAACCAATGTCCAAGATTGGTGAATGCGAATCCAGATCAGGCTCTGGCTCGAGGTCGAGTCTTCAACATGAATGCTCAAGAGGTACAGGCGGACGATAATGTGGTGAACGGTACGTTCCTTATTAATAATCAGCCTGCACCTATTCTTTTCGATTCTGGTGCCGACAAGAGTTTTGTGTCATTGTCTTTTGAGCCAATGCTTCGCGTGTCTAGAACGAAACTAGGAAAACCCTTGACAGTTGAAGTTGCTAGTGGTGAACACATTGTTCTTGATTCTGTTCTACGCAACTGCCAGTTGAACCTTAACGACCATCTTTTTCCTATCAACCTCATGCCTATGCAACTTGGAAGCTTCGACGTTATTTTGGGTATGGATTGGTTATCCAAGCATCACGCAGAAGTAGTATGTTTTGAGAAGATCGTTCGTGTGCCGCTTTCGACAGGCGAGATCCTACAGGTTCAAGGTGAGAAACCGTCTGGTGGTCTCAAGCTCATGTCTTGTTTTAAAGCTCGGAAATATCTGCGGAAGAACTATGTGGCTTTCTTAGCACATGTTACAGCAGATAAAGGCAAGGGTAAGTCTATTTCAGATATTCCTGTCGTTCGGGATTATTCTGAAGTTTTCCCTGAAGAGTTACCTGGTCTACCCCCAGCACGCCAAGTCGAGTTCCGCATTGATCTCATACCTGGTGCAAATCCCATTGCCAGAGCTCCATATCGTCTTGCACCATCTGAGATGCAAGAGTTGTCTAAGCAGCTTCAGGAGCTCTCTGACAAAGGTTTTATATGTCCTAGCTTTTCACCTTGGGGTGCTCCCGTTCTTTTTGTCAAGAAGAAGGATGGATCCTTTAGGATGTGTATCGATTATCGTGAGCTTAACAAGCTTACCATCAAGAATCGATATCCCCTACTGCGCATAGACGATCTCTTTGATCAGTTACAGGGCGCTTCTTATTTTTCGTAGATTGATCTGCGTTCCGGGTATCATCAACTTCGGGTGCATGAAGAAGATATTCCCAAGACAGCGTTCCGTACTCGTTATGGGCATTTTGAATTCACAGTCATGCCATTCAGTTTGACTAATGCTCCTGATGTTTTCATGGACTTAATGAATAGGGTCTGCAAACCTTATTTGGATCAGTTCGTCATTGTTCTTTTTGACGACATCTTGATTTATTCTAAGACGCGAGCTGATCACGAGCAACATCTTCGTCTTACTCTGGAACTCCTAAAGAAAGAGCAACTTTTCGCCAAATTCTCCAAGTGTGAATTCTGGCTTAAAGAAGTTCAATTCTTAGGACATATTATCATCGAACAAGGTATTCATGTGGATCCCTCCAAGATCAGTGCGATTAAGGATTGGGATACGCCTACTACTCCTACTGAAGTCCGTTCCTTTCTTGGTCTAGCGGGTTATTACCGTCGCTTCATTGAGAACTTCTCGAAGATTGCAGTTCCTCTAACTGCTCTAACTCAGAAGAACAAGCCCTTTGATTGGGGATTCAAGCAAGAGGAAGCGTTTCTGACTTTGAAACAGAAACTTTGTGACGCGCCTGTTCTAACTTTGCCTGAGGGCAATGATGATTTCGTCGTTTTTTGCGATGCATCTAAATTGGGTCTTGGCTGTGTTTTGATGCAAAGGACCAAAGTCATAGCATATGCATCGAGGCAGTTAAAGATACATGAGAAGAACTACACCACTCATGATCTTGAGTTGGGTGCAGTTGTTTTCGCTTTAAAGATCTGGAGACACTATTTGTACGGTACAAAATGTGTGGTTTTCACGGACCACAAAAGTCTTCAGCATATCTTCAACCAGAAAGAACTCAACATGAGGCAACGACGTTGGGTCGAGCTTCTAAACGACTATGACTGCGAAATTCGCTACCATCCTGGTAAGGCGAATGTCGTAGCCGATGCATTGAGTCGTAAGGAACGTACTAAGCTTCATTGTGTTCATGTTCAATCTGTTATTCAAGCTCGATCCGATATCCAAGCACGCATTTCTCAGGCTCAACAATCTTGTGTTTCACAAGGTTTAATGGATAAGGAATTTCCCTATCACATAACACCTGATCTGGAACTGAAGGACAATGGATCGTTTTACTTCATGGACCGTTTGTGAGTCCCAAGCCAAGATAATCTTCGTACCTTGCGTATGGATGAAGCCCATAAGTCTCGCTATTCTATTCATCCTGGCTCGGATAAGATGTATAAGGATCTTCGTATTCACTATTGGTGGCCTGGTATGAAGAAAGACATTGCCTTATACGTATCAAAATGCCTTACTTGTCTTAAGGTTAAGGCTGAACATCAACGTCCTTCGGGTTTATTGGTGCAACCAGAGATCCCGGTTTGGAAATGGGAAAACATTACTATGGATCTTGTTACCAAACTTCCACGCACAAAGAAAGGTCATGATGCCATCTGGGTAGTCGTTGATCGTCTTACTAAGTCAGCGCATTTCTTGCCAATCCGTGAGGATTTTTCTGCTGACAAACTTGCTAAAATCTATGTGGATGAAATTGTAGCTCGACATGGTGTTCCTTTGAACATCATTTCTGACAGAGATGCTCGTTTCACTTCTCATTTTTGGAGAACCATGCGATCTACTATGGGGACCCAACTTAATCTGAGCACAGCTTATCATCCGCAAACGGATGGTCAATCTGAAAGAACAATCCAGACTCTGGAGGATATGCTTAGAGCTTGTGTGATCGATTTTGGTGGTAGTTGGGATTCACATCTTCCGTTGATTGAAATCTCCTACAACAACAGTTATCACACCAGCATCAAAATGGCTCCTTTTGAAGCTCTCTATGGTCGAAAATGTCGTTCACCAGTCTGCTGGAATGAGATCAGCGAGGCTCAACTTACTGGACCTGCCCTCATTTTAGAGACAACAGATATGGTTAAGAAAGTTCGTGATAACCTTCAGACAGCTAGAAGCCGTCAAAAGAGTTACGCGGACCCAAAACGCAAGCCCTTGGAATTTCAAGTCGGTGCTCGAGTATCACTTAAGGTCTCACCTTGGAAAGGTGTGATCAGATTTGGAAAGAAAGGAAAACTTGCACCTAGATACGTTGGACCATTCAAGATCGTCGAAAGAATCGGTAAGGTAGCCTACAGACTTGAGTTACCTCCTGAACTTGGAAATGTTCATCCAACCTTTCACGTGTCCAATCTCAAGAGGTGTTTAGCTGATGAGACCCTCCACATACCGCTTGACGAAATTCGTGTTGATAAAACACTGAAATTTGTTGAGAAGCCAGTGGAAATCATGGAACGTGAAGTCAAGTGGCTCAAACGCAAGCGCATTCCTTCGGTCAAAGTTCGCTGGGAAGCTAAACATGGACCCGAGTTTACTTGGGAACGCGAAGATCAAATGAAGGCGAAATATCCGCATCTTTTTCCACGAGTTTCCTCTAAATAAATTTCGGGACGAAATTTCCACAAGTAGGGGAGACTGTAACATCTGTGCTTGTAATCATTGTAAACAATTCAGTTATCAATAAAACAATGTTATTTGATCCCAATGTTTGTTTAGTTGTGTTTTACATTTTTCTTGTTTTGACTTTTATGTAATTTCAAACTCTATATCACTTTCTGGAGAGTTGTATGCAAACTGGTGCGTAAACGTACTCAGTTTAACGTGAAAAATACTCCGGAACATCAACATATACTTAACATACCTTAAATAACCTTTACATAACTTAGAAATAAGTTTTGAAGGCTTTGGTATGGCAAAAACAAGTTAATTCGCTTACAGGGACTAAACTTGACAAACTGCGAAAGTATGCCAATTTGAACTGTAACGAACATTCCGGATCATGACCATAAGTTAAACATACCATAAATATCCTTTACATAGCTTAGAAATAGGCTTTGAGGGGTTCGGTGTGCTAAACTGAACTTATGGGTCTTTCGGGGACTAAAAGCGTCAAAAAGTGCACAAGTTTGCACTTTCGCGCATAACTTACGTTCTGAATACATCCAGACATCCAAAAATTTATGCAAGCACTAAAACATTTTATTTTAGTGATTGGCATCAGAGAAATCCATTCGTCACGCCATTTGGATCGTTTTTCGCGCTTACGTGCATTCCGTCGTAATTAAGCGAACATCGTGATCGTACGACGAAACGAACTGACATCCGACATATTTTTGAGCATGTTTCATGTCCACAATGTTTAGGCATCATTTTAGGGCCTTAACGTTGGCTTAACGGGCCTTAAACGTGTCGGAAATGGCTTAAATACGTAACAGGGACCAAAACTGTCATTTATGAAAGTTGGTTTCTAACCTGTCAGGCCAGGCGGCCCGCCTAAAAACCAGGGCTATCCTTTACGCGGCCCGCGTCAGGCTCCCAGATCAGATAAGATCAATTAATCAGCAGATTAAAGCTGTTAAACTCCCAACCACACACTCACACTTGCCCTTTCAGTTCATGAGATGCCATTTTTAGTCACCACAACATTCCAACAAGTGTATGCCTTAGATTCGATCACGGTTTCCAAGAAACAATCCTAACGGTTCGGGAAATCCTATAAATACCCACATCCCCCAACTTCAAAACCCACTAGAATCTGATTTGAGAAGCTCTAAGTTGAAACCTTTGTTTCATACCTGAGCTACTTGAATCAAGATTTGCATTCGGGGACCCTTCGTAAGTGTCACACCCCGACCACGTAGAACATACAAAACGTGGAGGAAACATCGGGGAGTGTTGTAACAGAATTAATGTTTCACAACCATGGAAATTTAAGTTTCGTTTTATTCATCAAACAAGCGAGTTACATTGTCTTTATACAAGAAATAAAGAGTACATAACAAAATTTAACTAGTTCTTGTCTCGTTTTAAGTCACTAAGGCACAGGTCCGCCTAAGTATGTCTTGATAAGTCTTATGCATCATCTCCTGAAAAACACATGTGAAAATAGGTACGTCAGCATAAAAATGCCTGTGAGATACATAGGTTTTGTGAAAATAGGATTCATGACTTATGTTTGAGAAAATGTTTAGTCATGAACCTTGTTATTTGCTTTGTTTTGTAAATCATTTGAAAATCGATAAGATCAGATGATATGTATAAATAAGAGAATAATGTATGGTTAAATGAATAACCATGTAAAATGAGTTTGTATAAGATATGTTGTTTGTAAAACAATGTCTTGTGAAAAGTATGTTATTTGTATAAGAGTTAATTGCCATTTTAGTCCCTGTGGTTTGGCCCATTTTGCCAGTATAGTCCAAAGGTTTCATTTTTAACATCTGGATCCAAAAAGGTTTCATCGTTGCCATTTTGGTCCAACTGACTTAACTCCATCCATATATGTTAAAGCTGCCAAGGGCATTTTTGTCATTTCAGTTTTCCTTTTATTAACCCTTTTTTCTTTTAAAATATTAAAACTATAAAAAAGACAAATCACTCTCTCTCTCTCTCAATTATCTTTCTCTTTCTCTCTCTCTTTAACTCTCTCCCACTCTGGTTCTTTGTTCATACCACCAGACCAAAAACAACCGCCACTACCATCCACCTACCCCCACCGCCCACCACCATCTTCCCCCACAACTACCAGCACCTTCCCCCACCACCACGACTACCACCCACCTGTCGCCACCACCTACCCACCATAGCCTGCCACCATCCAGTAGTAGGTGTACAATGAAAATAACCACAGTTTAACAATATTACAATTAAACTTTAACATCCTTTTCCCTTCTGAAAACAAAGCAGCACCACCTCTTTAAAAGCATCATACGTCCCCACTGTGCTCCAGTAAGTTTTCTAATTATCAAAATAAGGAAGACACAAAGCAATTAAACCATGACTGAAACTTAATTAGCATATAAACATTTGTGTTGTTAACCAACAGAAAACCCTCTCAATACTTTTGATATTGGATGAAATTCAGTACAATTCACATTAATAATGATTTTAATTTTAAACCCCCTGCTACACCCTAATTCCATATAACCAAGCATATAACAATCAAAACATGAACTGCTAATAATAAAAGCAATTTCTCATGCTTCAAAGACATTATTCCAATGAAGAAGACCTATATCCGGGCTAGAAGCTGAAGTTGCTAGTTGCTCGTGAGATTCTCTTGTTTCGTATGGCTGTTTAGTTTGTGGCTGTTTGTTTAGTGTGTTTTTGGCTGTTTTTGTGTCTTGTTTTCCTAGTCTTGGTATGCCAAGTCTAGTAGGTGTGTTCGCTTTGACACACCCTTGTACTTATTTTCGTTGATTTATAAAATTTTCCGGGGTAACCCTTTACCCAAAAAAAAAAGACATTAAAACACTAAACTCGAAGTGAAATAAATACTAATTGAATTGACGGAGAAACATTTTATGTACCTTGAAGATGTGAAACTCACAAATTGCACTGCCCTGCTACAAGATCACCAAGTTCCGCTGGAAAAAAAAGCAACACCTTTTGCATTCTAACCCATCTCCCAATACATCAACGTTTGTGTTATTATTTTCAATTTAACCCAAAACCCCATTTACTTAAATCAGACTCCCCATTTTCAACTGGAAACACTCCGTACCTTTCATCGTCGGTCAACCTAATTCTCCGGTAACATACCTCCGATCAACTGCAACATCTTCGTCACACTCCCATCCATGCCGTCATGATTTGGTGAGGGTGGTGGCGGCAGATGGGTGGTAGGGGAGGTGCTCGTGGTTTTGGGGGAAAGTAGTGATGGCCGGTGGGGGAAGGCGCTGGTGGTTGTGGGGGAAGGTGGTGATGGTCGGTGGGGGTAGGTGGATGGTAGTGGTGGTGGTGGTTTATGGTGCAGGTAGTGTGAACAATTAGCCAAAAAATAGAGAGTTAAGAGAGAGAGAGTTGAGAGAGACAGATTTGATTTATCTTTTTATATAGTTTTAATATTTTAAAATTTTGTTTTTGTTTTATTTAGAGTTAATTGCTATTAAAAGAAAAAGAAAAAGAAATAAGAAAAAGGGTTAATAAAAGGAAAACTGAAATGACAAAAATGCCCTTGGCAGCTTTAACATATATGGATGGAGTTAAGTCAGTTGGACCAAAATGGTAACGATGAAACCTTTTTGGATCCAGATGTTAAAAATGAAACCTTTGGACTATACTGGCAAAATGGGCCAAACCACAGGGACTAAAATGGCAATTAACTCTTTGTATAAAATGTTATATGTCTCAAATTGAAATGATTGAAATAACGTTACGACATGTAATACCATACAAACACTTATATATAGGAAGTACCAGCGGCGTATGCACCATGCTTGTAATATATTACACACGCCTCGTTACTTAATCACTTACTCAAACCAAACCAACAATGTAAGATGTCTATGTTTAAACCAATTGCCAAATGTATTGAATAATATGTCAAAATGCTTATGTCAAGATGTAAATCATGTAATGTGTATATAAATGTCAAAATGTAAGCATGTGATGAATAACAAATGTACTAAGTATGATGAACAATGCAACGATTGGACATACATAGCATGTGAACTGTACTAAGTATGCAACAATAGACATACATAGCATGTGAACTGTACTAAGTATGCAACAATAGACATACATAGCATGAAATGTAATGTAAAACAATGTACTAGGTATGCACACAATGGTCATACATAGCATAAACACAATGAAATCATGTACTATAATTGTACTAATAAACATAGCAAGTATATGATGTGAAAACAGGAAAGCATGAAAGTAACAAGTAGGCACATGTGTTTCACCCCAAAACAGTTTGAAAACAGTAAAAGAGGGGTCTATGTACTCACTTGAGAATGCTCAGTAGTCCTTGAGTGACAACCAAACAATGCTAGAGATCACGGATATCAAACGGCACCTAATATAGGTAACTATGTTAATAAACCGGACCTAAATCGGAAGATCGGGTAGCATGAGGGTTCGTAAACCAAACGAGTATGGGAACTCATGTAATATGGTTTAACAAAGTCTACATACTAATTGAAACCTAACATAATTGTTTACGACTCATTACGACCCGTTTAGGTAGCTTATGCTACTTTAACGCGTCGTGCGCGTGAAACGCGTTCGGGACGTCTAACTAGTCCTATGACAAGTGTTATATGCCTAAACATGTTACATAATCAGTTATGTGACAAAAGTTTAGGTTACATATGCTTAATTACCAATTATACATGAAAAGGGTATTCTGGTAATTTACCTAAGGCATATACACTACCTAACATACCACTAACTAAACGTCGTGACCATAAGGTATAACCTTGGAAGGCTATTCCCTATATACTATGGTCACCTAATGTATTTGGTCGAATCCTAATGATCGACCAGGGTCGGGTTCGAAGGTATAAGCGATTTATTAGATCGCTTGCCCTACGACCCTAGACAACGTGGTAATCAGTAGGCATAGTCCCAAGGGACTATAACCATCGTGATTACAATCACGTTGCGAAGTTCAAACGAACTTCGCATTGACCATAAACTGGTCAACGCAGAAAATCAAACAAAGTTTGACTTTCAGACTCGAAAAGCAGTAAAAGAACGAAAGAATACTTACGAAGGGTCCCCGAATGCTAATCTAGATCGAAATAACTCAGGTATGAAACAAAGGTTCCAACTTAGAGTCTTTAAGATCAGATTCTAGTGGTTTTGAAGCAATGGGGGGTGGGGTATTTATAGTTTTTGGGTAACCGTTAAGATCGTTTCATGGAAACCGTGCTCGAATCTCATGCGTACACTTGTCGGAAAGTTATGGTGGCTAAAAATGGTTCTTATCAGCTGAATAGGCAAGTTGTGAGCTTGTGGTTGTGGTTAAAACAGCTGGAATATGCTGACTGTTCGTTCTGATCTGTTCTGGGAGGCTGAGGTGGCCCGCTTCAGGATCAGACAAATCTAATGCTGGCCGCATGGCCCTTCTGTTCAGCATATAACTTTCAAAAATGACAGTTTCAGCCCCTGCCCGTGTTTAAGGCCATTCCCGACACTTCTAAGGCCCGTAAAGCCAACTTTAAGGCCCTAAAATGATGCCTAAACATTGTGGACATGAAACATGCTCAAAAATATGTCGGATGTCAGTTCGTTTGGTCGTACGAACGCGATGTTCGCTTAATTACGACGGAATGCGCATAAGCGCGAAAAACAATCCAAATGACGAAACAAATGGATTTTTCTTATGCCAAACACTAAAATAAAATATTTTAGTGCTTACATAAATTTTTGGATGTCCGCATGTATTCAGAACGTAAGTTATGCGCGAAAATGCAAACTTGTGCACTTTTTGACGCTTTTAGTCCCTGAATGACACAAAAGTTTATTTTAGCACACCGAACCCCTCAAAGCCTATTTCTAAGCTATGTGAAGGATATTTAAGGTGTGTTTAACTTATGGTCATGTTCCGGAAAGTCTGTTACAGTTCAAATTGGCATACTTTCACAGTTTGTCAACTTTAGTCCCTGTAAGCGATTAAACTAGATTTTGCCATACCAAAGCCTTCAAAACTTATTTCTAAGTTATGTAAAGGTTACTTAAGGTATGTTAAGCCTATTTCACTATTCCGGAGTGTTTGTTGCTTTAAACTGGTTATATTTACGCATTAGTGCGCGTATAACCTTCAAGAAAGTGATATAGAGTTTGAAATCGAACAAGAATTTATATGTGCAAACGATACACATATTTTTACAAATCCGAAGTATGAAATACAATATTTCATTGGTTTGGCATTTGTTTGATGGTTGGAGTGACACAGGTGTCACAGTAAGTATTCCTTCGTTCTTTTATTGCTTTTCGAGTCCGAAGTTCAAACTTTGTTTGACTTTCTGCGTTGACCAGTTTATGGTCAATGCGAAGTTCGTTTGAACTTTGCAACGTGATTGTAATCACGATGGTTATAGTCCCTTGTGACTTGTGACTATGCCTACTGATTACCACGTTGTCTAGGGTCGTAAGGGTAAGCGATCTAATAAATCGCTTATACCTTCGAACCCGACCCATTTGGTCGATCATTAGGATCCGACCAAATACATTAGGTGACCATAGTAGGTAGGGAATAACCTTCCGAGGTTATACCTTATGCTCGCTTCGATTAAGTAGTTGTATGATAGGTAGTTTATATGCCTTAGGTAAATTACCAAAATACCCCTTTGATGCCAAAATTCATTATAAACATATGTGACATAACTTTTGACATCTAAACTGATTTGGCGACAATATTAGGCATGTTAAGGCATATTCTACTTGTCATAGGACTAGTTAGGCGGTCCGAACGCGTTTCACGCGAACGACGCGTTAAAGTAGCATAAGCTACCTAAACGGGTCGTAATGGGTCGTAAGCACTTATGTTAGGTTTCATTTAGTATGTAGGCTTTGTTAAACCATATTACACGAGTTCCCATACTCGTTTGGTTTACGAACCCTCATTCTATCCGATCCTCCGATTTAGGTCCGATTTATTAACATAGTTACCTATATTAGGTGCCGTTTGATTCCAAGATCTCTAGCATTGCTTGGTGGTTATCTTAGGACTTCTGAGCAATCTCAAGTGAGTACATAGAACCCCCTCTTTTAAATGTTTTCAAGGTGTTTATGTGAGTACATAGACCCCTCTTTTACTGTTTTCCAAACTGTTTTGGTGTGAAACACATGTGCCTACTTGTTACTTTCGTGCTTTCCTGCTTTCACATCATATACTTGCTATGTTCATTAGTACATTTATAGTACATGATTTCATTGTGTTCATGCTATGTATGTCCATTGTGTGCATACTTAGTACATTGTTTTACATTACATTTTATGCTATGTATGTCCATTGTGTGCATACTTAGTACATTGTTTTACATTACATTTCATGCTATGTATGCCCATTGTGTGCATACTTAGTACAGTTGTTTTCATCACATGCTTACATTTTGGTATGACATTTGGATTGTTTTCAATGGAACAATACATTCATTAACGTTAGCTACGCCGTTCGTTAGTAGGTAGTGGTACCATAGGAATTGACAACTCCCGTTCCGGACATCCTGGGTAGGTTTGGATGAAAGGAATGATCGAATTCGATACACATAACTTAGATAAACCTTTAATTTGATTAAAGGTTTATCGCCACAGTCTCAAGGCTTGGATGTATGCATTTTCACAATACTGCATAAATGTTTGTATCAGTATAGCATGCATTTGTTCCACAAAACATAACTTTGATTTAAACCATGTTTTACTTCAATACCTTGTTTTTGTGCATTTTTACATATGGTTTGGTTGATATATTTCACTTACCATACATGATATTCTTGGGTACACATTACATGACCTACATTAAACATAAACATTTTGACATTGATATACACATTTAGTGGTTTACACTGAACATAGACATTTCGATATGGTTTACACATTAACACATGACAATTCATTTATACATAAACAATTTACATTGGTGATTGGTTTGAGTAAGTGATTTGAGTAACGAGACGTGTGTAATATGATACAAGCATGGTGGATACGCCGCTGGTACTTCATATATATAAGTGTTTGTATGACATTACATGTCGTAGCGTTACTTAAATCATTTCAATATTTGACATATTACGTTTTACATAAACAACTTATTTTCACAAAACATTGATTTACAAAACAACTTATCTTATACAAACTCATATTACTTGGTTATTCATTTAACCTTACATTATTCTCTTATTTATATATATCATCGCTTTTTGAATGATTTACAAAACAAAACTATTTACAAGGTTCATGACTGACTTTTGTTAAACAACTTTTCTAAACTCATAAGTCATGAATCCTCTTTTCACAAATCCTACGTATCTCACAGCCATTTTTATGCTGACGTACCTATTTTCACATGTGTTTTCAGGAGCTATTGCGTAGGATGATGATCATGACACTAGGGCGGACCTGTGCCTTAGAGACTAAAAATGAAGATATACTAGTTTAATTATGTTATGAACTCTTTGTTCCTGTTTAAGACAATATAACACTCTTGTTTAATAAATAAAATATAACTTTCTATGCCATGGTTGTGAAACAATAATTCTGTTACAACACTCCCCGACGTTTTCCGCCACGTTTTGTATGTTCTACGTGGTCGGGGTGTGACACTGCACCCATGGTTATGTGTGGGGGTTGTGGATAACGACTGAATCTGATGTTAGTTAACTTACCCTTTGGTGGTTTGTTAACGCGAGAAGCGAGAAGCGAGATGGTCAAGTCACGAAGGTTTGAATGTTATTAGCGAGACGACCATAAATAGTTTTCACAATTTAAAACGAGGATGATTGAAACGATTTAAACGAGTTAACAATTTGAACAAGTTAAACGAGTTGAATAAACGATTGGTTTTGGTTAGTGTTTAGATAACGGGACGGGTGTAATGTGGTGAAAGCATGGTGGATACGCCGCTGGTACTTCCTATATATAAGTGTTTTCATCATATTACATACCGTGGCGTTATTTAGTTCACTTGGGTAAACGATTTTGAAACGATGTCACACAACGATGTTTTCAAAAAGATATAAACCATACGGGTTTTATTAACGAGCTTTTACAAGATGTTTTACAAGTTGGTTTTCTAAAACAAAATGTTTTTGGGGTTAAGAATCATGGCTACGAGTTTTTATAAACTATAACCATCTTGATTTGAGTTGGTTAGCTATGTTGCAATACAGTTTTCAAAACGAGGTTTGTATTTTGACTCTTGAAGTCTAATAAAGTACTGCAACATGAAAACGAAGCCACGATTCCAATACTCTTATACAACCTATGTACTCGCCAGCATTTCTTTGCTGACTTTGTTTTTACATATGTTTCAGGTGTTGTTACTTGATTGATTTCTAGGATGCATGCGTCACATAGGATCTGGACGAGGCCTTAGTGACATAAAAAAACAATGATAGTTGATAGTTTGTTATGTGTTAAGACAATGTTAATGTTCAATATTATCAATAAAACGAAATACTTTTTGTATCCATGGTTATGAAACGATAATTATGTTACAACACTCCCCGACGTTTCCGCCACGTTTTGTTGTTTTACGTGGTCGGGGTGTGACAGAAGAGTTGGTATCAGAGCCAATGGTTATAGGGAATTAGGTTATTAGTAATGCTGTGACCTAGACTATAACTTTTAGGACCCCAACGCAAGTAAACTTTGTGTTTAGATTTTAAAAACAAAACTGTCACCTATCCTTAGGTGATAACCACAATGAGAACACAAATTCGAATCCGCTTCGAAGATTAATCATCCGTTCTAGGATGATTGATTACTAGGTTTTGAACCCTTCCAGTTTGACTCATATTTGGCTTAGTGCCTTTTGAGTTTTCAAAATCTCGTCAAAGTTTGGGTCTAAATAATGTGAACACATGCAAACTGGAAGAGTGAATGCCTGTACTATGAGTTTTCTGTCTAAGGCTAGAGTGTTCGTACAAATCCACATAATCGGACCAGTCACTCTTACCTGGGAACTCTTGGGGTAAGTGTTCACTTATAGGCGAGCATGTCTTCGGCGATACATTATATTGACCCATTTACTTCGATTAGTCACTACGTGTCGTTTGTTTGTTCGAGGTAACGAACAAATGATCGCCTCTCTTGTGTTTTGTCGATACCTCTTTTGTTTTTCCTAATTTTCAACCTCACTCGATTCTCCTGTTTCCTTGTTAGACAATGCCTCCTCGACGCGATGCTCGAACCGATGCTCGAACTTTTATTGCTAAAGAAGTCGCAGCCCTTGTCTCTCAACAAATGGCTGCTGTACTTCCAGGCGTTGTGACCCAAATCCACGAGCTATACAACAACAACAATAATAACAACAATAACGCACCGTGTAACTTCAAGAGTTTCAATTCTGCTAAGCCACTAAAGTTTTCTTGGTCGCAAGGAGCAACTGCGCTCCTGCAGTGGTTTGAGAGTATCGAGAGCACATTCAGACATGTGCAGTGTCCGAGTGCGCGTAAGGTTGAATTTGCTTCAAGCATGTTTGAGAAGCGAGCGCTTACCTGGTGGAATGGTATTATGCGCGATAGGGGTGCCGAAGTGGCGTTGGCACAAAAATGGGAAGAGCTTCGGGCTCTCATGATGAAGGAGTTTTGTCCCCGTCACGAAATTCGAGCTTTGGAACGAGAGTTTGACGATTTGAAGCAAGATGGGGGTGAACACCGTGCGTATACGGATCGTTTTGAAGAACTCAGTCTGTTGTGTCCCACTATGGTTTACTCCTCTAGAGAAAGCAATCGAGAGATATGTCGATGGTTTACCCGATTCCATACAGGATATTGTGACCGGTGTTAATCCTACCACTGTACGTCACGCGATCAAGTTGTCTGCTACCCTGACTGAGTCTCAAGTCAGGAAGGGTAAACTCACCCGCAAGGGTGATAAAAAGAAGTCGGCTAATTCTGAGAAGAACAAGGATAAGGGCAAGGGTAAGAAAGGTGAGTCGTCGAAGAAATCGAGGAAGCGAAAGGGGGCTCAGAATTTTGCTGTTACAGCACAGACTGCTCAGAAACCGCAGAACCCACCGGCTCAGCCGCCTGCGAAAAAGGCGTATGCTGGTACCGCACCTCTTTGTGCACGCTGCAATGGTCATCATGTTGCACAACAAGCTTGTAAGCAATGCACGACGTGTGGTAAACTTGGGCATTTGGCCAATATTTGTCGTTTGGGACAGAATCAGGTTGCCCAGGTTCAAGCTCCGGTTCAAGGGAGTGCTGCGAGATTCCCACCGGGTTCATGTTTCAACTGTGGAGAGTTTGGTCACTTCTGCAACAACTGTCCGAGGCTGGTGAATGCAAACGCGAATGCTAATGCAAATCCGAATGTGAATGTCAACGCCAATGTGAATCCCGCTCGTGGACGAGCGTACAATCTGAATGCAAACGAAGCGAGGGCTGATAACGAGGTGGTTAACGGTACGTTTCTTGTTAACAATCGACCTGCATCTGTTCTTTTTGATTCTGGTGCAGATAGAAGTTTTGTTTCAATTGTCTTTTGAACCTTTGCTTGCAATACCTAGAACTAAACTGAGGAAACCCTTATCTGTTGAAGTTGCTACTAGTAAACCTCTTGTTCTCGATTCTGTTATTCGTGATTGTCAGTTGAACCTCGATAACCATCTTTTTCCTATTGACCTCACACCAATGCAACTTGGGAGCTTTGACATTATCGTTGGAATGGATTGGCTAACCAAACACCATGCTGAGGTGGTTTGTTTATGTCACACCTGCTCATAGAGGAAGCGCGAGGTGTGATCTCATCGGTTCTCATTGCATAACAATATAAGTGAACATACTAAATGAATAAAAACAAGCTCCAATGCCATTGTCATAATCGTTTCAAAAGAATGCAACATAACTTAAATGTATTGGTTACAAACCATCAAATGAAAATAAGTTGTCATTGTTTTATACATCAAAATGTAAGTCTTAAAATGTCAAGGCTTTGACCACTATATCACCACAAAGAGGCGGTATATAACGGGCAAGCCCTTCAAATGGTGGCATGGAGTATTGATACTTGCTTTCCTTGAATGAAATGTCTGCATGGTCCACTAATTTCCTGAAATACATGTTAAGTTTGAAAACATCAACAAAAGTTGGCGAGTTCATGCAGTTTAGTTATATGAGATGTATCTGTAAAATGTGAGTTGTATAAAATGTATCTGTAAAATGTGAGTTGTATAAAATGTATCTGTAAAATGTGAGTTGTATAAAATGTATCCATAAAATGTGAGTTGTATAAACTCTATCCATAAAATGTGAGTTGTATAAGATGTATCTGTATGTAATGATGTAGTATGTAAAGCGTCAATGAAATCATTGATCATTAATGTTTCGCGAGGACATTAATATGTGTGACGAATTAGGAAGCAATCCAAACCTAGACGATTTCGTGTCAACTACTATCGATTGGGACACAAACGCACTCTTCTGTATGGGTCCACGACCAAGAGTGGGGGCTCGCCAATACCCATTAGATCTAACCCTCTGTACCTAGGTCCAAACTGGATTAATGATGCTTAGATGTATGACCCTAATAGCACATGATCTAGGTGTTTCATTCCACGACTTAACATACAATTGAACATGTATTTTCCCCGATAGTTGTAAAGTTGTAAAGAAATTAAAATGAATAGGGGACATGAACTCACAGAATCGCGTCCGTGAATAGAAGTAACTATGATCTCACGTGTTGTCGTCCTGAATAGTGTTGCGACCTATAAAATGTTCTCATATTTGTTAGAGACTTCGGGCTTTATAAATGACTTGAGTACAAGTCTTGTGTCTTGAATGTGTGTAAGACTTGTATGTCTTTGTTTTTCGTCGAACTGTGTATTTGATGTATGATTTGTTAAACTGTTATATATATGTAATCTTGTATCTTGTGAGTTGTATCATCGGGTCTTGTCCTCTTGATTTCATGTCTTGTATGAAAAAATTGTATAATTGTATTTTCATCAATTATATGTCATTGGGCCGAGCCCATGTCTTAATGTTATTGGGCCTAGCCCATGAATTTATGTTATTGGGCCATAATATTATTGGGCCTAAATATTATTGGGCCCAAATGTTATTGGGCCTTAGCCCATATGTTTGACATTGGGCTTAGCCCATCTATTCATGTTATTGGGCATTAGCCCATATGTTTTGACATTGGGCTTAGCCCATGTATTCATGTTATTGGGCTTAGCCCAAGTATTTTGATAAGCCCATTTATGAAGATAAGCCCAATTGTAAATATAAGCCCATTTATAAAAGAGTAAATTGCCATTTTAGTCCCTGAGTTTTGTCCAAATTTGCCATTTTGATCCAAATAGTTTTATTTTCTCCCCTGGGTCCCTGACTTTTACATTTTGTTGCCATTTTGATCACTTTGCCTAACTCCATCCAAAAACCCAGTTTGTAACAGGGGTATTTTAGGGATTTCCTTAAAAAATGTTTTCAGTTGCCATTTTGATCCAATTCCAAAAAATCAAAAAATTCCAAAAAATCAAAAAAATTCCAAAAAAATCTAAAAAATTCAAAAAAATCTAAAAAATTCAAAAAAATCTAAAAAATTCAAAAAAATCATAAAAATTCTAAAAAATTCTAAAAAATATAAAAAATTCTAAAAAATCATACAAATTCTAAAAAATTCAAAAAAATATAAAAATAAAAAAAATTCTAAAAAATCAAAAAAATTCTAAAAAATCCAAAAATCATTAAATGTTTCGGCACGAACCGTTTCGACCCGTACCGTATCGAACCGTACCGTTTCGACGCGAACCGTTTCGAACCGTACCGTTTCGACCCGTACCGTATCGAACCGAACCGTTTCGACGCGAACCGTTTCGAGCCAAACCGTTTCGACACGAACCGTTTCGACCCGTACCGTTTCGAACCCGAACCGTTTCGAGCCGAACCGTTTCGACGCGAAGCGTTTCAACCCGTACCGTTTCGAACCGTACCGTTTCGACGCGAACCGTTTCGAACCGAACCGTTTCGACGCGAACCGTTTCGAACCGAACCATTTCGACCCGTACCGTATCGAACCGAACCGAACCGTTTCGACGCGAACCGTTTCGAACCGTACCGTTTCAAACCCGAACCGTTTCGAACCGTACCATTTCGACGCGAACCGTTTCGAAAAGGTACGGGTCGAAAAGGTTCGCGTCGAAACGGTTCAGTTCGAAACGGTACGGGTCGAAACGGTACGGGTCTAAACGGTTCGGGTCGAAACGGTTCGGCTCGAAACGGTTCGGTTCGAAACGGTTCGGCTCGAAACGGTTCGGCTTGAAAACGGTTCGGCTTGAAACGGTTCGGCTTCGAAACGGTACGGGTCGAAACGGTACGGGTCGAAACGGTTCGCGTCGAAACGGTTCGGCTCGAAACGGTACGGGTCGAAAAGGTTCGCGTCAAAACGGTTCAGTTCGAAACGGTTCGGGTCGAAACGGTACGGGTCTAAACGGTTCGGGTCGAAACGGTTCGGCTCGAAACGGTTCGGCTTGAAAACGGTTCGGGTTGAAACGGTTCGGCTTGAAACGGTTCGGCTTCGAAACGGTACAGGTCGAAACGGTTCGCGTCGAAACGGTACGGGTCGAAACGGTTCGCGTCGAAACGGTTCAGCTCGAAACGGTTCGTGTTCGAAACGGTTCGCGCCGAAATGGACTTTTTGGATTTTTTAGAATTATTTGGATTTTTTAGAATTTTTATGATTTTTTAGAATTTTTTTGATTTTTATATTTTTTTGAATTTTTTAGAATTTTTATGATTTTTTAGAATTTTTTATATTTTTTAGAATTTTTATGATTTTTTTAGAATTTTTTAGATTTTTTTGAATTTTTTAGATTTTTTTGAAATTTTTGGAATTTTTTTGATTTTTTGGAATTGGATCAAAATGGCAACCGAAAAGGTTTAAATGGAAAAGAGTAACTGGGTTTTTGGATGGAGTTAGGCAAAGTGATCAAAATGGCAACAAGATGTAAAAGTCAGGGACCCAGGGGAGAAAATAAAACTATTTGGATCAAAATGGCAAATTTGGATAAAACTCAGGGACTAAAATGGCAATTTACTCTTTATAAAAATAAGCCTATATGTAAGTATAAGCCCATTTATAAAAATAAGTCCATTTGTAAGTATAAGCCCATTTATAAAAATAAGCGCATTTGTAATTATAAGCCCATTTATAAAACATCTTTCATTTTATAAAAATCACCATACATGGAGTTTTTAGTTAAATAGAAGACATATAAGTTTTTATAAGTTTCTAAAATTTCGACTTTTGTTAACGGTAATATATATATGTATCCGCGTCGAAAGATCGCCTAAGCGTCGTAGTAACTCCTCGGAATGGCGATATGTTTATAGATTCGCCCGTCGTTCGTTTTGACCATAAGTTGTGTCCCAAGGCTCGGAATGTCCGTAAATTTTTTTTAAGGCGTATTTACATGTAGTCTTGTAAGACTTTAGTCAAAATGTACATTGTGTTTATTTGTACCATTGTATTCAAGTTCCTAACTTTCATGTATATAACTAATACAATCAAATAACACATAGCACATAAGTTGTTAAGATCACTAAATATATATTTCTCAAAAATATATATTTATATCTAGTTTTTGCTTCTATAAAAAACCATTCTTTCAAATCTTTTATCTTATTAAAGATTTTATCAAAAATGATAGTTTTTAAAACATGTGATTTCTAAGAAAAATTGGCCATATTTCCTTTGAAATATGAACTTTTTCATGTTCAATAAAACATATCTTTTTCTTTTCAAAATCACCAACAATTTACTCATAACATTCTTAACAAAAACATATGAGATTTATAACATAAACCTAACAAGATGAACTCATAATCATGTAGGGTTTTGGTATGATCTTTACATATGTTTACTAGTTCAAAAATCATACTTTACTTCTAGTTTTATCAAACTTTTATGCAAAACCCATCTTGTATGTTTCTTTTTATAAATATTGTAAAAGCATTATTTTTAGTGAAAAACTTTATATGCTTTAACAATATCAAAGATTATGATCATCCATTAAACATTATGTTTAACATAACCCTTTTAACACTTTCATGTACACTTGTTAGATCATGTTTTTAAACATCATCTATGTAACACCCCAACCCGGAAGGGCTGACGTGTCACAATAACAGTAGTATCATAAACAAAAGTCATAATTCCATTTATTTATTTGACAAGGATACAACCATATAACAACGAAACTTAAGATTAATATACAAGCAGACACATTCAATTTTATTAACTAACATCTTCAGATTTATTCCTAAGCTTTATTCTTCTCTCTTTCCCCCGCCCAAGATAACCTGCTGACCTGTAAATACAAAATTTATACGGAATGAGCCGAATGCTCAGTACGGAATTATAGGCTCAAAGAACAAATAACGCTTTATGCAAAACTTATACAATGCAAGAACATAATTTCATAATCATATCTTACGGATGTACCCATGAGCAAACTGAAAACGTGACAATACACAGGTAGCTACTCCTGCATACTTATCACACGAGATGGCCAGTTGGCATACCTGTTATCCATCTCATTAACTTAAATTCTAGGATCGATCCATACGCCTCCTAGTAGCTTTGTACCACACTTGTACCTAGGGACGCCGTGAACTAATCTCTCCGTCAAAGATGGAGCACATGCTGTTGATGCCGCAACAACATGCTCGTGGGACACTCCACGAGAAGCGATACTCAGGGTATCAGAGTACAAATGGTCTTATTCACATAACTTATAAAACTTATTTTCATAACAGAACGGAACTTATATTGGAACATGCGATAATGAGTACAACTAACATAATACTATCGCATGACATGAAAGCTTAACTCAAATGATTAGAACAGAATTCGAACGGACTGTCAAATGAATCGATAATCAAAGACGTGAAGAGTGTATGAATTTAATGGGTTTTATAACAATTTGAATATGAAGCAATCAGAAGTGGGGTCAGGATCCGTACCTTAATAATTCCAAATTGATGCTACCTTGTGATAATATTTCAGATTTATACGGACAGAGTTTAGACTACTGATTAGTCTTTTAACCTAATTTAAATAACATGCACACAAACTAGGTTAGCAACTTAATACAGCCTTTACGATAACTCACGAGATCAAATTCTCACAACGAACGACAAAGTGCGATACTTCATCCATCGAATTAACGATGATCCGTCAAATTAATGACGAACGACAAAGTACAATACTTTATCCATCGAATTAACGATGATCCGTCAAATTAATGACGAACGACAAAGTATAACCCTAATGTGGGCAGCACTTAAACATCCATTGGATATATTGATCGATCGGACAATGAATCGTAATAGCGATCGAGTTATTACCCTGTTCTGCAGCACCCCGCTACTCTTAATTAGTGTTTTGTGTGTGTTTGGAGAGTAATTGGACGATAACTCAGAGTGAATTTGAAGTTTGAACGTCGTTTTTGTGCCCAGAATCAAGTGCCAATGTTCTGTATTTATAGCTGTAATTTGGACATGCTAGCCTACCTGCTTGACATGCTAGCCTACCTGCTTGACATGCTAGCCTACCTGCTTGACATGCCTACCTACCTGCTTGACATGCCTACCTACCTGCTTGACATGCTTACGGACCGTAAGCAGTATCCCTTATGGTCCGTAAGGGACACCTAATCACTATAGACTTGCCACGTGTGGGACTAGCCTAGATGAGTCAACACTTTCGAAAATTTAGATTTTGACAACGTTTAATAAGGATAATCATTAACTAGGGTTTACTCCCCCTGAGTTTTAGGGGCCCTGATCCTGATTCTGAAAATTCTGAAAATTTCTAGGGTTTGTACAGAATTACTTGGGTGTCTTAATGAGGGTTTCCTATTAGACTAATTAAATAATAATTAGGACTTTTGGTTGATATATAGAAGGATGGATCATACGATTATTATTATTATTCTTTTATTTCTAGAATAATGATTTTAAATTTATGGTTATTACAATCTAACAAGTTATTCCTATGATATTCATCATAACTAGATCAAATATGCAAGTAATAATCTTTATATCATAACATAAACAATCTTTTATGTTATGATTTTTATTTTGCTTCTTTGTATTTTCATCTTATTTTGTATGATTGTTTTAGTTATAACTTGTTCTTTAAACAATAAATACATAAATAAGTATGAAAAGGGGATTTAGAAGGCTCACTTCTAGCACTTGTGGCTAGGGATGATCTAGATGATGATAAAAGCAAAGAAAAATGTTGATCTTGATGCTTGAAAGCTCTTGAATGGAATGAAATCACTTCTTTAAGTTGTGGTTGCTTTAGATCCTCCTAAGTTTCATCAAACTCCATATTGATCATCAAGGAAAGGCTAGAAAATGAAAGTTTTTGGTGGGTGTTCTTGGCTAAAAATGATGAAGGTTGAGAGAGTTCTTAAGTGTGTGTAAATTATGGTGAAATATGAGGTAATGAGCTTTAGTAAATCTTGTTCATAAGTGTTATAATTCACCAACTTCATCCACTTGCAAAAGAAAGGGAAATATCTAGATATTTTTAGCAACAACTTGGTCATGTGGGTCCCACATGGGGGTATCTCATGTTTAGTAAGTGTTTAAGTGTAAGATTTTTGTAGAAATTGATTAGGAAACTTAGATGCATTAGGGATTTAAGTGTATCAATGTGTTAAGTGACCATTACTAGACCAAATGATCCAAATAATGTTAGATGGTCACTAAAAAAAAGATTAGATATCGTTCGGATATTCGTTTGGCGTTGTTTTCGTTAGTCGTTATTTTTTTTGGGTAAAGGGTTACCCCGGTGAATTTTATAAACCAAAAAGCACAAATTGTGCAACTGAAATGCTACACACCAAAACCTTGGCATACCAAGGAAATAACAAAAACAGACAAAACGACCCAAACAACACAACTAACTAAACAACCCAGCTCAAAAGAGCAACAAACACAAAACAAAACAAAACTCTACTACTCAGCCTAGATCAATATCCATGTTACTACTAGGAAGCTACCATTTATCAAGTAACCTTCGAAGGCCTGGTCTCCACTTGAATTCGAATGACAATAATCGAAGTCTAACCGTCCGAATGATCTCACGAGCAATCACCATCTCCGTACGTTGGTTTTTTTCTGAATAGCCTATTATTTCTTTCTTGCCAAACAAAATAAGATGCAGCTGATAGAACTTTCCGGCATCTGCATGTTCGAATTCTGATTCATCCAAGACATAATTTCGGCCCAAGTACCACTAACAGTTTCCATATTCGTCCAAGCCTTTATATTATTCCAAACCGCCAATGCAAACGAGCATTCAAAGAATAGATGATTCCTTGAATCTTTATCTCGGCAACACAAAGGACAACACATGAGGTTTAAATTTGTAGCACTTCCTGCCTCCCAAACCGACAATCTATCTTGTGTCTTCAATTTATTCCTAATGACAAGCCACAAATGAAACGAATGCCTTGGAATGCAATGTTTGAACCAAACCATATTAACCCATGGCACTAAGTTTTCACGGTGCCGGATACTATTCCAAACCTCCCAAGAAGAGAAATGTCGAAAATTACCATCTAGATCCTTCCATATGAGCCGATCCTGTCTATCAATAAAAATAGGAGGCTGAATATTGATTAGAACTGGGAATAAGTCATACCAAGCAATCGGCCATTTCCACTCCCCACCAGCCGAAACCAACTCAGCAACCGAGGACTGAAGATGAAAACCAGCGTTAGAGATGCGTCTCGGGCTGATAAAACTACTCAAAGGACACTGATCACACCACATGTCACTCCATATGTTAGTATGAGACCCATTGCCGATGGAAGACCACATATAAGGCCGAATTAAGCTTCTAATTGCGAGAAGCTTCCTCCAGCCCCAAGTCATACGGCCACGGCTCTGAACCTCCTAAAAACTCCTACCTTTAAGCTTATACATATGGATCCATTGAACCCACAGCGATTTTCTGTTAGTAAGGATACTCCAAACATGAGTAGATAGAAGGGCTTTGTTGACATCAGAAATACATCTAATACCCAATCCCCCCTCATACTTTGGTAAACAGACAACCTTCCAAGCCACTTTAGCCTTAACAGACGGCTGGTTAGCACCCGAACAAAGGAAAGAACGCATACATCGCTCAAGATCATTAACAATTTTAGCTGGTAACATGAAAACAGTAGCCCAATAAATATGCATAGCAGAAAGAACAGAATTGACTAACTGAAGTCTACCAGCAAATGATAAAGATCTCGTCATCCAATTATCAATCTTCTTCACCATTTTATCCAGTAAAATCTTGCAATCTTTGTAAGATAGTTTCGTTGATATTAGAGGAACTCCCAGATAACGATCCGGAAGAGATCCCTCTTGGAAAGGCATGATATGGAGAATTTCCTGTTTGATAGGCCGACTGACATTGCCAAAATAAACGGTACTTTTCGGCAAACTAGGAACTAGACCCGACACACTTGTGAACATCTGAAGAGTGTCCCGAAGAACCCTAACTGACGCCGCATCCCCATTAGCAAACAAAAACAGATCATCAGCAAACGAAACATTAATAATCTTCTGTTTTTTGCAATAAAGATAAAACCGAAACGCATTACTAGAGTAGGCAGCCTTTTTTAATAACAACGTGAGAACCTCCATGACAAGAGTAAAAAGATAAGGGGATACAGGATCTCCCTGCCTGAGCCCTCTTTTGCCCTTAAAATACCCATATAGGTTACCATTAATGCTCAGCGAATAAGATACATTCTTAACACAAACCATGATCCAATTAACCATCTTTTGGTGGAACCCAAACGCATACAGAACATCCTGAAGAAATGACCAGCTCACAGTATCATAGGCCTTTTGAATATCAATTTTAAAAGCACACCTGGGCGGACCTATGTTTAAGTGATAATTGTGCATAAGCTCCTGGGTAAGAAGAATATTATCCATGATTTTCCTACCCGGGACAAAGGCAGACTGATTAATATCAACAAGATAATCCAAACTACCTTTAATCCTGTCAGTGAGGATTTTGCTAATACATTTATAAATCACGTTGCAGTAGGAAATCGGCCTATAATCCGTCACTGAATTAGGAGAGGGAGTTTTCGGCACCAGTGCAATGATAGTGTGATTAATTTGTTGAAGCATCTGACCATTATCAAAAAAATCCAGAATAGCTTTCGTAACTTCATCACCCACAATATCCCAAGAGTTTTTGAAAAACGCAGAGGTGTATCCATCCGGCCCCGGGGCTTTATTCTCTCCTATAGAGAACATAGCACTTTTAACCTCTTCCCTGGAAACCTGCCGAATCATATGACTAGCAACATTCGTATCAAGAACATTAGTAAATAAATCATGATTCACCAGCTTGATTACTTGGTCCTGGGTACCCAAAAAATCTGAGTAATGCGAGACCAGGACACTAAAAACATCATTCCCATTAAACCAGTTCCCATGAACATCTTGAATACTATGAATCTTATTGCATGCATTCCTCATTTTAACACAATTATGAAAAAATTTCGTATTCAAGTCACCTGCTGCTAGCCATTCTGCCTTGGATTTTTGTTTTAGAAAACATTCTTCATCATAAGACACAGCATTGAATTCCTGAATACATCTAGCTTCGGATTCTCGAAGAGCCAGGTCCAAAGGGTTCATGTCTATAGACTTTTGAATATCATCCAACTTCCCTCTAAGCTCCTTCACTCGGTTATGCAGGTTACCCTGAACAAACAGAAGACATCTCAACGGAGACTTGAGAGCCGACAATTTCTTAACCACCGAAAACATAGTTTTACCCGGGATCACCTTAGCCCACTCCTTGGCAACACAAGGAATAAAACCCTCCTTACTGGCTAAAAAGTTAGCAAACTTGAAGGGCTTAGGCCGATTATGCTTAAACGGAGACACATGAAGAATACAAGGTGAGTGGTTCGAAACCCGATAAGGATGAAAACGGACATAAGCATCTGGAAACAAATCCAGGAACTTAGTGTTGCTCATAGCTCTATCGATTTTCTTTAACACCCCTACACCATTTTTCGGCTTTTGATTCCAGGTGAACCGCAACCCATGACTTTTAATATCCGAGAGTTGATTATGTTGGACACAATCATAAAACTCCCTCATCCCTACCGGAATTGTAGATGGCCCAACTAAGTAATCATCCATAGAAAGAGCCGAATTAAAGTCTCCTAGGACCACCCACAGTCTGTCATGAACGAAACATTTGTGCTTACATAGATCATCTCAAAGAGCCCTTCTATCTTGGTATTTATTTTCAGCATAAACAAACGAGCAGAAAAGGACATTATTATCAGATTTTATACAAATTTGCACATGTAAAACCTGATCCGATTGGGCTATCACCATAAGATCCAATAAATCCTTGTTCCAACCAACAATGATACGAGTACCTCTAGAACAGCAACTACCATTTGAAGTCCAATCCCACAATCTAAACACCCCTTTACAGATTCTATCAAGATTAGCGACATTAACATGAGACTCCAAAATAGCACACACCTGAAGACGATTTTCAGAGACAAGTTGACGAACCTCTCTTTGTTTCAGGGGAAGGTTCAATCCCCTTATATTCCAGACACCTATACTACCCATGGACACCAGCTTGACCGGGAGTGCTTGCCCCCTCAGATTTTTTGTCATTATTACCAGCACACATAAACTCTGATATTTCAGTTGTGTTTTGCTTTACAACTTCATCAACCAATGCACTATCCTCCTTAGTATTACTCGTACTTGGATCCCCATCAGCCATTTGATCCAGAACCGAAAAAGAGTTCTTTAAGTTCAGGTTACTATTGTTAGCTCCCTGACTTGTATTAGACTTGTGCTGCTCCCCTTCACCACTCTTTGTTCCGGATGGCCCTGAACCCGCCTGGCTACTCTTTTGTCTATAGATAACTCTAGTCTTTTGCTTCTTTTGAGGAAAGCCATGCTTTGCAACTTTCCTTTTATCGGTTACAAAACCCTCATCATCAGTTGTAACTTGTTTAGGCTTCACAGTTGCAGATTTAGGACACGTAGTATCCGAATGGCCAAACAAACAACAAGCCGCACACCTATGAGGTTTCCACTCATATTTAACATCTACTTTTTCCATAAGATAACCTTCCTCATCCAGCTTTGGGATAGCAAGAACAATATGATCTTTCAAATCTTTATCAGCCGATATCTCAATCATTGCCCGAGCAAAGCTCGTTCTACCCCAATTTTCAGCACACATATCAGCCGTATAGGCATCTAGTCTTTTCGGAACCCCAAGCTTCGACGCTAGCAAACTCAGACCCTCATCAGTATAAACTGCTAAAGGAACATTATGTAACTTAATCCACACAGGCACCGATTTAATCCCTTCCTTTTTCAAGCTTACCGATGGAGTCCAAATATTCAGGAATAACGGAATCTTCCTTATAAGCCATGGGCCTCCTTCTAAAACACTTAGCATACCTTCTTTGGTGTCGAACTTGAAAAAGAAAAAACCACCTGCATTCATCATGAGTTTAGAGAAACCAAACTTGGCCCAAACATTCTTAGCATAATATTCCACAACCGGAAACGGCAACCTGCTACCCAAGAAGTATCCGTACAGAACATTCTCAAGTTTATCCTGGGCTTTTTTGACTACTTCTTTCGGAATGACCACATCCGAATCATCTCTTGTTTCCACTGGCTGCATAAGTCTAAAGTTAACCTCTCTCTTATTCCGACCAGAAGACTGAAGTTTGTCTGCATATGATACTGGTACCGACGGCACAGTATGCTGATCATTCTGACTTTCCGTTGTGCTCAAAACAGGCGGAACAGGAACTGTGATCTTCTGTAATTCATCAATAACGTTAATAATCTTGGGATCTTTCTGCACCATGCCCCGACGAGGAAGCAATGGATTCCCATCAATCTTTAATGGCTTACTAAACAAAGATGACTTACTACGCAAATCCGAAACATTCATAGAACCCTTCGACGTAATGAGAACATCCTCATGCATCCTTTCCGAGAAGGATTGAAACCCTAAGTCCTCCAAACTCCTATCACAATTATTCTCCATGCAAAGTGAGATGTTGAAAACACCCAGAGCAGAACCATGCAAAGAAAACCGAACAAAAAATAAGAAACCCTAAGCAACAAAAGCAAAGAAACCCTAATCAAATAAGAAACGAAAACCCTCATTCCAATTTCAAAAGATTAGAAACCAGGGTAGAAGTCTAGAAACCTTACTCAGAAGGATCGACAACACCCCAATACCTAACCCAGATCGATCAAAATTAAGGTTGAAGATCAAGAACTAGGGTTCCTATTGAAATCGCCAAAATCGCCTGAGAGACCAGAGAGAAGCCATGTTTCGATCTAAGTGTTCCGTTAGTCGTTATTTGAACGCTAAGAATGTGTAAGTTGTGTGAATTGATGTGATTCTTGGTTTAGATAATACCCCAAGGTATTCTAATACGAATTATAGGTTAAATGACACTTTTGTACATTGCATATAACTTACAATGCTGATTTCTGAAGAATTTCTGCGGAAAAGTGTTGAAATTGTGACTTTTAGTGCTTTTCGGGCAGTTTTTAGTGTTATCGGTCTTCGGGAAGGTTTTAAATCAAACCCTTGCATTCCTAGTTAGGGTTTAATGTATATTAGTTGTTGGACTTTCGTCTGAGTCCTAAAGATGTCATTTAGATGGTTTCTGCGGATCCTGCGTTTTCGTCAGAATACTAGTTTACTAGGTGCTTTTCTAGTAGTTTTGATGCATTGTTTACACTGTTTCAAATGTACTTAATAAAAATGAATCATATGCATCCTAAGTAAGTATTCCATGAGTATTCTAAGTGTATGCCACGAAATACGCAGTTCGAGTGTTCAAAATGTAGCTAAAATGAGTACTTTAAGTGTAAGAAAGTTACCGAAAAGTGGCAGTTGTCACATTCTCCCCCTGTTATTGAGAATTTCGTCCTGAAATTCAAGCTGAGTCATCCTTTGTAGGAGTATTCTTGAACAGGTGGGGGTATTTTGGTTTTGATTTGATCTTCACGTTCCCAAGTATATTCGGGTCCATGTCGAGAGTTCCAACGAATTTTTACTAACTTGATACGACTTCTCCGTGTTTTCTGGATCTTCCAATCCATGACCTCAACAGGTTCTTCAGTGTATTGGAGTTTGTCGTCAATGTGAACTTCATCCGCCGAGATGATAACTGTTTCTTGTGTTGGACTCTTCTTAAGATTCGACTCATGAAATGTGTCGTGTACACTACTTAGTTCTTCTGGTAACTTCAGCTTGTAGGCAACGGTGCCAATCTTTTCCAAGATTTCAAATGGTCCTACATATCGTGGGTTAAGCTTCCCCTGCTTACCGAATCTTGCTTCGCCCTTCCAAGGCGAGACTTTCAACAAGACCATGTCTTCGAATTCAAAAGATAACGACTTACATCTCTTGTCTGCGTAGCTCTTTTGTCGATCGCTAGCCGCCTTAATACGGTCTCTGATATGAAAGATTTTATCCGAAGTCTCTTGGACTAATTCTGGACCGATTAGTTGTTTATCGCCCGCTTCGGCTCAACATAGCGGATAGCGACACTTTCGACCGTAAAGAGCTTCAAACGGTGCAGCCTGTATACTTGTGTGGTAGTTGTTGTTGTAGGAAAACTCAATCAACGGTAAGTGAGTATCCCAGTTGCCGCCCAAATCCATAACACACTCACGAAGCATGTCTTCGAGCATTTGGATTGTCCGTTCGCTCTGGCCGTCAGTTTGTGGATGAAAGGTCGTGCTAAGATTTAAATGAGATCCAAAGGCCTGTTGGAATGACTTCCAAATTCTTGAAATGAAGCGACCATCTCAGTCTGAAAGGATTGAAATAGGCACTCCATGACGAGCCACTATTTCCTTGAGATAGAGTTCCGCCAGTTTCTCTGTATTATCCTTCTCCCGAATCGGCAAGAAGTGTGCGGACTTTGTCAAACTATCAATGATTACCCATATCATGCTGTGGCCTCTTAAGGTCCTGGGTAACTTCATAACGAAGTCCATCGATATTTGTTCCCATTTCCAGACGGGAATCTTGGGTTGTTGTAGCAAACCTGAGGGTTTCTGATATTCTGCCTTGGCCATTGCGCAGGTCAAGCATTTCCCGACATAAGTCACGATATCCTTTTTGAGGTTAGGCCACCAATAGTACTCTTTCAAGTCTTGGGCCTATGTGCTTCCTCAAAATAACATCTCGAAGGCCGCCAAAGAGTGGAATTCGAATTCTACCCACAAAGTATAACGTTCCATCTTCTTTCGGTACTAATTGTTTTTCTGTGACTCAAAGTGTTTCTGCTCGAATATGTTCTTCCTTGAGCACTTCTTGTTGTGCATCATGAATTGATGTGGTAAGATCCGTGTGAATCGTCATCTCTAATGCTCGAACTCTCAAAGTTCTAACTCGTTCCTTGCGGCTCAAGGCGTCTGCTACAACATTCGCCTTACCCGAATGGTACTTTATTTCACAATCAGAGTCGTTCAGCAATTTAATCCAACGTCGCTGACGCATATTTAGTTCTTTTTGATTGAGTATGTGCTGAAGACTTTTATGATCTGTGAAAATCGTACACTGAGTACCATATAAGTAATGTCGCCATATTTTTAAAGCGAATACCACTGCGCCTAACTCGAGGTCGTGAGTGGTATAGTTTTTTATGAACTTTCAGTTGACGCGATGCGTACGCGATAATTTCTCCCGTGGCATAAGTACGCAACCCAATCCTTGATGCGAAGCATCATAGTAAACTACGAAGTCATCGGTACCATCGGGTAGTGATAAGATTGGTGTATCGCACAACTTATCCTTGAGAAGTTGAAATGATTCTTCTTGTTTCTCGATTTGGGTGAGGGAGGTTAGCGGTTGAGAAATTTTAGAAAAATTCTCTATAAATCTCCGATAGTACCCCGCTAATCCTAAGAATTGTCGGACTTCAGTTGGAGTCTTGGGCGCTAGTTTTTAATTGCTTCGATCTTCGAGGTGTCTACTTGAATGCCTTTCTCGTTCACTACATGCCCGAGAAATTGTACTTCACGAATCCAAAACTTGTATTTGGAAAATTTTGCGTATAGTGTCTCAAATGTTGTTCGTGCTCGTCGGCCGATCGTGAGTATATTAACAATGTCGTCAATGAACACTATGACGAATTTGTCAAGATACGGCTGGCACACGCGGTTCAATAAACCCATGAAGACCGTTGGTGCGTTCGTTTAAACCAAAGGGCATAACGAGAAACTCATAATGACCACAACGAGTCCGAAAAGCCGTTTTCGGTATGCTTTCCTCTTGTATTCGTAACTGGTGATACCCCGATCGTAAGTCTATCTTGGAGTAGAAGCTTGAACCTTGTAGTTGGTCAAATAAGTCATCAATCCTCGATAGTGGATACCGATCCTTGATGGTGAGTTTATTCAACTCTATGTACTCTATGCACATTCTAAACGTTCCATCCTTCTTCTTCACAAATAGGACTGGAGCTCCCCAAGGTGAGTAGCTTGGTTTAGTGAATACTTTATCCAACACTGAGTCGATGTGAAACTCGACTTGTCAATATGGTGGTAGTCCCGGCAAGTCTTTAGGAAAGACTTCAGGAAATTCTTTTACCATAGGAATATCTGTCAGCTGTGGCCCAACGGCCTTCTTGTCGACAACATGTGCTAGAAAGGCAATACAACCTTTCCGTAAGCACTTCTGTGCCTTCTTGTAATTGATGATCCGCAATGGGGTGTCGCACTTCTCTCCATGAATAACAAGTGTCTCTTCATTCGATAGTGTTAGGCGAATGATTTTCTCGTGTCAACCGACTTCGGCTCGGTTATCGGATAACCAATCCAGGCCAACCACTACGTCGAAACTACCCAACTCAACGGGTAAGAGATCGGTATTGAATTTTTGCTCACCAAGTTCCAATGAACATTCTCTAACAACTTCCCCTGACTCGACTAGTTTACCGTATGTCAATTCTATAGAATGAGGGGACGTCTAACTTACTTGACTCTAGGCCAAGTACATTTTGGATTCTATGTGGCGAGAACTTCACTGTATAGTTTTAGGAATCCTATATTTAGATGTAGGATAACCCAATCCATATGTTTAGATGTAGGATAGCCCAATCCATATGTTTAGATATAGGATAACCCAATCCATATGTTTAGATGTAGGATAACCCAATCCATATGTTTAGATGTAGGATAACCCAATCCATATGTTTAGATGTAGGATAGCCCAATCCCTATGTTTTAGATGTAGGATAGCCCAATCCCTATGTTTAGTTGAAGGAAAATCCAGTCCCTAATTGTAGCTAGGACAATCCCGTCACTGGCCATGAAACTCATTTCACATGCATGAGTTTGATTGGTAAGAAACATGTTGGGTAACTACTGTTTGAGTGATTGAGGTAGGGTGGGATGATGTTCTCATGCCTCGGATCTCAGAGGATAAATCCCAAATGTAACGCTCAATGCGTTTGAATTCGAGTGTTACCCAGTACGGAACAACCATTGAGAGAGCGTGAAAGCCTCGAGTGTAACCAATAGCATTGGCTCTTGTCATGATCGAGTTCTAGAATTTTTTTTCCATCCTTGGAATTTAAATCAGCGAGCAATACTCGTCTCGTATAAGATCCTTGAGTTCTTCCCCCAACAGCTTCTTCACTGTATCACTTCCTAGCGTTTGTACTTGGAGATTCCCCCAAGTTAAGGCTGCGTTCAGCAGGAGACTCTATGTGTATCTAATTGTCTACTCAGAAATACGTTTCCTAGTATAACTAACTGACTTCATTGTCTTATTTGGCGGACAGAACCTACCGCACCTCTCGTATCAACGAGGTCTTGCGGCTTACAGTCCGAAAAGTCTTAAAATTAAGGCCTTGTGTGGTCACATCTTCTGATGTGGCATTGCTACTCATTCTCGATCCATCGGGATTTGAAACACTTGAACTACCAGTACCACCAGTACCGTCACTAGTTTCGTCCCGATTAACCTCATGTTGTGCAATTTCTGCACCCTCGTGTTGTTCCATAAGAACTTTAGTTAACCCCTTTTTGGGTGTAGACCTTCCTCCTGGCGCCATGATCTTTTTAATATACAACATTAATAGAATCTAGACATATATTTTGGATAAATATAGTCTATCATGTGCCCAAGAATGAAGAAGGAAATTGGTCATAAAATCCTCAAGATCGTATTGTTCATACATGTTTGAATAAATGATAATGTGGATAACCGTAACCAAAATGCGTAGCGCCTCTTGCGTGTACTGGTCATATGTCTAAGTGGAAAACGAAATAATTTGTTGAGGAGGGGAAACTAACCAGTGGCCTCCGTCCCTATAGTATGCATTCCATACTACATAGGCTTTGATCATCCGAAGTAGAGAAATTCCTTTGTCGTACTTGCCCATGTGACGAATATGGTAATAGTGCTTGAGCTTCACGAGATCCAACAAGATCATTAAGATCTTCATAGATGTCGAATAGAATGCAATGAGGGAGGTGTAGTGTCACACCCCCAAAATCCACCCGCGGAGTATCACCGTTTGGAGGCGTGACTGACCAGGATCAAGCCACCAATCATATTGAACATATCATAATAGTAATTGTAACACCAAACCTCAATATAACTGGTGTTCAAATCAAAACATAGTTTAAGTAGTAAGCGGAAGCATAATGTTTAAAACCCAAGTATAAGTTCAAAAGTATGATAAATGTTTAACATGGCATCCACGATCCATGTCCACAACGACCGCGCCTCCCAGTGCAAGCTCCATGTGTACCTATTGACCTGCAAGGCATGTAACAACGAGTCAACAACAAAGTTGAGCGAGTTCACAGTTGGTTGTTTAGTTACAGTATTCGTTTCGTAAACCGTATTTTTGTTTAGTAAACTATGTATCGTATTTATTTGTATCGCGGCTTTCCAGGCATGTTTGCGAAGATTTGTGGGGGTTTCCCATGTATTCTAGACTAGTTGTATTTGTATCGCGGCCCTCCAGGCATGTTTGTGAAGTTTAGTATTCGTATCGCGGCAATTCCAGGCATGTTTGCGAAGATTAGTATTCGTATCGCGGCCATTCCAGGCATGTTTGCGAAGATTAGTGTTCGTATCGCGGCCATTCCGGGCATGTTTGCGAAGATTAGTGTTCGTATCGCGGCCATTCCAGGCATGTTTGCGAAGATTAGTGGGGGCTTCCCATGTGTTACTAGTCTAGCTGTATCTATAAGTGACCTTCTCCTAACGAGGTCAGTGGTACGTATTCCAGTAACGATGAAAGTACAAGTAATCATTTAACCCCATTCCCAACCCCGGGAATCCCATGCCTTGGTAAGAGTGTGAACTCACCTTGGTTTGCTCGGTATGCTAAACTATGTGCTGGCAAGTAATCAATCAAGTCCTATAGTTATGCATGTATACACAATCAGTTAAGCTCGTATAGATTCGCATGCAACCAATATCACGAAGTGTGTTTAAGCAATCATCGTCATGTAACACATAACAGTTATTTCACGTTCATCCAATCATGCATCATATGACAGAGTTCTTGGTCAATTCTAACATAGTTATTCAATAACACACTTAACAGGGTTATCAGGCTTAACAAGATCAACATACTTAACAAGGTTAACAAGCTTAACAGGATTAACACATTTAACTGAGTTACATATTTAACAGAGTTGCGTGCATAACTTAACAGAGTTAACACTTTACAGATTTAACAAACTAACAGTGTTAATTAACAAACTAATAGCATTAGTTACTTAACAGAGTTATTAACTAACTGAATTAATAACTAACCGAGTTAACAAATAAAAGGTCATTGGACGAAAACCCTTTTCTGGCGAAATCACTTTGGACCGAAAACACTTTGAGCCGAAATCCCTTTGGGATTTCGTCGAGATGATTTCAAGTGGGGTGGGGGTTTCGTCGGCCTAAACAATAAATCATCATCATCACAACAGTTAACAATAACCCTAATCATCACTTCGTTTATTCCATAAAAATTTACTCTTTATCTAATCTGACATTCGTATTAATTGATCATTATCAATAGTCAACACATCATCATATTACTTCTGTTAGTAAATCAGCACATAAAGAATCATCTAATATTTATGTGTGTATATCGATACCATTCACATGCTATTCGGCCCACATCCCAATCATCATAGTTATCAATTCACAGAATCACATACAATAGCACACATTGTCCCAAGTAATTATCATTATTAACACAAACAATGGCCGACAACTTGGTAAGGCATTCAGATGATTATGATTGGACCGATTACTTTTTGTTTTAATAGAGGGTTTGTAGTTTTAAAATATTGACAATGGAATTCAATAAATTCTTGGCCGACAACTGATGTTATACTACATGCGATTGGACCAAAAGTTAATATATCATATCTAACCTATCAAATCAACACTTGTTTATTTGACAATTCACACGCAAGAAAAGGCAACAGTGGCCGCCAATTACTTGTATGCAATATCCAATCTCAGCGAACTTCAATCAATCAAGTATGCATACAGACATGTGATAGTTATACTACGGAATCATGCAGAAATCCACAACAGTGCAGACTAACCGAGGTGGAAAAGGTACCAGATTGTTCGACAGGAAAAGCTTGAAGACTTGCAGTTGCCGTCGCATAGGGAATAAGGCTCTAGGGTTTGCCGATTGAAAAACTTCTCGTAAAGGTTGTGATAAAAAAATATATATATAAGTGATTCACTATTGGGCCTAAAGCCCATTTTGATTTTGCCAAGATATGGGTGACGAAAACACTTGGGATGTTTTCGTCCAGCAGTGTTTTCATGAGATGGGGTGTTTTCGGCTAGAGGTGGGGTTTTAACAATGTAGCTTATAAACAAAATACATGTTAACTAATAAACAACTCATAAACGAGACTAGTCTAAACAACTTATTAGCATATCAACACAACAACGAATTAACATAAACGACTTATAACGAATAAACAACTCATAGCGAATAAACCATAGTACACAGTACGGAACAAGTAACGTTTAGAGGAGGAACCTTGGAAACTCGAGTTGTCACATTATCCCCAACTTGAAAGAAATTTCGTCCCGAAATTTAGCACGTGGTTACTGAGGAAGCTAGTTGTGTTGTGTAGTTTACTGGTTTTCCTGGGGTGTCACATCATCCCCCCGTTGATTTTGAATTTCGTCCCGAAATTCTGTAGTAGCTTCAGCCTCAGTAGTGGTTGCATTGTTTCCGAACAACTGGGGATACTTGAGTTTCATTTGATCTTCTCGTTCCCAGGTAAACTCTGGGCCACGATGGGAGTTCCAACGAACTCGAACAAGAGGTATTCTGGTGTGTTTGAGGACCTTAACATCCCGGTCCGTGATTTTCAACTGGTTCCTCGAAGAATCGCAACTGATCGTCGATAGTGAGCTCCTTCAAAGGAACTATGAGGGTCTCATCTGACAGACACTTCTTCAGATGCGACACGTGAAAAACGTTGTGAACTGCACTGAGTTCCGCTGGTAGGTTTAGTTTGTAGGCAACCTTGCCTATTTTCTCAATGATTTCAAATGGTCCGACGTATCGCGGATTAAGTTTGCCCCTTTTGCCAAAACGAACCACACCCTTCCAGGGTGAGACTTTGAGTAGCACTCGATCCCCAACTTGGAACTCGAGTGGTTTCCGACGCTTGTTTGCGTAGGCTTTCTGACGGTCACGAGCCGCCACCATGCATTGTCGTATCTGAGCAATTCTTTTCGTTGTGTCCACTACAAGTTCTGGGCCCGTGATCTGACTATCACCCACCTCTGCCCAACAAAGAGGTGATCGGCATTTACGCCCGTACAATGACTCGAATGGAGCGGCTTGAATGCTGGTGCGGTAACTGTTGTTATACGAGAACTCCACTAACGGGAGGTGTTTTTCCCAGCCGTTGCCGAAATCGATTACACATGCACGAAGCATGTCTTCTAAAGTTTGAATAGTGCGATCAGACTGCCCATCCGTCTGAGGGTGATAAGCTGTGCTCATATCTAAACGAGAGCCAAAAGACTTGTGCATTGCTTGCCACGGTTTAGAAGTAAAACGTGCATCACGATCAGAGATAATAGAGATGGGCACCCCGTGCCTCGAAACCACTTCCTTCAAGTAAACGTCTGCTAAAGTAGAGAACTTGTCTGTTTCTTTGATAGCCAAGAAGTGTGCAGATTTTGTGAGTCGGTCCACGATCACCCAAATAGTATTGTTACCACGTTGAGATCTAGGCAGGCCAGTAACGAAATCCATGGAAATTTGCTCCCATTTCCATTGTGGTATCTCTGGTTGTTGGAGTAGGCCCGATGGTTTCTGATATTCCGCTTTGACTCTCGCACAAGTCAAACACTTGCTAACGTAAGTTGCTATATGAGCTTTCATGCTAGGCCACCAATATGTAGTTCTCAAGTCATGGTACATCTTATCCGAACCAGGATGTACTGAGTAGCGAGACTTATGAGCTTCATCCATTACAAGCCCGCGTAAGTTGCCATAGAGTGGGACCCAGATGCGTCCCGTTACATAATAGGCGCCGTCTGCCTTTTGTTCCAACCATTGCCTTGAGCCGCGTAGGGCTTCACCATTGACGTTTTCGGTTTTCAATGCTTCTACCTGAGCATCTCGTATCTGTGCAGGAAGGCTAGACTGAATAGTGAATTGCAACGCTCGTACACACCTAGGTGTAGTATCCTTTCGACTGAGGGCGTCGGCCACCACATTGGCTTTGCCCGGATGGTACTTTATAGCACATTCGTAATCGTTCAGTAGCTCGACCCATCGACGCTGACGCATGTTCAACTCTTTCTGCTTGAAGATATGCTCGAGACTCCTATGATCGGTGTAGATGGTGCACTTGGTACCGTACAGGTAATGTCGCCATATCTTGAGCGCAAAAACAACAGCTCCCAGCTCTAAATCATGTGTAGTGTAATTCCGTTCGTGAATCTTAAGTTGGCGCGAAGCATAAGCAATGACTTTATCCCGTTGCATCAACACACATCGAAGACCTTGGATGGATGCGTCGCAGTAGACTACAAAATCGTCCGTGCCTTCAGGCAATGAGAGGATAGGTGCGCTACAAAGTCTATCCTTTAAGTGCTGAAACGCTGTTTCCTGTGTATTACCCCAACGGTAAGCAACACCTTTCTGTGTCAGTAATGTAAGCGGCTGTGCAATCTTTGAGAAGTCTTTGATGAACCTTCTGTAGTAGCCCGCGAAACCCAAGAATTGACGGATTTCTGTTGGTGTGCAAGGTGCAGGCCAGTTCTTGATCGAATCTACCTTGGATGGATCAACATGAATCCCATCCTTGTTTACCACGTGGCCTAGAAAGTGGACTTCACGAAGCCAGAAGTCGCATTTTGAAAACTTGGCGTACAGCTGTTCTGCTCGAAGGAGTTCCAAAATGAGTCGTAAATGATGCTCGTGTTCCTCCTGACTCTTGGAGTAAATTAAAATGTCGTCGATAAATACAATAACGAACTTATCCAAATAGGGCTTGCACACCCTGTTCATAAGATCCATGAAGACTGCAGGCGCGTTTGTTATCCCGAATGGCATGACCAGAAACTCATAATGGCCGTAGCGTGTTCTGAATGCTGTTTTGGAGACGTCCTCGTCCCGGACTCTCAGTTGATGATAGCCTGACCTCAGGTCAATCTTCGAGTAATAGCTCGACCCTTGCAACTGGTTGAATAAGTCGTCGATGCGTGGAAGAGGATAGCGATTCTTCACGGTCACATTGTTCAGTTCGCGGTAATCGATGCACATGCGGAAGGTACCGTCTTTCTTCTTCACAAATAATAATGGAGCTCCCCAGGGCGAAGAGCTAGGACGAATGAAACCCTTTTCCAAGAGTTCTTGCAATTTCTTAGACAGTTCTTCCAGTTCGGTTGGAGCTAAGCGATAAGGTGCTCGAGCTATGGGTGTTGCTCCAGGAGCTAGCTCGATCTGAAATTCGACCTGGCGATGAGGCGGTAGACCAGGTAATTCCTCAGGGAACACTTGAGGAAAGTCACGTACAACTGGAATATCCTCTATCTTCTTCTCTTTCGTTGATGCGTCAGTAACGAGCGCTAAAATAGCAGTGTGGCCCTTTCGCAAACACTTCTGGGCCTTAAGGAAGGAGATGATGCCCACTACAGCACCACTCTTGTCGCCTTGAATTACCAAAGGTTCTTCACCAGCACGAGGAATGCGGGCGATCTTTTCTTTGCAAAGAATCTTTGTTCGATGTTGAGGTAGCCAATCCATACCAATAACGATGTCGAAACCATCACAACGTTGGGCTCATTCCTAGCATCACCCTGACCAATCACGAACACCCGACCCCTGGCACCATTGCCGTGGTTATTACCCCCGTTGTTATTCCCGTTTCCCTGATTATTGTTGTTGTTGTTCTGATTATGGTTTAACTGGGGGCAGTCCCGCTTGAAGTGGCCTTCAGCACCACACTGAAAGCATCCCTTGTTACCTCGCTGTCGCTGCTGGTCCTGTGGAGCTGGTGGTTGTTGCTGTTGGTTCTGATTCGCAGGTCGTGAGCTCCTGCAATCCTTAGCTTCATGACCCATCTTGAGACACCTCTGGCAACGACCCCTGTTGCACTGACCACTGTGGTGCCTGTTGCATGTGTTGCACTTTAGGTGGTTTCCTCAATATCCACCCTGCCCTTGACTACCAGAAGATTGCTAACCTGGACTCTGGTAGTCATCGATCTTTCGCTGCTGTGCCTGGGACTGAACCGAAGTCGAACCCTTGCTGGAGGTTCCATCCCACTTTCGTTTGTTGTCACTGGGAGTAGCAGAAGTAGTAGTAGTAGCACCAATACGTTTAGGCAGCTTGTTCTGTTCCACTGCCTGGTCTGTGAGACGATGAGCAAGATGAGTAACATCTTAAATAGTAGTAAGGTTAGCAGCAGTTATATGGCTTTGAATCTCTTTTTTGGGTAAAGGGTTACCCCGGTGATTTTATATATTCACAAACAAACAAAACAAGTAGTAAGGTGACATCCTTACTAGTTCAGACATGAGACATACCCTCATGAAAGTAGAGCAAAAATAAAGCAACCAAACAAAGTAGAAACGAAACACAAACCACTAGACAACTATCTAGACCATCACGAAACTAGACATCAAGAATCAGCCATTCGCTATAAGTAAATCAACGTCATGAACATCCCATTCTTCCAGCAACTCTCGAACTCTGATTGTATTCTTGAATCTGAGCCCCATCAATTTGTACCTCACACTTTCTAAAATCGCTTTGGATATGGTATCAGGAGGCCTCGCATGGTTTCTGAACAGACGATTGTTCCTCTCCTGCCAAATTATGTAAGCTGAAGCAGCAACTAACAATCTGCAAACCAGATTTTTCGCTGATTTTGACCGAGAACGATGATCTAACCACTCCACAATATCGGTCCACCTTGAATCTACTCTATCCATTCCAACTTTAGACCGAACCGTATACCAAACTTGTGAGGATAACTTACATTCAAAAAACGGATGATCATGCGAATCCACATTTTCATAACACAAGAGGCAGCACATCATGTTCATATTGTTTCTCCGTGTATAGCTCCATTGCAAGATTTTGTCTTGCGTTAAGAGTTTTCGTCGAACAATGAGCCACATCAAAAAAGCATGCCGAGGGATGCTGTCACACCCCCAAAATCCACACGCGGAGTATCACCGCTTGGAGGCGTGACTGACCAGGATCAAGCCACCAATCATATCAAACATAATATGTATTAAATGTAAATCAAACCAAACGATATGAAAGGTGTTCCAACAAACATGTTAAGTTTATAGCGGAAGCATAAAATGTAAACCCAACATAAGTAATAAGTTCAATGTTTAATGTTTCAATATCAGATCCACAATCCGTGCCCACAACGACCGCATCTCCCGTGCAAGCTCCATATGTACCTAAGGTCCTGCAAGGCATGCAGCAGAGAGTCAACAACTAGTTGAGCGAGTTCACAGATAACAGTTCAGTAGTAGTACAGCGTAAGTAGTAGTTTGTTCGTTCGTTACGTCATGTATTCTATTAGTTTCCATCGCGGCCTCCCCGGGCAGGTATGCGAAGATATTAAGGGATGTTTTTCCCAAGTATTCTAGACTAGGTTTATTTGTATCGCGGCCTCCCAGGCAGGTATGCGAAGATTTGTAAATTTAGTTCGCGGCCTTCCTATGGCAGGTGTGCGAAGTCAGTCATAATATCGCGGCCAACCCTTGGCAGGTGTGCGAAGATCAGTTCAATAAGTGTTACTAGTCTAGTCGTATCTTATCGTTAGGTTCTACCATCTGAGTATACACAATAATTCATCAAATCCCATTCCCACCCGGGAACCCCATGCCTTGGCTGTATGAACTCACCTTGGTTTGCTCGGTATGCTAAGTGTATGCTCGCAAGTAATCAATCACGTCCTAAAGTATGCACGTATGTGAAATCAGTTTGTGTTCAAGTTGTGCACGTATAAACATGTAGCACGTAATCACAATCATATACAAGATAGTTACACTTAACAGCAGTTAAATATTCCAGTTAACACTTAACAGAATTAACCCAAGTTACTGTGCTAATTACACATATATTGGCGAAACACAATAGTTGGCGAAACAAGTGAGTTGGCGAAACACACATTTGACGAAACACGTTCTGTTTCGTCGTGATCTTGTTTGGCGAAACAGGATTCTAATTCGTCGATGGTCCTTGGCGAAACACATTCTGTTTCGCCAAAAGGCCTGTTTCGTTGATTCATCAGTTACGTCGCATAATCAGTTACGTATGAAAACCCTAATCATCACTAACAGCCGACATCAATATTAACAATCATGCAGTAATCATTTGTTCACAGAATCACATAACACAATCCTTAAAGAATCATCGTCTAGCATGAACCCTAGTTTACATATACAACATATCGATTAACATACAACATCGCATCACCGATCCCTATCAAGATGTTAGTGTGTATTCAGTACCAGATCATAATAACAACATTCAGAACCGAGTATTTGATCGTATTAATCTTTACATAGCACTATTATATCCGACTATATCATGCATATCAAAACCTATATCATCATCATACTCTTATAATCACAGCAGTAATACACATCAATCATATACACAAGCATGAATCGAGACACCACAGAAACATGAAACCGATTAACAAACATACACTAACCGATTCGAGATGAACAAACAAGGATTCGAGAGCTAGGGAACGCTAGATTGCCGTCAACAGAGAAGGAGAGACTCTAGGGTTTCGGTTGTTATGATAAAAGTGTGAAACTGATGTTGTTTTACGTATTAAAACTCGAAATAACATGTTGGGCCCGAACTGGGCTTCGGCGGTTCTGGGCTCGGCGAAACAGCCTGTTTCGTCGAGAAGGTTGTTGGCGAAACAGATTCAGTTTCGTCGGAATTGGTTATGGCGAAACACATTCTGTGTGTCTACAGTTTCGTACTCTTTGAGTATTAACGGCAATCTGCATGGTTATTTCAGGGGAAAACGTGGATTAAGGCAAGGTGATCCAATGTCGCCTTACTTATTCACGTTAGTTATGGAGGTTTTAACGTTATTGCTTCGACGAGCAGCTAGTATGTCGTTTAAATATCATCTTCATTGTGCGAAAGAGAAAATAATTAATGTGTCTTTTGCGGATGATTTATTTATTTTTGTGCATGGTGACATCGGCTCTGTTAAAAAGATTAAGGATGCACTGGAGAAATTTACGAACATGTCAGGTCTTGCTCCAAGTCCTGCTAAGAGTACGGTGTTTTTTTGTAATGTTCCTCACTCGATAAGGCAGGAAATTCTTGATATAATGCCGTTTCAGGAGGGTGTTCTTCCGGTCCGTTTTCTTGGGGTCCCGCTTATCTCCTCAAGACTTTTATATAAGGATTGTAGGATTCTCATTGAGCGTATGGAGAAAAAGATAGTCAATTGGGTGACAAAATCTTTGTCTTTTGCTGGTCGGTTATAGCTTATTAACTCGGTTCTCTCTTCTATGCACATCTACTGGGCCTCTGTTTTCATTATCCCAGCTCGGGTTATCAGTGAGCTTGAAAAGCGTATTCGAAGATTTCTGTGGAATGCTGGTTCGGAAGGAAGGATTCATGCTAAGGTAGCATGGAAGGATGTGTGTTTGCCTAAACATGAAGGCAGATTGGGCATTAGAAGTATTTCTGATGTAAACAAATCGCTCATGGCAAACCATATTTGGAGTATCATCTCGAAAAGGGAGTCTATTTGGGTGCGATGGATCCATAATTATAAAATTAAAGGGAGAAATTTTTGGGAGATTCCGTGCCGTGGGAGTGTGAGTTGGGGTTGGCGAAAAATCCTATCTATTCGGCATATTATTCGGCCACACATATGGTCGTCTATTAAAAGTGGTGCTCAAACTAATGTTTGGAGTGATATGTGGTGCTCGCTAAGTCCTCTTAGTTCGTTTATATCTCCTCGGTCCATTGCTAATGCTGGGTTTTCGTTACAGTCTTCTGTTGCGGAAGTTATTGATCAGAATGGTAATTGGAGGTGGCCCCAAGCTTGGATGGATCTTTTCCCGGTGTTATTCACGATTTCGGTCCCTTCTATTGTTCCTAATAGTGTGGATCGGCTCATTTGGAAAGACTCGGAAGGGAAAGTAAGTGACTTTAAATCATCTCAAGTCTGGAATACAATTCGGAATAGGGATAATCAAGTGATGTGGTGTAACATGGTTTGGTTTCCTCAATGCATCCCGAGGCACTCGTTTCATTTGTGGCTTGCATTTAGAAACAAATTAAAAACGCAGGATCGTTTGGCAGTTTGGGAAGCAGGTAGTCTTACGAATTTGAATTTGATGTGTTGTCCGCTGTGTAATTTTGATCGTGATAGTCGGGACCATTTGTTCTTCCGATGTGCTTTTGCGGATCAGGTGTGGAGTAATGTTAAGGAGGTTGTTTCGTTGGGGAATGTGGACAATTCGTGGCATTCGATTCTAATTTGGGTTGAAAAGCATGCTTCTTCTAAGAAAGCAGATCATGTTGTGAGTAAGCTGTTGATTGCGGCTTCGTCGTACTACATCTGGCAAGAGAGAAATAATAGACTATTCAAGAATAATAAAAGAACAGTGGATCAAGTTGCTGAGATAATTAAAAACACGGTTCGGTTGCGCCTGATGGGGTTCATATTTCGGCTGGCTTCAGTAAAGAATAGGATTTTTAAGTCTTGGAAGATTGAAGAGATCGAAGATAATGTAGTAGATCCGGGCTAGTTGTTTTTGTCTTCGTGTGTGTTTGGTTGTTAGTATGGTCGTTTTTTGGTTGTTTCGTTTGTTCTGGTTGTGTTTTTGTTTGGTGTTCCTAGGCTTGGCATGTCAAGTTTAGTAGGTGTGTCGTTTTGACACACCCTTGTACTTATTTGTTTCATTTATAAAATTCATCGGGGTAACCCTTTACCCAAAAAAAAGCATACCACGAGCAAAGTTCTATGTAGTTCTAGCATGTAGGCAATAAACATAAACCTTATTACCTAGGATGTTGAGTCTTGTGGATCGTTGAGAGCACTGTTCTGGTTATAGTCTGGTTTTAACAAAACCCATTTTCCCTTTATTAAAACCGAGTTCTCTATAACCAATGGCTCTGATACCAATCTGTCACACCCCCAAAATCCACACGCGGAGTATCACCGCTTGGAGGCGTGGCTGACCAGGATCAAGCCACCAATCATATAGAACAATGTATAAAGTAAAAGTAATTGCAAATTAACCCAACCAATCCATATGAAAGGTGTTCCAAAACATAAATATGTTATCACAGTATAGCGGAAGCGTATAATTAAACCCAACATAATAAAGTATGAAATGTCATAATGTCAAATCAAGTATTCACGATCCTTGTCCACAACGACTGCGCCTCCCGTGCAAGCTCCATAAGTACCTAAGGTCCTGCAAGGCATGTAACAGAGGATCAACAACTAGTTGAGCAAGTTCACAGAAAGTAAATGCGTAATAGTAATTTCGTATGTATCATGTGGCTCTACTGGGCCGTTAGTACGTTCTATTGGTGGGGGCTTCCCATAATGTATAATCACTAGACTAGTTGTATCCGTAAGTATCCTTCCCAATCCGAGGATAGTAATAAGTATGAGTATATGTATAAGTGTCCTTCCCAACCGAGGACAGTACGTATCGAGTACGTAGGTTTAGCGCTGGTGTCCTTCCCCATCCGAGGACATTAGTACCTAGGATTTTTGTATGTGTTAACACTAGTATCCTTCCCAAACCGAGGATAGTACGTATGTTATACGTAGATTTTGGCACAGGCATCCTTCCCAATCCGAGGACCGTGGTAAGTAGTCTAGTAGTGATGTGAGTACAAGCAATCATTCAATCCCATTCCCAACCCACCTGGGGAATCCCATGCCTTGGTAAGAGTGTGAACTCACCTTGGTTTGCTCGGTATGCTAAGTATGCGCTCAAAGTAAATCAATCACGTCCTAGAGTATGCACGTATACATAATCAGTTTGTGTTCAAGTTGTTCACGTATAAACATGTAGCACGTATCCACAATCATATACAAGATGGTTACACTTAACAGCAGTTAAATATTCCAGTTAACACTTAACAGAATTAACTCAAGTTACTGTGCTGGTACATATTGGCGAAACACACATGTTGGCGAAACACAATAGTTGGCGAAACACAATATTGACGAAACACATTCGGTTTCATCGTGGCCTTGTTTGGCGAAACAGGATTCTGATTCGTCGATTTGCTCTTGGCGAAACACTTCTGTTTCGTCAAGAGACCTGTTTCGTCGAACAGTCAGTTACGTCTTAACAGTTACGAATCATACAGAAACCCTAATCATTCTAACAGCCGTCATCAGTAACAGAGATCATATGAAGATCGATGTGCATGTAGGATCATCATAACTCAATCATCCAAGAATCATTGTCTAGCATAAACCCTAGTTTATGAATATAACATATCAACTAACATACAACATCATATCATTGAACCCTATCAAGATGCTAACGTTCATTCAGAATCAGAACATAATAAAATATCCAGAACCGCAGCATTCGATTGTCATAAGTTTCGCATAGTATTATTTATATCCACTACCACATTCATATCGAAATCTACATCATCATCCTCACAAGAACCCTAATAATTAACATGCATCGGTTACGAATATACATCATCCCAGCAGAAGCACATGACACAAAAACACCTACACAGTTGAAAGATTAATCACGACACATGGATTTACTAACCGAGATGATGGTTTGATCGCACAAGGGTTTCCGGTGGGTTCTAGGTTGCCGTCACACAGTAGAGAGTCCTCTAGGGTTTCAGATTACTCGAACATATGAAACAGGAGGTTGGTTCACGTAATAATATGAGAGTTTACGTACTGGGCCCAAGCTGGGCTTTTTGGCGAATCTGGGCCGGCGAAACAGTCTGTTTCGTCGAGTTCGGTCTTGGCGAAACAGATTTGTTTCGTCGAGTATGTTCATGGCAATCACAACTCTGATTCGTCGAGCATTACGTGATTTAACAAGTGTTTTATAATAATTCTAATACTATCTTATACAACAACAAGTAGTCACATGTATGCACAATGATAACACGTTTCATTAAAACACAACGTATACAATTACAAGTCCAACAAGTCAACTAACTAAACAGTCAAAGTCAACGTGCAATAAATGTGAAAATGGAAGACGGAAACTCGAGTTGTCACATTATCCCCAACTTGAAAGAAATTTCGTCCCGAAATTTAGCATGCGGTTACTGAGGAAGCTAGGTAAGTTGTATTGTTCACTGGTTTTCCTGGGGTGTCACATCATCCCCCCGTTGATTTGGAATTTCGTCCCGAAATTCTGCAGTAGTAGCTTCAGCCTCAGTAGTCGTTGCATTGGTTCCGAATAACTGGGGATATTTGAGTTCCATTTGATCTTCACGCTCCCAGGTGAACTCTGGACCGCGGCGGGAGTTCCAACGAACTCGTACAAGAGGGATTCTCGTGTTCTTGAGGACCTTAACATCCCGGTCCGTGATTTCAACAGGTTCCTCGACGAAGTGCAACCGTTCGTCGATAGTGAGTTCCTTCAAGGGAACTATGTGGGTCTCATCTGACGTACACTTCTTCAGATTCGACACGTGAAAGACGTTGTGAACTGCACTGAGTTCAGGTGGTAAGTTCAGTCTGTAGGCCACTTTGCCTATTTTCTCTGTGACTTCGAAAGGTCCGACATAACGCGGATTGAGCTTGCCTCGTTTGCCAAAACGAACCACACCCTTCCAGGGTGAAACTTTAAGTAGCGCTCGATCCCCAACCTGGAATTCGAGTAGTTTCCTGTCTTTATCAGCGTATGCTTTCTGATGGTCACGAGCTGCCGCCATGCGTTGTCGTATCTGAGCAATCTTTTCTGTAGTATCAACTACCATTTCTGGACCTGTGATTTGACTATCTCCCACCTCTGCCCAACAGAGAGGTGACCGGCATTTACGCCCGTACAATGCCTCGAATGGAGCAGCTTTAATGCTGGTGTGGTAGCTGTTATTGTATGAAAATTCCACAAGTGGCAGATGTTTTTCCCAACCATTGCCAAAGTCAATTACGCACGCCCGAAGCATGTCTTCTAGAGTTTGAATAGTGCGTTCAGACTGCCCATCGGTCTGAGGATGATACGCCGTGCTCATGTCTAACCGAGAGCCAAAAGATTTATGCATTGCTTGCCACAGTTCTGAAGTAAAACGTGCGTCACGATCAGAGATGATGGAGGTGGGCACCCCGTGCCTCGAGACCACTTCTTTTAAGTAAATGTCTGCTAAGGTAGAGAACTTGTCTGTTTCTTTGATAGCCAAGAAGTGAGCAGACTTTGTGAGTCGATCCACGATCACCCAAATAGTATCATTTCCGCGCTGAGATCTAGGTAGGCCAGTAACAAAATCCATGGAAATTTGTTCCCATTTCCATTGTGGTATCTCAGGTTGTTGGAGTGGTCCTGACGGTTTCTGATATTCTGCCTTGACTCTCGCACAAGTCAAGCATTTGCTAACGTATGTGGCTATGTGGGCCTTCATGCTAGGCCACCAGTATGTAGTCTTGATATCGTGGTACATTTTATCCGAACCAGGGTGTACCGAGTAGCGAGACTTGTGAGCTTCATCCATTACCAGCTCGCGTAAGTTGCCGTACAGTGGGACCCAAATGCGTCCTGTGACGTAGTAAGCACCATCTTCCTTCTGTTCTAAGCGTTGCCTTGAGCCGCGTAGGGCTTCAGCCCTGACATTTTCTGGTTTCAATGCTTCTATCTGAGCATCTCGTATCTGGGAAGGAAGGCTAGACTGTATGGTGAGTTGTAAAGCTCGCACGCGATTAGGCGCGGTGTCTTTTCGACTGAGGGCGTCAGCCACAACATTGGCTTTGCCTGGGTGGTACCTGATTGAGCATTCGTAGTCGTTCAGCAGTTCGACCCATCGTCGCTGTCGCATATTCAGTTCCTTCTGTTTGAATATATGTTCGAGGCTCCTGTGGTCAGTGTAGATAGCACATTTGGTGCCGTACAAGTAGTGTCGCCATATCTTAAGTGCAAAAACAACCGCTCCAAACTCTAAATCGTGTGTTGTGTAATTCCGTTCGTGAATCTTAAGTTGGCGCGAAGCATAAGCAATGACTTTATCCCTTTGCATCAATACACATCCAAGACCTTGGATAGATGCGTCGCAGTAGACTACGAAATCATCCGTGCCTTCAGGCAATGAGAGGATAGGTGCGCTACAGAGTCTATCCTTTAAGTGTTGGAACGCTGTTTCCTGTGCATTACCCCAACGATAAACAACACCCTTCTGTGTCAGTAGTGTAAGCGGCTGAGCAATCTTTGAGAAGTCTTTGATGAACTGTCTGTAATAACCCGCCAAACCCAAGAATTGGCGTATTTCTGTTGGTGTGCGAGGTGCAGGCCAGTTCTTGATCGAATCCACCTTGGATGGATCGACATGAATCCCATCCTAGTTTACCACGTGGCCTAAGAAGTGGACTTCACGAAGCCAGAAGTCGCATTTTGAAAACTTAGCGTATAGCTGTTCCGTTCGAAGAAGTTCCAAAATAAGTCGTAAGTGCTGCTCGTGTTCCTCCTGATTCTTCGAGTAGATCAGGATGTCGTCGATGAAAACAATGACGAACTTGTCGAGGTAAGGTTTGCAAACCCTGTTCATAAGATCCATGAAAACCGCAGGCGCGTTCGTCAACCCGAAAGGCATGACCAGAAACTCGTAGTGACCGTAGCGTGTTCTGAACGCTGTTTTGGAGACGTCCTCATCCCGGACTCTCAGTTGATGATACCCCGACCTTAGATCAATCTTCGAGTAATAGCTCGACCCTTGCAGCTGGTCGAATAAATCGTCGATGCGTGGAAGAGGATAGCGATTCTTCACAGTCACCTTGTTCAACTCTCGGTAGTCTATACACATGCGGAAGGTTCCGTCCTTCTTCTTTACAAATAGTACTGGAGCTCCCCAAGGCGAAGAGCTAGGACGTATGAAACCCTTTTCCAAGAGTTCTTGCAGTTGCTTAGACAGTTCTTCCAGTTCGGTTGGAGCTAAACGATAAGGTGCTCGAGCTATGGGTGCTGCTCCTGGAGCGAGCTCGATCTGAAATTCGACCTGGCGATGAGGCGGTAACCCAGGTAACTCTTCTGGAAACACTTGAGGGAAGTCGCGTACCACAGGAATATCCTCAATCTTTTTCTCTTTCTTCGATGAATCGGTAACGAGAGCTAAAACAGCTGTGTGGCCCTTTCGTAAGCACTTCTGAGCCTTCAAGAAAGAAATGATGCCGCTCACGACTCCACTCTTGTCGCCTTGAACTTCGAGAGGTTCTCTACCAGAACGGGGAATACGAATGATCTTCTCCTTGCATAGGATCTCTGCTTGCTGTTGGGATAACCAATCCATACCGATGACGATGTCGAAACTACTCAGAGTTATGGGAATGAGATCGATGGAGAAAGTCTGACCAGCGAGGATAAGATTACAACCTTGAACTATGTGCGTGGCCTCTAAACTTTTACCGTTAGCTAACTCTACGACATGTTTAGTGTTCAAAAGTGTTGGTGCGCGCTTAAGCATTTGACTAACTTTCAGGGACATATAACTGGTATCCGCACCCGAATCAAATAGTACAGTAACATAAAAGTCGTCGAGAAGAAACTTACCCATAACAACGTTGGGATCATTCCTGGCATCACCCTGCCCAATCACGAATGCTCGTCCCCTAGCGACGTTGTTCCCATCATCGTTGTTTCCCCCGTTGTTGTTCCCATTGCCCTGGTTGTTGTTGTTCTGGTTTCGGTTCAGCTGAGGGCAATGTCTTTTGTAGTGACCTTCAGCGCCACACTGAAAACATCCCTTATTGCCCTGTTGTTGATTCTGCCGTGCTTGCTGCTGCTGCTGATTTTGATTTACAGGCCGTGGGCTCCTACAATCCTTGGCCTCATGGCCCACCCTGAAACACCTTTGACAACGGACCTTGTTACACTGGCCACTGTGGTGCTTGTTGCAGTTGTTGCACTTTGGGAGGTTCCCTCGATAACCACCCTGCTTGTGACTGCCCGAAGATTGCTGACTAGGACTCTGATAGTTGTCAGTCTTTCGCTGCTGAAGTTGAGACTGAACTGAAGCCGATCCTTTGCTGGAATCCCCCTCCCATTTCCGCTTGTTGTCACTGAGAGTAGCAGGAGTAACCGAAGTAGTAGCGGTAGTTGTAGCGTTGATGCGTTTAGGCAACCTGTTCTGCTCCACCGCTTGATCAGTGAGATGGTGAGCCAACTGAACAACCTGCTGGTAGGTGGCATGATTGGCGGAAGTCACATGGATTTGGATCTCTGGCACCAGACCCTTAAGATAAAGTTCGATACGCTTGTCCACCAAGGTAGGACACAGTAATGCAAGCTCATTCGATCTCTTTGTATACGCCTCAATTTCAGACCCTGTCATCTTGAGGTTGAAGAACTCAACTTCCAGCTTATGTATGTCATCACGACTACAGTATTCTTCCTTGATCATCTCTTTGAAATTGTTCCATGGGGTGGCGTTAGCAGCAACCAACCCCAGTATTTGGACCTGTGCTTTCCACCATGTGAGAGCTAAACCCTCGAGAGTACCGGTAGCATATTTCACCCTGCGTGCCTCAGGGCATTCACACATTTCGAACACAGACTCTAGCTTCTCGAACCAATGGAGAAGGCCTACGGCTCCTTCAGTGCCGCTGAAAGTAGTTGGACGACAGTCCATGAAAGTCTTTAAAGTGCAAACAGGTGGTTGACCTGTTGTGCATAAGAGTTAGGATAAGATAAAACGCGAGAGTTGGTTTAGGAATGTAGGATCTAAGGATCCTAGTGTGAGTTGTAACTGCAGGGTATACCTCCTGCTTGTGCGGCTGCAACTGCCGCAGTAACTCGTTCGTTAATGAGGGCCGTCAACTGGTCCTGGGTCATGTTGATACGTCCAGACATGATCTTCATAGTAAAGATAACGTAAGTAAGATAGGTTCGCGAATAGTGCGATGACAGAAGAGAGTAAGCACACAAGTGTTCTCATGCAACAACAATTAGTGAGCAATGTAATCTAAGCATACCACGAGAACCGTCGTGTTCTCTCTCCTTTAGGCGATTTGTGCGATTTGTGCTTCTTGTTCTTCGATTTCCCTTGTTTTTTCTTGTGATCTTATGCATAACAGTCTGTGATTAGACCTTGATCTTCCAAGTGTCTATAACGAACTCGTTAGCATTTGGGATCGATTAAGAACTAGGGTTTTTCTTTTGTTTGTTTTCTTGAAAATCGCTGCCTTAGTAATAAATTCTGAAACCCTAATTTATTAATCTAGTAGCCATTGATTGCGGTTAACTGAGATTAACTTAGCTAGATTGATGACACTAGTTTAATCGATCAAGGGTTGAAGTTTTGTTCTAGGGTTTAAAGGATTACGGGTTCGTTTGTTTTCGGATTTCGGCTCTTGATTGTGTGTTTCTTTTGTCGGCTGCTTAGGGTTCTGATTGTTACTTGACGGCGTATTAGGGTTTTACGTGTGCATGTGAAGAATTGGCGCAGCTATGAATTCGAAACCACCAGATATTAATGACATAGATTTGTCACTTAATACTGATTACAGGGATATGTTTATGAAGCCGCCTTCAATTATAACGTGGTTGGGAAGCAAAATCCTGAACATTGATGGAAAAACTATGGCTCCGAGAAGAGGTGTGGTAACGAGTAATAATCATGAACCTCGGATATTCAATGTGATTGATGAACTCCAGAAAATTACGGTGCCTGTTCAACCTGATAAGGATAAGCAGGATGAGCCGGAGCCAGCTCATGTTTTTGGATCGGTCTCTTATGCTGCAAAGTTGAAATCTAGTGTGGTATTCAAAAGTGAAGTAAATTTTAGGATGATGGAGTCTGGGGAATCGCACCAAGAAGCTGATGTGGTCATTCCTAGGGAGGTCGTTAAGAAGGTTCAAGATAGATTTGAGAATGTGTTATTTGGTTATTTTTTGGGTGATAGATTGCCTTTTCCGGTAGTCGAGTATTACGTTAAAAATGTATGGGCGAAGTTTGGGTTTGCAAAAATAATGATGAATTCGGAGGGCTTTTTCTTTTTCAAGTTTGACAACAAAGAAGGCATGAATAAAGTGCTTGAAGGTGGTCCGTGGTTAATCCGAAAGGTTCCGTTGTTTCTAAACAAATGGTCTCCATCCACTAGTTTAAAGAAGGAGGGCATTAAATCAGTTCCCGTGTGGGTTAAGCTTCACAATGTTCCTATTGCAATTTACACTGATGATGGCCTAAGTCTGCTGGCGTCGAAAATTGGGGTTCCTAAAAGTTTGGATAGTTACACGGCTGACATGTGTGCTAAGAGTTGGGGTAGGAGTAGTTTTGCTAGAGCGTTAATTGAAATTAATGCGGAAAGGGAGCTGAAAGATCATATAGTCGTTGCAATTCCAAAGCTGGATGATGAGGGTTTCATTATGGAAAAAATTTCCATCGAGTATGAATGGAAACCTAAGCGATGTTCTTCTTGTTGCATATTTGGCCATAATGATCAAAACTGTCCGAAAAAACCTGAACCAATTATGAAGAAAGTTACTATTGATGATGACGGGTTTGTCACAGATAGAAGGAAGGTCGCAAAGTTTGGTACTATGAATAAAAAACAAAAAACAAAGTTCGTATACAGGCCAAAGCCGAATAAGAATGGAGCGAGCTCTTCGGGTACGAAAAATGATGAAGTTCCGGTTGTAAAGAGTACTAATCAGGTTAAAGTGTCAAATGCTTTTGAGGTGCTAGACTCGGAAGGTAGAGATGATGGTGACGGGGAGGAGAACATACCTAATAAAAAGGATGGTACGGATAAGAAGGGGAATCAAACGGCTCAGGTTATAGAAGAAATTCTGGAAAACACTCCTACGGAAATGGCTCATTTTATGTCTAATGATCAGCGTGTTGATCTCTCTGAGGGGGCAAGCACTCCCGGTAACAATGGTTTAAATGGGTAGCATTATGTCATGGAACATTAGGGGCTTGAACCGGCCCCTGAAACAAAGTGAGGTTCGAAATCTTGTTGCTGAAAATAATCTTGAATTGTGTGCTATTCTTGAATCGCATGTGGATGTTGGTAAACTTGCTAAAGTGTGTAAGTTTGTCTTTCGTAATTGGAATTGGACTTCAAATGGTGGGGTGTGTCATCGTGGTACCAGAATCATTCTGGGATGGAATGCTGATATTTTGGATGTTATGGTTCTTGCTCAGTCGGATCAGATTATTCATACTCAGGTTATTTTTAAAGCTAGCAAGAAAATACTTTTCTGTTCATTTGTTTATGCAGAAAACAAGTATATAGATCGTAGACTGCTATGGGATGATATATGTAAGCACAAAGTGTTTTGTCATGACAAGCCGTGGGTGGTTATGGGAGACTTTAACTCAGCTCTTAACATTGATGACTCGTTATCTGGGGTATCCAAACCGTCCATTGGCATGCGTGAATTTCAGGAGTGTATCCAACAAGCTGAATTAATGGATATCAATGCGCATGGTCTTCAGTATACTTGGAATCAAAAGCCGAAGAGTGGAGGTGGCTTATTGAAAAAGATAGATCGAATTATGGGTAACGTTATGTTCTTGGATCTGTTTCCTAATGCTTATGCTATGTTTCATCCGTACCGTATGTCGGATCACACGCCTTGTATTCTAAAAATTCTTGGTAATAATGGGTTTCGGCCAAAACCTTTTAAGTTTCCAAATTTTATTGCCACTAAACCGGAGTTCAAGGAAACTGTTAAGATAGAGTGGATGAAAAAATATGAGGGGGTAACAATGCTTTCGGTTGTAAAGAAAATGAGGAACTTAAAGCCTAAGTTGAGAAAGATTTTTTTCAACCAAGGAAATTTGCATATGAAAGTTAGTAATCTGAGAAAGAAACTTGATGAGCTTCAGGTACAGGTTGATGGTAATCCGTTTGATGTGCAACTTCGTCAGTTGGAAACTCAATGTCTTAAAGATTTTGAAGCAGCGGCATATGATGAGGAGTGCTTTCTGAAGCAAAAGTCGAAGGTAGAGTGGCTTTCTGCTGGGGACTCAAACACAAAATTTTTTCATAACACTGTGAAATCTCGGAATGCTAGACTTAAAATTCATAGTGTTATGGATCTTTTGGGGAATAGGCATGAAGGCGAAAGAGTTGCTGATGCTATGGTTCTGCATTATTCGAACTTTTTGGGTATGGAAAATCCGGTTGAACCAGCTAATTTGGAAAACTTGTTTTCCAATATTCTTAGCAATGAAGACGCAGAGCATATGATTCGTCCGGTTACTCGTGAGGAGGTTAAAGCCGCTATGTTTGATATTGGAGATGATAAGGCCCCTGGGCCTGATGGATATACTTCGGTTTTCTTCAAGAAAGCATGGGATATTGTTGGGAACGAAATTACTGATGCGGTCTTACAGTTTTTTGAAAACGGTAAGCTTCTGAAACAAATTAATCATACTATACTTGCTTTACTTCCGAAAAAAGACATTCCGGATTCGGTTTTGGACTATAGGCCGATCTCTTGCTGTAATGTTTTGTACAAATGTATTAGCAAGATTATTACTGAACGTTTGAAAGGTAGTTTGGATTCTCTTGTCAGTATCAATCAATCAGCGTTTGTTCCAGGACGGAAGATTACGGATAATATTCTTCTAACTCAGGAGTTGATGCATAATTATCACATTAACAGGGGGCCGGCTAGGTGTGCTTTCAAAATTGATATCCAGAAAGCATATGATACTGTCAGCTGGAAATTTTTGGAGGACGTTCTGACTCGATTTGGTTTTCATAGTAAAATGGTGAACTGGATCATGACTTGTGTGTCTACAGTTTCGTACTCTTTGAGTATTAACGGCAATCTGCATGGTTATTTCAGGGGAAAACGTGGATTAAGGCAAGGTGATCCAATGTCGCCTTACTTATTCACGTTAGTTATGGAGGTTTTAACGTTATTGCTTCGACGAGCAGCTAGTATGTCGTTTAAATATCATCTTCATTGTGCGAAAGAGAATAATTAATGTGTCTTTTGCGGATGATTTATTTATTTTTGTGCATGGTGACATCGGCTCTGTTAAAAAGATTAAGGATGCACTGGAGAAATTTACGAACATGTCAGGTCTTGCTCCAAGTCCTGCTAAGAGTACGGTGTTTTTTTGTAATGTTCCTCACTCGATAAGGCAGGAAATTCTTGATATAATGCCGTTTCAGGAGGGTGTTCTTCCGGTCCGTTTTCTTGGGGTCCCGCTTATCTCCTCAAGACTTTTATATAAGGATTGTAGGATTCTCATTGAGCGTATGGAGAAAAAGATAGTCAATTGGGTGACAAAATCTTTGTCTTTTGCTGGTCGGTTACAGCTTATTAACTCGGTTCTCTCTTCCATGCACATCTACTGGGCCTCTGTTTTCATTATCCCAGCTCGGGTTATCAGTGAGCTTGAAAAGCGTATTCGAAGATTTCTGTGGAATGCTGGTTCGGAAGGAAGGATTCATGCTAAGGTAGCATGGAAGGATGTGTGTTTGCCTAAACATGAAGGCGGATTGGGCATTAGAAGTATTTCTGATGTAAACAAATCGCTCATGGCAAACCATATTTGGAGTATCATCTCGAAAAGGGAGTCTATTTGGGTGCGATGGATCCATAATTATAAAATTAAAGGGAGAAATTTTTGGGAGATTCCGTGCCGTGGGAGTGTGAGTTGGGGTTGGCGAAAAATCCTATCTATTCGGCATATTATTCGGCCACACATATGGTCGTCTATTAAAAGTGGTGCTCAAACTAATGTTTGGAGTGATATGTGGTGCTCGCTAAGTCCTCTTAGTTCGTTTATATCTCCTCGGTCCATTGCTAATGCTGGGTTTTCGTTACAGTCTTCTGTTGCGGAAGTTATTGATCAGAATGGTAATTGGAGGTGGCCCCAAGCTTGGATGGATCTTTTCCCGGTGTTATTCACGATTTCGGTCCCTTCTATTGTTCCTAATAGTGTGGATCGGCTCATTTGGAAAGACTCGGAAGGGAAAGTAAGTGACTTTAAATCATCTCAAGTCTGGAATACAATTCGGAATAGGGATAATCAAGTGATGTGGTGTAACATGGTTTGGTTTCCTCAATGCATCCCGAGGCACTCGTTTCATTTGTGGCTTGCATTTAGAAACAAATTAAAAACGCAGGATCGTTTGGCAGTTTGGGAAGCAGGTAGTCTTACGAATTTGAATTTGATGTGTTGTCCGCTGTGTAATTTTGATCGTGATAGTCGGGACCATTTGTTCTTCCGATGTGCTTTTGCGGATCAGGTGTGGAGTAATGTTAAGGAGGTTGTTTCGTTGGGGAATGTGGACAATTCGTGGCATTCGATTCTAATTTGGGTTGAAAAGCATGCTTCTTCTAAGAAAGCAGATCATGTTGTGAGTAAGCTGTTGATTGCGGCTTCGTCGTACTACATCTGGCAAGAGAGAAATAATAGACTATTCAAGAATAATAAAAGAACAGTGGATCAAGTTGCTGAGATAATTAAAAACACGGTTCGGTTGCGCCTGATGGGGTTCAGATTTCGGCTGGCTTCAGTAAAGAATAGGATTTTTAAGTCTTGGAAGATTGAAGAGATCGAAGATAATGTAGTAGATCCGGGCTAGTTGTTTTTGTCTTCGTGTGTGTTTGGTTGTTAGTATGGTCGTTTTTTGGTTGTTTCGTTTGTTCTGGTTGTGTTTTTGTTTGGTGTTCCTAGGCTTGGCATGTCAAGTTTAGTAGGTGTGTCGTTTTGACACACCCTTGTACTTATTTGTTTCATTTATAAAATTCATCGGGGTAACCCTTTACCCAAAAAAAGCATACCACGAGCAAAGTTCTATGTAGTTCTAGCATGTAGGCAATAAACATAAACCTTATTACCTAGGATGTTGAGTCTTGCACGTGGAGCGAAGAGTCGTTGTGGATCGTTGAGAGCACTGTTCTGGTTATAGTCTGGTTTTAACAAAACCCGTTTTCCCTTTATTAAAACCGAGTTCTCTATAACCAATGGCTCTGATACCAATCTGTCACACCCCCAAAATCCACACGCGGAGTATCACCGCTTGGAGGCGTGGCTGACCAGGATCAAGCCACCAATCATATAGAACAATGTATAAAGTAAAAGTAATTGCAAATTAACCCAACCAATCCATATGAAAGGTGTTCCAAAACATAAATATGTTATCACAGTATAGCGGAAGCGTATAATTAAACCCAACATAATAAAGTATGAAATGTCATAATGTCAAATCAAGTATTCACGATCCTTGTCCACAACGACTGCGCCTCCCGTGCAAGCTCCATAAGTACCTAAGGTCCTGCAAGGCATGTAACAGAGGATCAACAACTAGTTGAGCAAGTTCACAGAAAGTAAATGCGTAATAGTAAGTTCGTATGTATCATGTGGCTCTACTGGGCCGTTAGTACGTTCTATTGGTGGGGGCTTCCCATAATGTATAATCACTAGACTAGTTGTATCCGTAAGTATCCTTCCCAATCCGAGGATAGTAATAAGTATGAGTATATGTATAAGTGTCCTTCCCAACCGAGGACAGTACGTATCGAGTACGTAGGTTTAGCGCTGGTGTCCTTCCCCATCCGAGGACATTAGTACCTAGGATTTTTGTATGTGTTAACACTAGTATCCTTCCCAAACCGAGGATAGTACGTATGTTATATGTAGATTTTGGCACAGGCATCCTTCCCAATCCGAGGACCGTGGTAAGTAGTCTAGTAGTGATGTGAGTACAAGCAATCATTCAATCCCATTCCCAACCCACCTGGGGAATCCCATGCCTTGGTAAGAGTGTGAACTCACCTTGGTTTGCTCGGTATGCTAAGTATGCGCTCAAAGTAAATCAATCACGTCCTAGAGTATGCACGTATACATAATCAGTTTGTGTTCAAGTTGTTCACGTATAAACATGTAGCACGTATCCACAATCATATACAAGATGGTTACACTTAACAGCAGTTAAATATTCCAGTTAACACTTAACAGAATTAACTCAAGTTACTGTGCTGGTACATATTGGCGAAACACACATGTTGGCGAAACACAATAGTTGGCGAAACACAATATTGACGAAACACATTCGGTTTCGTCGTGGCCTTGTTTGGCGAAACAAGATTCTGATTCGTCGATTTGCTCTTGGCGAAACACTTCTGTTTCGTCAAGAGACCTGTTTCGTCGAACAGTCAGTTACGTCTTAACAGTTACGAATCATACAGAAACCCTAATCATTCTAACAGCCGTCATCAGTAACAGAGATCATATGAAGATCTATGTGCATGTAGGATCATCATAACTCAATCATCCAAGAATCATTGTCTAGCATAAACCCTAGTTTATGAATATAACATATCAACTAACATACAACATCATATCATTGAACCCTATCAAGATGCTAACGTTCATTCAGAATCAGAACATAATAAAATATCCAGAACCGCAGCATTCGATTGTCATAAGTTTCGCATAGTATTATTTATATCCACTACCACATTCATATCGAAATCTACATCATCATCCTCACAAGAACCCTAATAATTAACATGCATCGGTTACGAATATACATCATCCCAGCAGAAGCACATGACACAAAAACACCTACACAGTTGAAAGATTAATCACGACACATGGATTTACTAACCGAGATGATGGTTTGATCGCACAAGGGTTTCCGGTGGGTTCTAGGTTGCCGTCACACAGTAGAGAGTCCTCTAGGGTTTCAGATTACTCGAACATATGAAACAGGAGGTTGGTTCACGTAATAATATGAGAGTTTACGTACTGGGCCCAAGCTGGGCTTTTTGGCGAATCTGGGCCGGCGAAACAGTCTGTTTCGTCGAGTTCGGTCTTGGCGAAACAGATTTGTTTCGTCGAGTATGTTCATGGCAATCACAACTCTGATTCGTCGAGCATTACGTGATTTAACAAGTGTTTTATAATAATTCTAATACTATCTTATACAACAACAAGTAGTCACATGTATGCACAATGATAACACGTTTCATTAAAACACAACGTATACAATTACAAGTCCAACAAGTCAACTAACTAAACAGTCAAAGTCAACGTGCAATAAATGTGAAAATGGAAGTCGGAAACTCGAGTTGTCACACGTTGATTTGGAATTTCGTCCCGAAATTCTGTAGTTGTAGCTTCAGCCTCAGTAGTAGTTGCATTGGTTCCGAATAACTGGGGATATTTGAGTTCCATTTGATCTTCACGCTCCCAGGTAAACTCTGGGCCGCGGCGAGAGTTCCAACGAACTCGTACAAGAGGGATTCTCGTGTTCTTGAGGACCTTAACATCCCGGTCCGTGATTTCAACAGGTTCCTAGACGAAGTGCAACCGCTCGTCGATAGTGAGTTCCTTCAAGGGAACTATGTGGGTCTCATCTGACGTACACTTCTTCAGATTCGACACATGAAAGACGTTGTGAACTGCACTGAGTTCAGCTGGTAAGTTCAATCTGTAGGCTACCCTGCCTATCTTCTCAATGACTTCGAAAGGTCCGACGTATCGTGGATTGAGCTTGCCGCGTTTTCCAAAACGAACCACACCCTTCCAGGGCGAAACTTTGAGTAGCGCTCGATCCCCAACTTGGAATTCGAGTATTTTTCTATCTTTATCGGCGTATACTTTCTGACGGTCATGAGCTGCCGCCATGCGTTGTCGTATTTGAGCAATCTTTTCAGTAGTATCCACTACCATTTCTGGACCTGTGATTTGACTATCTCCCACCTCTGCCCAACAGAGAGGTGACCGGCATTTACGCCCGTACAATGCCTCGAATGGAGCAGCTTTAATGCTGGTGTGGTAGCTGTTATTGTATGAAAATTCCACAAGTGGCAGATGTTTCTCCCAACCATTGCCAAAGTCAATTACGCACGCCCGAAGCATGTCTTCTAGAGTTTGAATAGTGCGCTCAGACTGCCCATCGGTCTGAGGATGATACGCCGTGCTCATGTCTAAACGAGAGCCAAAAGATTTATGCATTGCTTGCCACAGTTCTGAAGTAAAACGTGCGTCACGATCAGAGATGATGGAGGTGGGCACCCCGTGCCTCGAGACCACTTCTTTTAAGTAAATGTCTGCTAAGGTAGAGAACTTGTCTGTTTCTTTGATAGCCAAGAAGTGAGCAGACTTTGTGAGTCGATCCACGATCACCCAAATAGTATCATTTCCGCGCTGAGATCTAGGTAGGCCAGTAACAAAGTCCATGGAAATTTGCTCCCATTTCCATTGTGGTATCTCAGGTTGTTGGAGTGGTCCTGACGGTTTCTGATATTCTGCCTTGACTCTCGCACAAGTCAAGCATTTGCTAACGTATGTGGCTATGTGGGCCTTCATGCTAGGCCACCAGTATGTAGTTTTGATATCGTGGTACATTTTATCCGAACCAGGATGTACTGAGTAGCGAGACTTGTGAGCTTCATCCATTACCAGCTCGTGTAAGTTGCCGTACAGTGGGACCCAAATGCGTCCTGTGACGTAGTAAGCACCATCTTCCTTCTGTTCTAAGCGTTGCCTTGAGCCGCGCAGGGCTTCAGCCCTGACATTTTCTGGTTTCAATGCTTCTATCTGAGCATCTCGTATCTGGGAAGGAAGACTAGACTGTATGGTGAGTTGTAAAGCTCGTATGCGCTTAGGTGCGGTGTCTTTTCGACTAAGGGCGTCAGCCACAACATTGGCTTTGCCTGGGTGGTACCTGATTGAGCATTCATAGTCATTTAGCAGTTCGACCCATCGTCGTTGTCGCATATTCAGTTCCTTCTGTTTGAAAATATGTTCGAGGCTTCTGTGGTCAGTGTAGATAGCACATTTGGTACCATACAGGTAGTGTCGCCATATCTTAAGTGCAAAGACAACAGCTCCCAGCTCTAAATCATGCGTAGTGTAATTCTGTTCGTGAATCTTGAGTTGGCGCGAAGCATAAGCAATAACTTTATCCCGTTGCATCAATACACATCCAAGACCCTGGATAGATGCATCGCAGTAGACCACAAAATCGTCCGTGCCTTCAGGAAATGAGAGGATAGGTGCGCTACAGAGTCTATCCTTTAAGTGTTGGAACGCTGTTTCCTGTGCATTACCCCAACGGTAAACAACACCTTTCTGTGTCAGTAGTGTAAGCGGCTGAGCAATCTTTGAGAAGTCTTTGATGAACCTTCTGTAATAACCCGCCAAACCTAAGAATTGGCGTATTTCTGTTGGTGTGCGAGGTGCAGGCCAGTTCTTAATCGAATCCACCTTGGATGGATCTACATGAATCCCATCCTTGTTTACCACGTGGCCTAAGAAGTGGACTTCACGAAGCCAGAAGTCACATTTAGAAAACTTAGCGTATAGCTGTTCCGTTCGCAGAAGTTCCAGTATAAGTCGTAAGTGCTGCTCGTGTTCCTCCTGACTTTTCGAATAAATCAGGATGTCGTCGATGAAAACAATGACGAACTTGTCGAGATAGGGTTTGCACACTCTGTTCATAAGATCCATGAAAACCGCAGGCGCGTTCGTTAGCCCGAATGGCATGACCAAAAACTCGTAGTGACCGTAGCGAGTTCTAAATGCTGTTTTGGAGACGTCCTCATCCCGGACTCTCAGCTGGTGGTATCCTGACCTTAAGTCTATTTTGGAGTAGTAGCTCGACCCTTGCAGCTGGTCGAATAAATCATCTATTCGCGGAAGAGGATAACGATTCTTGATCGTCACCTTGTTGAGTTCACGGTAGTCTATACACATCCTGAACGTACCGTCTTTCTTCTTTACGAATAACACTGGAGCTCCCCAGGGCGAAGAGCTTGGACGTATAAAACCCTTTTCCAAGAGTTCTTGTAGCTGCTTTGACAGTTCTTCCAATTCAGTTGGAGCTAAATGATAAGGTGCTCGAGCTATAGGTGCTGCTCCTGGAGCGAGCTCGATCTGAAATTCGACTTGACGATGAGGCGGTAACCCAGGTAATTCCTCAGGGAACACTTGAGGAAAGTCACGTACTACAGGAATATCTTCAATCTTTTTCTCTTTCTTCGAGGTATCTGTAACGAGTGCTAATATAGCAGTGTGCCCCTTGCGCAAACACTTCTGAGCCTTCAAAAAGGAGATGATGCCACTCACGACACCACTCTTGTCGCCTTGAACTTCGAGAGGTTCTTTTCCAGAATGAGGAATGCGAATAACCTTTTCTTTGCATAGGATCTCCGCTTGTTGTTGAGATAACCAATCCATGCCAATGACGACGTCAAAGCTACCCAGGGTTATAGGAATAAGGTCGACGGAGAAAGTCTGACCGGCGAGGATAAGATTACACCCTTTAACTATGTGTGTGGCCTCTAGACTTTTACCGTTAGCTAACTCTACGACATGTTTGGTGTTTAAGAGAGTTGGTGCACGTTTTAACATTTCACTAACTTTTAAAGACATGTAACTTGTATCCGCACCCGAATCAAATAAGACAGTAACGTAAAAGTCGTCTAGAAGAAACTTACCCATAACTACGTTGGGATCATTCCTTGCATCACCCTGACCGATCACAAACATACGGCCTCTAGCACCATTGTTGTTATTGTTCCCACCGTTGTTGTTGTTCCCGTTGCCCTGATTGTTGTTGTTGTTATTGTTCTGGTTCTGGTTTAACTGAGGGCAATCCCGGTTGTAATGACCTTCAGCCCCACACTGGAAGCATCCCCTGTTTCCATGCTGCTGCTGCTGAGGCTGGTTTCGTGGAGCAGGTGGTTATTGTTGCTGGTTCTGATTCGCAGGTCGTGAACTCCTGCAATCTTTAGCCTCGTGACCCATCTTAAAACATCTTTGACAATGTTCCCTGCGACATCTTCCGCTGTGGTGTTTGTTGCACCTTCTACACCATGGGTGAATTCCCCGATATCCACTCTGCCCTTGACTACCTGATGATTGCTGATTCGGACTCTGGTAGTCATTTGTCTTGCGATGCTGTGCTTGAGACTGAACAGAAACTGATCCCTTGCTGGAATCCCCCTCCCATTTTCTCTTGTTGTCACTGGGAGTAGCAGGAGTAGGGACAGCAGTAGTGGTAGCACTGATGCGTTTTGGCAGCTTATTCTGTTCCACCGCCTGATCCGTGAGACGGTGAGCCAACTGGACAACCTGCTGGTAGGTGGCAAGGTTTGCTGAAGTCACATGACTTTGGATCTCTGGCACTAAACCACCGAGATAAAGTTCGATACGCTTAGCTGGAGGGTCCACCATAGTAGGACACAGTAATGCTAGCTCATTTGATCTCTTTGTAAACGCCTCAATCTCTGACCCCGTCATCTTGAGGTTAAAGAACTCGACCTCCAGCTTATGAATGTCGTCACGACTGCAGTATTCCTCTTTGATCATCTCTTTGAAATTGTTCCATGGGGTGGCGTTAGCTGCTACCAACCCTAGTATTTGTACCTGAGCTTTCCACCATGTGAGGGCTAAACCCTCGAGAGTGCCAGTAGCATATTAATTGTTTCATAACCATGGCATACAAATGTCTATGTCAAATATCCATGTCAAATGTCTATGTCAAATATCCATGTCAAATGTTTATGTGAAAAATGTCTATGTCAAAATGTCATGTATGGCAAGTGAAATGTCTCAACTAAACCATATACACAGAAACAAAATATTGAAGTAAAACATGGTTTAAATCAATCTTATGTCTTTGTGGAAAAATGCATGCAAATATTTAATATGAACATTTATGCGGTATTGTGAAAAATGCATACATCCAAGCCTTGTGACTGTGGTGATAAACCCTTTAAACAAATTAAAGGTCTATCTGTCTTATATCATCGAATTCGGTCATTCCTTTCTGTCCCCTTTCCCTGGGATGTCCGGAACGGGAGTTGTCAATTCCTATGGTACCACTACCTACTAACGAACGGCGTAGCTAATGTTAATGAATGTATTGTCCCATGTAAACAAACCAAATGTCATACCAAAATGTAAACATGTGAAAACAATGCACTAAGTATGAAATCAGATGAACATACATAGCGTGAAATGTCATGTAAAACAATGTACTAAGTAATGCACATAATGGGCACACCTAGCAGGAAATGTCATGTAAAACAATGTACTAAGTAATGCACACAATGGGCACACCTAGCATAAGATGAAATGAAATCATGTACTATAATGTACTAACGAACATAGCAGGTATATGATGTGAAAACAGGAAAGCATGAAAGTAACAAGTAGGCACATGTGTTCCACCCCAAAACGTTTGGAAAACAGTAAAAGAGGGGTCTATGTACTCACATGTGATTGCTCAGATGTCTAAAGATAATCACCAAGTAATGCTAGAGATCTCGGAATCAAACGGCACCTAGTATAGGTAACTATGTTAATAAACCGGGCCTAAATCGGATGATTGGATAGAATGAGGTTTCGTAAACCAAACGAGTGTAGAGACTCGTGTCATTTGGTTTAACAAAGCCTACATACTAAATGAAACCTAACATAATTGTTTACGACCCATTACGACCCGTTTAGGAAGCTTATGCTACTTTAACGCGTCGTTCGCGTGAAAAGCGTTCGGACCGCCTAACTAGTCCTATGACAAATGTTATATGCCTAAACATGTTACATAATCAGTTATGTGACAAAAGTTTAGGTTACATATGCTTAATTACCAATTATACATGAAAAGGGTATTCTGGTAATTTACCTAAGGCATATAAACTACCTATCAAACAACTACTTAAACGAAGCGACCATAAGGTATAACCTCGTAAGGTTATTTCCTATATACTATGGTCACCTAATGTGTTTGGTCGGATCCTAATGATCGACCAAATGGGTCGGGTTCGAAAGTATAAGCGATTGTTTAGATCGCTTACCTTACGACCCTATATAAGCACTAAACTAAAAGTGACGAGCTAAGCATGCTAAAACATGCTTAACTAAGTTTAGAAAACAGGTTTGGTATCAAAACAAACGGTTTTGATACCCATAAGTAGTTTGGTTACAAAATACGCAAGAATACGTATTCTGACCGAAACTACGGCTCGTCACGGAGCCTAGATAACGTGGTAATCAGTAGGTATAGTCACTAAGGACTATAACCATCGTGATCACGCTCACGTTATGAAGTTCAAACGAACTTCGCATCGACCATAAATTGGTCAATGCAGAAAGTCAAACAAAGTTTGACTTTCGGACTCGAAAAGCAATAAAAGAACGAAAGAATACTTACGAAGGGTCCCCGAATGCTAATCTAGATCAAAATAGCTCAGGTATGAAACAAAGGTTTCAACTTAGAGCACAAATGATCAGATTCTTGTGAGAAATGTGTGCAAATGTGATGGGTATTTATAGATTTCGGGTAACCGTTAAGATCGTTTCATGAAAACCGTGCTCGAATCTCATGCGTACATTTGTCAAAATGTTATGGTTACTGAAAATGGCCTATTAAGAGCTGAAAGGGCAAGTTTAGAACTTGTGGTTGTGGTTTAATCAGCTGAAAATCTGCTGACTGTTTGTTATTATCTGATCTGCAGAACCCATACGCATCGTAGGGCAAAAAGTGCTACGCATCGTAGCCATACAAGTTTGGCAGATTTACACTTTTGGTCCCTGTTATGCAATAAGGTCATTTTCGACACGTTTAAGGCCCGTTAACCCCATTTCAAAGCTCTAAAATGAAGTTAAAGTATAGGGAACTTAAAATGTGTTCAAAAATATCTCGGATGTCGGTTCGTTTGGCCGTACGGTCACGATGTTCGCTTAATTACGACGGAATACGCATAAGCGCGAAAAACGATCCAAATGACGCGACGAATGGATTTTTTTTATGGTGAACACTAAAATATAATATAGTCATGCTTACATAAATTTTTGGATGTCCGGATGTATTCAGAACGTAAGTTATGCGCGAAAATGCAAACTTGTGCACTTTTTGACACTTTTAGTCCCTGAATGACCCAAAAGTTTATTTTAGCATACCAAACCCCTCAAAGCCTATTTCTAAGCTATGTAAAGGATATTTATGGTATGTTTAACTTATGGTTATGTTCCGGAATGTTCGTTACAGTTCAAATTGACATACTTTTGCAGTTTGTCATATTTAGTCCCTGTAAGCGAATTAACTTGTTTTTGCCATACCAAAGCCTTCAAAACTTATTTCTAAGTTATGTAAAGGTTATTTAAGGTATGTTGAGTATATGTTGATGTTCCGGAGTATTTCTCGCATTAAACTGCGTACGTTTACGCACTAGTTTGCGTATAGCTCTCCAGAAAGTGATGTAGAGTTTGGAATTGAACAAAAGTCAAAACATGAAAAATGTAAAACATAACAAAACAAACATTGTGATCAAATAACATTGTTTTATTGATAATAGAACTGTTCATAGTGATTACAAGCATAGTTGTTACAGTCTCCCCTACTTGTGGAAATTTCGTCCCGAAATTTATTTAGAGGAAACTCGTGGAAAAAGATGTGGATATTTCGCCTTCATTTGATCTTCGCGTTCCCAAGTAAACTCAGGTCCACGTTTAGCTTCCCAGCGAACTTTGACCAAAGGAATGCGCTTGCGTTTAAGCCACTTGACTTCACGTTCCATGATTTCCACTGGTTTCTCAACAAATTTCAGTGTTGTGCCAACACGAATTTCGTCAAGCGGTATGGAGAAATTCTCATCAGCTGTACACTTCTTGAGATTGGACACATGAAAAGTTGGATGAACATTTCCCAGTTCAGGAGGTAACTCAAGTCTGTAGGCTACCTTTCCGATTCTTTCGATGATCTTGAATGGTCCAACATATCTAGGTGCAAGTTTTCCTTTATTTCCAAATCTGATCACACCTTTCCAAGGTGAGACCTTAAGTAATACTCGATCACCGACTTGAAATTCCAAGGCTTTGCGTTTTGGATCCGCGTAAATCTTCTGACGGCTCTGAGCTGCCTGAAGGTTATCGCGAACTTTCTTTACCTTGTCAGTTGTCTCTAAAATGAGGGCAGGTCCAGTAAGTTGAGCCTCGCCGATCTCATTCCAGCATACTGGTGAACGACATTTTCGACCATAGAGAGCCTCGAAAGGAGCCATTTTGATGCTGGTGTGATAACTGTTGTTGTAGGAGAATTCAATCAATTTAAGATGTGAATCCCAGCTACCACCAAAATCGATCACACAAGCTCTTAGCATATCCTCCAGAGTCTGGATTGTTCTCTCAGATTGACCATCCGTTTGCGGATGATAAGCTGTGCTCAGATTAAGTTGGGTCCCCATAGCAGATTGCATGGTTCTCCAAAAGTGAGAAGTGAAACGAGCATCTCTGTCAGAAATGATGTTCAACGGAACACCATGTCGAGCTACAATTTCATCCACATAGATTTGAGCAAGTCTGTCAGCAGGAAAATCCTCACGGATTGGCAAGAAATGTGCTGACTTTGTAAGACGATCAACGACTACCCAGATGGCATCATGACCTTTCTTAGTGCGTGGAAGTTTGGTAACGAGATCCATAGTAATGTTTTCCCATTTCCAAACTGGGATCTCTGGTTGCACCAATAAACCAGAAGGACGTTGATGTTCAGCCTTTACCTTAAGACAAGTAAGGCATTTTGACACGTATAAGGCAATGTCTTTCTTCATACCAGGCCACCAATAGTGAATACGAAGATCCTTATACATTTTATCTGAGCCCGGATGAATAGAATAACGAGACTTATGGGCTTCATCCATAAGCAAGGTACGAAGATCATCTAGGCTTGGGACCCACAAACGGTCCATGAAGTAATATAATCCATTGTCCTTCAGTTCCAGATCAGGTGTTATGTGATAAGGAAATTCCTTATCCATCAAACCTTAGGAAACACAAGATTGTTGAGCCTGAGAAATGCGGGCTTGAATATCAGATCGAGCTTGAATAACAGATTGAACACGTACACAATGAAGCTTAGTACGTTCCTTGCGACTCAATGCATCAGCTACGACATTCGCCTTACCAGGATGGTAGCGAATTTCGCAGTCATAGTCGTTTAAAAGCTCAACCGAACGTCGTTGCCTCATGTTGAGTTCTTTCTGATTGAAGATATGCTGAAGACTTTTGTGGTCAGTGAAAACCACACACTTTGTACCGTACAAATAGTGTCTCCAGATCTTGGGAGCGAAAACAACTGCACCCAACTCAAGATCATGAGTGGTGTAGTTCTTCTCATGTATCTTCAACTGCCTCGATGCATAGGCTATGACTTTGTTCCTTTGCATCAGAACACAACCAAGACCCAATTTCGATGCATCACAATACACGACAAAATCATCATCACCCTCAGGCAATGATAGAACAGGCGCATCGCAAAGCTTCTGCTTCAAGTGTTGAAAAGCTTCCTCTTGTTTGTATCCCCAATAAAAGGGCATTTTCTTCTGAGTTAGAGCAGTTAGAGGAACTGCAATCTTCGAGAAGTTTTCTATGAAGCGGCGATAATAACCCGCTAGACCAAGAAAAGAACGAACTTCAGTAGGAGTAGTAGGCGTATCCCAATCCTTAATCGCACTGGTCTTGGAGGGATCTACATGAATACCCCGTTCGTTGATAACATGCCCCAAAAATTGAACTTCTTTAAGCCAAAATTCGCACTTGGAGAATTTGGTGAAAAGTTGTTCTTTCTTTAGGAGTTCTAGGGTAAGACGAAGATGTTGCTCGTGATCAGCTCGCGTCTTAGAGTATATCAAGATGTCGTCAATAAAAACAATGACGAACTGATCCAAATAAGGTTTGCAGACCCTATTCATTAAGTCCATGAAAACAGCAGGAGCATTAGTCAAACCGAATGGCATGACTGTGAATTCATAATGCCCATAACGAGTGCGGAATGCTGTCTTCGGAATGTCTTCTTCTTGCACCCGAAGTTGATGATATCCAGATCCCAGATCAATCTTCGAAAAATAAGAAGCGCCTTGTAACTGATCAAAGAGATCATCGATGCGAGGTAGGGGATATCGATTCTTGATGGTAAGCTTGTTAAGCTCACGATAATCGATACACATCCTAAAGGATCCATCCTTCTTCTTGACAAAGAGAACGGGAGCACCCCAAGGTGAAAAACTGGGACGGATAAAGCCTTTGTCAGAGAGCTCCTGAAGCTGTTTAGACAACTCTTGCATCTCAGATGGTGCAAGACGATATGGAGCTCTGGCAATGGGATTTGCACCAGGTACGAGATCAATGTGGAACTCGACTTGGCGTGCTGGAGGTAGACCAGGTAAATCTTCAGGGAACACTTCAGAATAATCCCGAACGACAGGAATATCTGAAATAGACTTACCCTTGCCTTTATCTTCTGTAACATGTGCTAAGAAAGCCACATAGTTCTTCCGCAAATACTTCCGAGCCTTAAAACAAGACATGAGTTTGAGACCACCGATAGGCTTCTCACCTTGAACCTGCAGAATCTCGCCTGACGAAAGCGGCACACGAACAATCTTCTCAGAACAAACTATCTCTGCGTGATGCTTGGATAACCAATCCATTCCCACAATAACGTCGAAGCTTCCGAGTTGCATAGGCGTGAGATCGATAGGGAAAAGATGATCATTTAGGTTCAACTGGCAGTTGCGTAGAACAGAATCAAGATTAATGGGTTCACCACTAGCAACTTCTACTGTCAAAGGTTTTCCTAGTTTCTTTCTAGACACTCGAAGCATAGGCTCAAAAGACAAAGACACGAAACTCTTATCGGCACCGGAATCGAAAAGAACAGATGCAGGCTGATTATTAATAAAGAACGTACCGTTCACCACATTATCGTCAGCCTGTGCCTCTTGGGCATTCATGTTAAAAACTCGGCCTCGAGCCGGAGCCTGATTCTGGTTCTGGTTCTGGTTCGCCAGTCTTGGGCACCGATTCCTATAGTGGGTCAGATCCCCACAATTGTAACAAGCACCTGGTGGGTATTGTGGTCGTGCAGCTTGACCCTGTTGCGGAGCAGGAGGCTGAGCAACTTGTTGAGCCGGGTTCTGAACCGCGGGATTTTGAGCAGACCGACAAACATTGGCAAGATGGCCTGACTTCCCACAGTTAGTACAGAAACGGCATGGAAGTTGCGGCTGGTGGTGACTATTGCATCTATTGCACAAAGGTGCATTCCCTGAATAGGGTTTCTTTGCTGGAGGCTGTGCAGGTTGGTTGGGAGCTGCCTGGTTAGCTTGGGCAGTAACAACATAGTTTTGGGAAGCCTTACGCTTCTTTGCCCTCTTCGAAGAACCAGAGTTCTTTCCATTCCCGTTTTGACCTTTCTTGCTATCCACCTTGTCAGCCGATTGTTCCTTGCCCTTGTCACCCTTCCGGTGTAACTTGTTCTTCCGGATCTGCGACTCAGTCAATGTCGCAGATAACTCGATCGCCTGATGAAGTGTGGCAGGGTTACTACCAGTAAGAATGTCTTGTACCGAGTCAGGTAGGCCATCGATGTATCTTTCGATAGCCTTGTCAAGTGGGGTAACCATTGTCGGGCAAAGCAAACTCAACTCTTCAAACCGATCATTATAAGCCCTGTGCTCACCACTATCTTGCTTCAAAACATCAAACTCTTTCTCCAACGCTCGCTGCTCATGGCGAGGACAGAATTCCCTCATCATAAGGGCTCTAAGTTCAGCCCAGGTCTGTGCGAGAGCAACTTCTGCACCTCTGTCTCTCATAACCCCGTTCCACCATGTCAAAGCCCTCTTCTGAAATACGCTCGAAGCAAACTCGACTTTGCGATTATCCGGACACTGCACATGGCGAAAAGTATTCTCACTGCTCTCGAACCACTGAAGAAGCCCAGTCGCTCCCTCAGAACCACTAAACTTGAGTGGTTTAGCCAAATTAAAATCCTTGTATTTGCACGGACCATTGTTGTTGTTGTTGGCTTGTTGCCATTGAGCAAAGAGATTTGGGAATTGAGCAGCCATCTGCTGCGCAATAATTTCTGCCAGTTCGGCAGTAGCTATCTGGTTCTCGCGTCGAGGAGGCATTCTAAAAGAGGAAAACATGAAAAGGAACGAGTGAGATGATTGGATGAAAAGAATGAGATGATAAAAACAAGAATTGCAAAAAACATAGATGGTGGTCATTCGTCCGTATCACAAAGCAAACAAACGACTCACAGTGACTAATCAAAGTAAATGGGTCAAAAATAATGTATAATGAAGACATGCTCGCCTATAAGTGAACACTCACTCCAAGAATTCCCAGGTAAGCACAACTGGTCTCGCGTCTGGTTGAGATGTATACGAAGTGCTTGCCTAGACAGAAAACCCAGAATACAGGCATTCACCCTTCCAGTTTGCACATGTTCACATTATTTAAAACCCACAACGTTTGACGGGATTTTGAAAATTTGAAGGCACAAGGCCAAAAACCAATACTGAAAAGGGTTCAAAACCATATAACAGAGGGTTCAAAACCTTACAATTGAGGGTTCAAAACCTTGTAATAAAACTTTCAAAAACAGATGATTGTTTTTCAAAAATCTATTCGGAAAATTTGGTTCTTGTTTTGATAATCACCTAAGGATAGGTGATGTACATGTTTTAAGATCTAAACACAAGATAACTTGTGTTAGGGTCCTAGAAAAGTTATAGTCTAGGTCAAAGCATTACTAATAACCTAATTCCCTATAACCATTGGCTCTGATACCAACTCTTCTGTCACACCCCGACCGTGTAACATACAAAACGTGGCGGAAACGTCGGGGAGTGTTGTAACAGAATTAATTGTTTCATAACCATGGCATACAAAGTTTTATTTATTTATTAAACAAGGGTGTTACATTGTCTTGAACAGTAAACAAAAGAGTTTATAACATAATTAAACATAGTCTATCTTCTTTTAAAGTCTCTAAGGCACAGGTCCGCCCTAGTATCGAGATCAACATCCTACGGAAAAGCTCCTGAAAACACATGTGAAAATAGGTACGTCAGCATAAAAATGCATGTGAGATACATAGGTTTGTAAAAATAGGATTCATGACTTATGTTTAAGAAAAAATGTTTAGTCATGAACCTTGTAATTTGCTTTGTCTTGTAAATCATTTGAAAACAATAAGATCAGATGATATGTATAAATAAATGTAAGGTTAAATGAATGACCATGTAAAAATGTGTTTGTATAAGATAAGTTGTTTGTAAATCAATGTCTTGTGAAAAATATGTTATTTATATAAAATGTTCTATGTCTCAATATTGAAATGATTCAAATAACGTTACGACATGTAATACCATACAAACACTTATATATAGGAAGTACCAGCGGCGTATCCACCATGCTTGTATCATATTACACACGCATCGTTAACTTAATCACTTAATCAAACCAAACCAACCAATGTAAGAAGTCTATGTTTAAACCAATTGTCAAATGTATTGAATAATGTGTCAAAGTGTTTATGTCAAGATGTAAATCATGTAGTGTGAAACAATTGTCAAACATGTTATATGTCAAATGTAAATTATGTCAAATGTCTATGTCAAATATCCATGTCAAATGTCTATGTCAAATATCCATGTCAAATGTCTATGTCAAATATCCATGTCAAATGTTTATGTGAAAAATGTCTATGTCAAAATGTCATGTATGGCAAGTGAAATGTCTCAACTAAACCATATACACAGAAACAAAATATTGAAGTAAAACATGGTTTAAATCAATCTTATGTCTTTGTGGAAAAATGCATGCAAATATTTAATATGAACATTTATGCGGTATTGTGAAAAATGCATACATCCAATCCTTGTGACTGTGGTGATAAACCCTTTAAACAAATTAAAGGTCTATCTGTCTTATATCATCGAATTCGGTCATTCCTTTCTGTCCCCTTTCCCTGGGATGTCCGGAACGGGAGTTGTCAATTCCTATGGTACCACTACCTACTAACGAACGGCGTAGCTAATGTTAATGAATGTATTGTCCCATGTAAACAAACCAAATGTCATACCAAAATGTAAACATGTGAAAACAATGCACTAAGTATGAAATCAGATGAACATACATAGCGTGAAATGTCATGTAAAACAATGTACTAAGTAATGCACATAATGGGCACACTGTCACACCCCTTTCTATGGCGGAAGCACGAGGTGTGATCCTGAAAGGTTCTCATTGCATACGAAGAGTAAACATGCTACATGCTCGTAAAATAACATCAAATACCATGATTTGAAAACATAAATTTAGCGTTTACATCGCTAGACAGCATAAAACATTGTCTTAAAAGTTTACAACTTTATTCAAAGTTAAACACAAGCGACATCCACGAGCATAAGCAAGACCACGCGCACATCCATCCTAGTTACCTGAAATACATGTGAGTTTTTGGAAAAACGTCAACATAATGTTGGTGTGAATTCATGCTGTTTTGTATTTCATGTTTGTATACTTTGTATGAAAACATAGTTTGTGAGTAAATCAAGTTTTCATATATAAATCCAGTTTCATGTGTACCCCACGTACCCATGTATAATTCAATCTTTTCTTGAGTACCCCACGTACTTCAAGTTATATATCAATCCTCTTGAGTACCTCACGTACTTCAAGTTATTCATCAATTCTCTTGAGTACCCCACGTACTTCAAGTTATTTATCACTTTTTGTATGGTATGAATTTTATGTAAATACCGTATTTCTGTACTTATCAGATTGTTAATGGGTTGCAAAGCCATTAACATGTGACACGTCATAGGAAGTCACCAAACCTAAGGCATTTAATTGGTATATTCTGAGACACAAAAGCACTTCCTCGGTTCTCGCCCCGACCGGGAGTGTGGCTGCCAGGCACCCGTTAGATCTAACCTTTTGTTCTGCGGTCTGAATGTATACGTTGATTAATGGTGCTTCTGTACCCTATTCGTGACACTATTTCTCATAACGCATCCTACTTGGTTCTCGTCCTCACCAAGCGCGTTTCTTGTTATCATTTCTCATAGCGCCTTATACTTGGTTCTCGTCTCACCAAATGCGCTTCTCATATTCATATATTTCGTCACACTTGGTTCTCGTTCTCACCAAGTGTACTTCTTGTATTTATATCATACCATTTATAAATATTGTACATTTGTACATGTATTTCACCCCCGAAGTTATAAAAACTGAAAACAGTTAAAGAGAAAAGGGGGAGCATGAACTCACAACTTTGCGTTCCTAGCGTCGTAAACTCCACCGGATTTGCTTAATTAACGTCGTAACCTATACGCGTTTTTTTTAACGTTAGTCACTAGACTTGTGTCGCACAAGTACAGTCACTCTCTTTTGTACATATTCTTGTGTTAAAAATATTCTATATTTTTAACTACGTATCTTACTTATATTATTTTCTTCAAAAATAAATATAAGTCTTTTGTGTTTTGCACTTTGCACCCGAATTATGTTTCTTGTATGTTGTATGTGTATTTTTATATTTCTACTCCTCATGAGTATTTAGTGTATTTTAAAGTCTTAATACACTAGCACGTATAACACATACTATATACACTTAACACACAAGTTGGTGATCAAATAATATATATTTTTCTCTCAAAAATATATACTTACTATCCATTTTTATTCTTGAAGAAATCCTCATTTCTTATCATCAAAAATCAGGGAAACCTTAGTAATACTCTTAAACACATTTTTAGGGAATAAGTTTCTCAAAAACTTATATTTTTCTAAGTGTCAAAATTTATAAAAATTTTGACAGAGTTTCCCCTAAAAATGGAGGTTTCCCACGTTTTCAAAACGTGTGTTTATTTTCTTTTAAATCATCATCAATCATCAATAATCAGCAACAACAATTATCAACAATGATCACTACTTTTCCCCACTTCATGAACTTGGATATTTACCAAGATTGTGTAGTATCTTACTAGCACATTTAGTAAGTCTTGTTATCTTTAAAAATAAGTTTAATTTCTTAAAAATCTTATTTTTAAAGAATATGAAGTTTTACAACTTCTAGTCGGTTTTTACGAAAACTATTTCTTCGTCAAAACTTTTGTTACACAAGTATTCCATACACTTGTTTGTTCACAAAAACCACTTTTGTTTGTGTAAGATCCGGTTTAGAACATGTGATTTGTTTTGATGCTTGGTCTTTTGAAAATACCACTTGTAGATACATAGATCTACTAGTTTTAGACACTTTTGTACAAGTTAAAACATTTTTACACAAGTTCATGGTTTATGTGTGGTAGGGTTTCACCTTTTAACCCTTGTTACTTCTAAAATAGCTTTATGTTAAGATCCATGATCTTACCGAACCGGGTTAAACGATGATCCGAGCTACCACATCATAGATCGGGTCTAGATAACCATATATTTCAAATACTACAACTTTTACACAACATATATGCTTTTAACCACCATTTTTCATGCTTTAGTAGACTTTTGTGCATCTTTTCGCATTTTAACGAGATTTAACCAACACAAATCCTTTTAACCACTTTAGATAAGTTCAAATATGAGTTTTAAGTGTTATACCTCTAGCTCAAGGCTAGGGAAGAATCTAAGCACAAATCGAGTGGATAAAAGCAAAGTAGAGAGGTCCTTCGCGTTCCGATTGCACCAAGGTTCCTAATATGCGACCCTTAACACTTGTAGATGCTTGAAATATGAAGACCAAGATCGAAAATATGATGGATGGAATAGGGATGCTTGGCCGTGAGCTTGGTAGAGAGAAAGAGAGAGTTTGAGTTGTTGGTTAAGTGTGTGAATGATGATGTTGTGTAATACATGGATCTTATAGGCAATCTTAGTGTGCATTACCCAATGGTAATTGTGTTAATTAGATATTAGACAAGTAGGGACTAAAATAATCAAGAGGGTACAAAGTATGTCCCCCATGGTTGGGGCCGGTTAGGAAGGGGGGGGGGTATCCGGTTAGATAGTAACTAAACATTAGGTATTAGTTACGTTAAGTTTAGTGTTTAACCCCGTTACTAATGTGTAGTGTAATATAAAGGGTGTTAGGGCATTCGGGGACCCTAACTAGCTCAGAAAAGTATAAACAATGTCATTGACATTATTTTTATGTTCCGGGTAATCTCCGGTTGTTCGGTTACATACCGATTCGTTAAAGTGCTAAATTACACTTTTTAGTGTCTATTAAGTACCCTTCTTGTACTCTTTCAATTCCCAACACTTAGGGAAATATTCTGGATAATAAAACGACATTTCTGCACAACATTCATATGTTTAATTGCTGAATTATTGCTGAATTTTATAAATTCTGCACTTAAAGTGCGTTTCGGGTGCTTTTTAGTGCTTATTTTTACTTTCGTATTGCATATATATTAACCCTTGTATGTACTCTTGGGTTTTAATGCATTCCTGTTGTCGGACCTACACCTAGGCCTCAGTTATAATGTCTGACTGCTTTCTGCAGTTCTGTTGACACAGTGTGTCTTACCGGTGAGTTTACTATTATTTTTGACGCAACGCTCTCGTTTATGCTTAAAGCAATATTTTGTAGTATACAACATGCATGAATTCACTTGTTTAATCATGTGTTCAGACATTGCTGACACTTAAACTCATAATTGCAGTCATTAAGCAATAATTAATGTGTACGGAAATTACCGGTTTGTGCCAGTTGTCACACACACCTAGCAGGAAATGTCATGTAAAACAATGTACTAAGTAATGCACACAATGGGCACACCTAGCATAAGATGAAATGAAATCATGTACTATAATGTACTAACGAACATAGCAGGTATATGATGTGAAAACAGGAAAGCATGAAAGTAACAAGTAGGCACATGTGTTCCACCCCAAAACGTTTGGAAAACAGTAAAAGAGGGGTCTATGTACTCACATGTGATTGCTCAGATGTCTAAAGATAATCACCAAGTAATGCTAGAGATCTCGGAATCAAACGGCACCTAGTATAGGTAACTATGTTAATAAACCGGACCTAAATCGGATGATTGGATAGAATGAGGTTTCGTAAACCAAACGAGTGTAGAGACTCGTGTCATTTGGTTTAACAAAGCCTACATACTAAATGAAACCTAACATAATTGTTTACGACCCATTACGACCCGTTTAGGAAGCTTATGCTACTTTAACGCGTCGTTCGCGTGAAAAGCGTTCGGACCGCCTAACTAGTCCTATGACAAGTGTTATATGCCTAAACATGTTACATAATCAGTTATGTGACAAAAGTTTAGGTTACATATGCTTAATTACCAATTATACATGAAAAGGGTATTCTGGTAATTTACCTAAGGCATATAAACTACCTATCATACAACTACTTAAACGAAGCGACCATAAGGTATAACCTCGTAAGGTTATTTCCTATATACTATGGTCACCTAATGTGTTTGGTCGGATCCTAATGATCGACCAAATGGGTCGGGTTCGAAAGTATAAGCGATTGTTTAGATCGCTTACCTTACGACCCTATATAAGCACTAAACTAAAAGTGACGAGCTAAGCATGCTAAAACATGCTTAACTAAGTTTAGAAAACAGGTTTGGTATCAAAACAAACGGTTTTGATACCCATAAGTAGTTTGGTTACAAAATACGCAAGAATACGTATTCTGACCGAAACTACGGCTCGTCACGGAGCCTAGATAACGTGGTAATCAGTAGGTATAGTCACTAAGGACTATAACCATCGTGATCACGCTCACGTTATGAAGTTCAAACGAACTTCGCATCGACCATAAATTGGTCAATGCAGAAAGTCAAACAAAGTTTGACTTTCTTACTCGAAAAGCAATAAAAGAACGAAAGAATACTTACGAAGGGTCCCCGAATGCTAATCTAGATCAAAATAGCTCAGGTATGAAACAAAGGTTTCAACTTAGAGCACAAATGATCAGATTCTTGTGAGAAATGTGTGCAAATGTGATGGGTATTTATAGATTTCGGGTAACCGTTAAGATCGTTTCATGAAAACCGTGCTCGAATCTCATGCGTACATTTGTCAAAATGTTATGGTTACTGAAAATGGCCTATTAAGAGCTGAAAGGGCAAGTTTAGAACTTGTGGTTGTGGTTTAATCAGCTGAAAATCTGCTGACTGTTTGTTATTATCTGATCTGCAGAACCCATACACATCGTAGGGCAAAAAGTGCTACGCATCGTAGCCATACAAGTTTGGCAGATTTACACTTTTGGTCCCTGTTATGCAATAAGGTCATTTTCGACACGTTTAAGGTCCGTTAACCCCATTTCAAAGCTCTAAAATGAAGTTAAAGTATAGGGAACTTAAAATGTGTTCAAAAATATCTCGGATGTCGGTTCGTTTGGCCGTACGGTCACGATGTTCGCTTAATTACGACGGAATACGCATAAGCGCGAAAAACGATCCAAATGACGCGACGAATGGATTTTTTTTATGGCGAACACTAAAATATAATATAGTCATGCTTACATAAATTTTTGGATGTCCGGATGTATTCAGAACGTAAGTTATGCGCGAAAATACAAACTTGTGCACTTTTTGACACTTTTAGTCCCTGAATGACCCAAAAGTTTATTTTAGCATACCAAACCCCTCAAAGCCTATTTCTAAGCTATGTAAAGGATATTTATGGTATGTTTAACTTATGGTTATGTTCCGGAATGTTCGTTACAGTTCAAATTGACATACTTTCGCAGTTTGTCATATTTAGTCCCTGTAAGCGAATTAACTTGTTTTTGCCATACCAAAGCCTTCAAAACTTATTTCTAAGTTATGTAAAGGTTATTTAAGGTATGTTGAGTATATGTTGATGTTTCGGAGTATTTCTCGCATTAAACTGCGTACGTTTACGCACTAGTTTGCGTATAGCTCTCCAGAAAGTGATGTAGAGTTTGGAATTGAACAAAAGTCAAAACATGAAAAATGTAAAACATAACAAAACAAACATTGTGATCAAATAACATTGTTTTATTGATAATAGAACTGTTCATAGTGATTACAAGCACAGTTGTTACAATCATATAGTAGGTTCTGTAATCTAAGCATACCACGAGCAAAGTTCTATGTAATTCTAGCAAGTAGGTAAGGTAACATGAATAGTAGTATCTATGATGTTGAGCCTTGCACGTGGAGCGAAGCGTCGTTGTGGATCGTTGAGCACTGTTCTGGTTATAGTCTGGTTTTAACAAAATCATTTTCCCCTTATTAAAACCGAGTTCTCTATAACCAATGGCTCTGATACCAATCTGTCACACCCCCAAAATCCACACGCGGAGTATCACCGCTTGGAGGCGTGACTGACCAGGATCAAGCCACCAATCATATCAAACATAATATGTATTAAATGTAAATCAAACCAAACGATATGAAAGGTGTTCCAACAAACATGTTAAGTGTCTAGCGGAAGCATAAAATGTAAACCCAACATAAGTAATAAGTTCAATGTTTAATGTTTCAATATCAGATCCACAATCCGTGCCCACAACGACCGCATCTCCCGTGCAAGCTCCATATGTACCTAAGGTCCTGCAAGGCATGCAGCAGAGAGTCAACAACTAGTTGAGCGAGTTCACAGATAACAGTTCAGTAGTAGTACAGCGTAAGTAGTACTATGTTCGTTCGTTACGTCATGTATTCTATTAGTTTCCATCGCGGCCTCCCCGGGCAGGTATGCGAAGATATTAAGGGATGTTTTTCCCAAGTATTCTAGACTAGGTTTATTTGCATCGCGGCCTCCCAGGCAGGTATGCGAAGATTTGTAAATTTAGTTCGCGGCCTTCCTATGGCAGGTGTGCGAAGTCAGTCATAATATCGCGGCCAACCCTTGGCAGGTGTGCGAAGATCAGTTCAATAAGTGTTACTAGTCTAGTCGTATCTTATCGTTAGGTTCTACCGTCTGAGTATACACAATAATTCATCAAATCCCATTCCCACCCGGGAACCCCATGCCTTGGCTGTATGAACTCACCTTGGTTTGCTCGGTATGCTAAGTGTATGCTCGCAAGTAATCAATCACGTCCTAAAGTATGCACGTATGTGAAATCAGTTTGTGTTCAAGTTGTGCACGTATAAACATGTAGCACGTAATCACAATCATATACAAGATAGTTACACTTAACAGCAGTTAAATATTCCAGTTAACACTTAACAGAATTAACCCAAGTTTCTGTGCTGATTACACATATATTGGCGAAACACAATAGTTGGTGAAACACACATTTGACGAAACACGTTCTGTTTCATCGTGATCTTGTTTGGCGAAACAGGATTCTAATTCGTCGATGGTCCTTGGCGAAACACATTCTGTTTCGCCAAAAGGCCTGTTTCGTTGATTCATCAGTTACGTCGCATAATCAGTTACGTATGAAAACCCTAATCATCACTAACAGCCGACATCAATATTAACAATCATGCAGTAATCATTTGTTCACAGAATCACATAACACAATCCTTAAAGAATCATCGTCTAGCATGAACCCTAGTTTACATATACAACATATCGATTAACATACAACATCGCATCACCGATCCCTATCAAGATGTTAGTGTGTATTCAGTACCAGATCATAATAACAACATTCAGAACCGAGTATTTGATCGTATTAATCTTTACATAGCACTATTATATCCGACTACATCATGCATATCAAAACCTATATCATCATCATACTCTTATAATCACAGCAGTAATACACATCAATTATATACACAAGCATGAATCGAGACACCACAGAAACATGAAACCGATTAACAAACATACACTAACCGATTCGAGATGAACAAACAAGGATTCGAGAGCTAGGGAACGCTAGATTGCCATCAACATAGAAGGAGAGACTCTAGGGTTTCGGTTGTTATGATAAAAGTGTGAAACTGATGTTGTTTTACGTATTAAAACTCGAAATAACATGTTGGGCCCGAACTGGGCTTCGACGGTTCTGGGCTCGGCGAAACAGCCTGTTTCGTCGAGAAGGTTGTTGGCGAAACAGATTCAGTTTCGTCGGAATTGGTTATGGCGAAACACATTCTGTGTTTCGTCGAGTAGCTCAAATCGTAAACAGTTTACAAGTATTCATGCAGTCAAGTAATCATCTCAACTTATAATTTAGCGTGCACAATTACCAGGTAAATAACAAACATCCAAACAGTCAAAGTCAACGTGCAATAAATGCGAATAAAGAATGTCGGAAATTCGAGTTGTCACAGATGCACTGAGAGAACCAAACAAGGCTGGCCCAATTCACCTCCTGCTCCCTATTTCGAACCGAATTCCAAACTTCAGAAGAGGAATACTCGGATAGCTTATCACCTTCCATCCACAAAATCCGATCCTGATTATTTAAGTTTCGCTGATTAAGGTCTAGATGAATAAGCACGGGATAAGTATCTTTCCAAGCATCCGGCCACATCCAAGAACCATTCATATAAACATCCGCCACTTTAGCATTTAGATTGAAACCCTCTCGAGTTATAACTCTAGGAGAAAGAAAGTTGCAAAGCGGACCGATACTACTCCACAAGTCATACCAAGCATACGTATTTTTTCCGTCCCCAATTTGAGACCATACATGCTGACGAATTAAAGGCCTAAGCCGAGCCATCTTTCTCCAACTCCAACAACAAGAAGACGGAACCCTATGATCCCAAAAACTACGACCTCTTAAACGATAAGAATGAATCCAAGCTACCCAAAGCGAGTTCCGGTTGCTTAAGATACTCCAAATATGCGAAACCATGAGAGCTTTATTTACATCAGCTATCCGACGAATACCCAAACCTCCTTCATGCTTCGGCACACACACCGACTTCCAAGAAACTTTCGCTCTACCACGCTGAGAGGGAGACTGAGCCTAAAGAAAATTACGCATTTTTGCTTCCAGTTCCTTAATGACTCTAGCTGGTAAAATAAAAACCGAAGACCAATACACTTGAAGAGCTGAGAGGCCCGAGATGATTAATTGTAGTCTGCCAGCAAAAGATAACATTTTGTTCTTCCAACTATCTATCCGATTTTCAAGACGCTCCATAAGAACACTACAATCCTTGTACAACAGTCTAGAAGAAATAAGCGGAACACCCAAGTATTTCACCGGAAGCATACCCTCCACAAACGGCATGATAGTCAAGATTTCCCTTTTAACATTATTCGGAACATTACAAAAGAATCCTGTACTTTTCTGGGCACTCGGATGTAACCCCGACATTCGAGTAAATTCCGTGAGAGAAGACATAATACATCTAGCCGAACCCACATCGCCTCTAGCAAATAGAAAAAGATCATCCGCAAAACAGAGGTTAACAATTCGCTGTTTTTCACATTTATTGTGAAATCTGAAAGACGAATCAATTCTTGTGGCATGATTGAGAATACACGTCAAAACTTCCATCACGAGAGTAAAAAGATAAGGAGATAAAGGATCACCTTGTCTTAATCCTCTTTTCCCCTTAAAATACCCATGAATATTCCCGTTGACACATATCGAATAGGATGCAGTAGACACACATAACATTATCCAATCAACCATAATACCATTGAAACCAAATCCTACTAACACATTCTTCAGAAAACCCCAATCTACCGTATCGTATGCCTTCTGAATATCTACTTTAAACGCACATCGAGGAGGGCCAAAGTGACGATGGTAATTATGCATCAATTCTTGCGTAAGAAGAATGTTATCCGAAATTTTCCGACCAGGAATAAACGCTGATTGGTTTATGCTCACAATCTGATTTAACGAACCTTTAATTCTATCTGCCAAGACTTTACTAATACATTTTGTGACAACCCTAACTTTCAAGGTCTTATAACGTGACTGGATGTGTGTAACATATACTAAACTGATTAACTGCATGAAGTGTGTTTAACTGAGTAGTTGCATGAAGCCGTTAGAACACCCGTATGAACCAATTAATTAACTAAGAGGACTACCCCCCCCCCCACATTATTATTATCGGCCCGAAACCGAAACCAGTTGTAAGTATGATAAATAATAGTGAGAGCCCAATGATTTGGGCCTAAATGAGAGTATCTCCGTCCAGGAAAAGGGAATATCGCCCAAAGCCCAAACCCTTATTTTATATGTACGTAATGTGCATTCTTTTGTGAGAAAACTTGAAACAAAAACCAAATTAAAACCCTACCCCACCCTCTCTTCCCTGATCGTCGACTTCAACAGCAGACAACCACCCCCATCGAGGCGACCTTGTGTTTTTGTGACACCAGTTTATTAATTCGAGCCCACTTGGTTAGTAAATTCATTTATGTTAATTCTTAAATTATTTGACCTTGTTATGATAATATGGTTGCTTTGGTTGGTACATGGGATCTTTATTATTAATCTGTTATTGTTCTTGATGATCACATGAATTATGCTTATATGTGACATCATATGTGATATTATATGAATTATTATATGTGTTAATATGTTACATGGATTCTGGTTGATTATGAAGGGTGTGAGCCGATTGGATAATAAATGCTAGTAATAATCTGATGTTAGTGGCGTGTTATGTTCATACTTGGGCTATGAGTTGTAATGATGAATAATGCTTGCTAGGATATGAAATTTGGATTGAATCAATTACATGCTGAAACTGTTATAAGTTGTATATGGTGATCTATAAAGTTGCTTATGTTCAGGTTTACTAGATTACATGATTGCTTGATGAGGATAACTATGACTTGAATTAGTTAATATCATGATTATAATCGTTAGGCTGGTAATCCAATAACATGAATATTTAATAGTGGGCTGAGATCCAATAAATTAATTAGTTGCTATGATAATGTGATGGGCTATAACTTGAATTAAGGGTTAACAGTGGGTCGATTTAATTGGAATATGGGAAATTGACTCATGAAAGTCATATTCAGGGGTTATAGTAATTATTATTAGTATATGAACCTTGATGAGATAAAGGGGGCACAAATCTTGGGGTCGGATAACAGTCCTCAAACACGACTGTTACTTGGGCCACATGGGGACGCGGGAATAGTAGGGGCAGCCCACGGTGGACTGTTGGGCTGTATTAGCTATTGGGCTCGAGTAACGTATGAATAAATGAGTCACATATTATGGACCTTTGTATTCAACTGACAAGTATAAATATATGTAATATGCGAATTTGTGAAACACACCAACTGTACGAGATTGTATGCTGTAGCTATTATGTGTATGACTATTAAGTGAATGTCATTATGTTGTATGGATGGCTCTCATGTGAAGGCTGTTATGTTGCATGACTAAATGTTATCATGTGCATGAAACTGAGTGGGTGCTATTTGTGTGATATAAATATATACAAGGAATATTTGGTTAAGGGTTTACGAAACTAATTGTTATCGGTAATTACCTTAGGAACTAATTGACTAACTTGGAATACGTGCTTTAATCTTACCGAGCAAACCAAAGGTGAGTTCACTGCATTTCTCAAGCATGCGTCCCGGTGGTTTGGGACAACTAGTAAACATTTGGAAGGGAATCTTGGGTAAACAGTTAAATTGGGTTTTGGTTATTGAACATGGAATCTATCATTATCGGATTGCCTGTAGGGCAATGGGGTAATTAGTTGATAGCGCTATTAGGTTTGATACCTTGCACCGGGCCGTAAGGACGGGCGCGAACTAATTATTTGGGCATCATTACCAATGCTTGGTTAGGGGCATTGGGGACTGGACACACTTCCAGGTTATTAAGGGACACACTTCCCGGATACATATGGGCACACTCCCTAGGGTATCTCAACAAGTCATAAACAGCATCATATCACAACGTTGAATTGGCTTAACATACATCTGGTAACAAAACACGTTAACAAAACCTTGAACTCACCAGCGTCGTCTGACACACTTGTTTACATGCTTGTAGGTAATTATTGAAGGAACTTGGGAGCTTGCCGTCTGATGCTGCTGGAGTGGTTTTGGTCATGAGAAACAATTACATTGATTTGGTTTTGATACATTTATACACTTATACATTTATGCTTCCGCTCAATACTTTGGTTTTGGTTTAATTTACAAACAATACATTTCTTTCAATTGAGTATTTCAATACATTATTACTTGTGTTTGATATGATTGGTGGCTCTTAGTTGGATCGTTGCACCTCCATTAGGGACATGCCCTAGGTGGTAATTTGGGGGTGTGACAGTTTGGTATCAGAGCCACTTGTTATAGAGAACTTGGTTTTAAAACGTTTTCATAAAACCAGACTATAACCGAATTGATCCAAACGATGACCATGACACTCAGCTTCAGATTGCAAGGTTCGTTCCTCGTTACATTATACATCACATGTTTAGTAGACATATCTATATACATAGCATGCACGATACAACAAGATAGATATCATGACACATCGATAGCATAACACAACACTTGCATCTTGTAAATCCTAGTCTTGCTGTTAGTACATACCTGTGTTGATTGGAGTGGGAGAAACTTCGAACATAAGTTAAGAAGCGTCGAGAGGAGCATGCAAACCGCCTTATTATCATGGGTGCACACATAATAATAATGCGTGGTGCATGCAATTCCCAATGAGGCTTAACGAGTGCAAGAGGGAATCTCCCCTACTGTATGTGAACTTGAAAGTTGTAGACTTTAAGGTGATACTTGATTCTATCTCATTCTGAACTATCATTTGATCGATGCGAAACCTGATAACCTATAGGAGAAATAGTAGAGATTGTCTCCTACACGAATGTGATCTTTCCATTTTTTTCCTTTGAAACCTTTCGAATTCCGATGCTATCGAGTATTACCTGAACACCCAACTGAACGCCTAGTGGACTGTGTAGAGTGCTAGGTGCTTATACGAACATCCCCGAGTGGGGTGATGCACAACGATGAACGATCTATATCTTTCCCATTTTTTTCCTCATTTGTTGGAACTTGACATATTGACGTCTCGAATCTCGAATCACGACCATTTCTGTAATGCCCTCGCAACAGACTGTGTAATACATAGACAACTTGAAACATCGTTGGATGAGAGGGTAAATGTAGTACTTCACCAACCTCAAATATTGGACGACTCTGATGACCGGCAGCGAACACCAACGAATAGAATACAATCGACTCTTTAACCTCTTCCAGTGACTCATGGGAGTCAGCTTTTACGAATCACTCGGAACGTAAGTAATGACAATCGAATACGGTGTGGAATGCGCCGCTGTCAGCACAATGAGTAGCATCTTAGAACGTGGCACAGAACAGTAGAAGATGGATCCTGTCAGTGGAGGATCATAGGACTCCGCTTCATGAAACAATAAGCAGAAGTAACAGTTACGACAACATCAGGGTACTCGTAATAGTAGCCCTCACTATGGGAGTGAAAAACATTTACCACATGGATTGGCCGTTGGTCAATCAAGACAGCAACAACCAAGGGAACGACGGCAGTACTGGAAATTCTCGTGACGAAAACAACACTGGAAATGAAGCTCATGGAAGGACACTTGGTATTGGCATAGACTATACCAGGCGTAATAGCAACACGATAGCTTGGATGGGTAGCTGTTCGCTTCGTCTCCGATCTGTTTGCCCTGATGTTTCTTGAAACCTCATATGTCCGTTGCGATGTAAACTCGACCATGTGGGACAAGTGTTCGACGTCAACCTTCCTTCTACTACCCTTGATGGTTGCAATACAGTAGTTAGTGTGGATTGGTTATCCAGAGATCGCGCAGATACACCAGTGAGGACAAAATTTTGTGTGGAAAATCGTTATTTGTTCTAAAGCGTCAGAGTGGTACAAAGGATAGCGCCATTTCAGCTATGAAGGCCAGAAGTGTCTACGGAGGGATTACGCCGCTATACTAGCAACCGTTACTGATGTTAGGGCTAAGGGAACAGAGGATCGATGATCCACCAATCATTCGTGATTCCTTTCGGTGTGCTACCCAAGGAACTTTCGGGTTTACTTCAACGACTGTTAGGCGAAATCTCAGCCTGATCTCACGCCAGGGGCAGCCCTGACTACACGCACTCTTACCATCTTGCACCAGGAGGGTTGCAAGAATTGTCTAATCAACTACAGAAACAGTTGGGGAGGAGTTTGTAGGACCTAGTTTTCACTTTGGGGAGCCACAGTTATATTTGTGAAGATACGCCTTTTCGTATGTGTACTGATTATCGAAAACTCATCAAGGTGGCGGTCAAGAACCGTTGGCCTCGATCATGTATTAACAACCTGCCAACCAGCTGCGAGGGTCAAGCCCCATTCGAGGATTGACTAACGAGTGAGCTATCACCAGATGGAAGTTCGAGGGGAGAATGTTCCTACAACAACATATTAAACGCAATGCGGCCAGTGCGACTTGGTATTTCATGACCGTTGGGTTAATCAACACACCAGCAGCTTAATGGATCACATGAATCGACCGTGTTTTGATGAAGTTTTAAATCGCTTCCAGGAGGAAGGAACAACATGGGTGGCATATGTATCTCGTTTTGGAGCTCCTGAGGGAGGAGCCACTCCGCGCGAAGCCTTAATAAATGTAACTTCTGAATTCGAGAGGTAACCTTTTGGGTCATATAATCAACGAAATGGGAATGCGCGTGGATCTCGCTAAGACCCGTTCGAGGATACAGCAATTTCTTGGTCTCGTTTGATGCTATCGCAGATAATCGTAGGATTTTCGAAAGTCATGCAGCTTAAATCTCTTTACCACAGCCGGGTGTTGTGTTCGTGAAAGACAGGACAGGAGGACATCTTTTCAGCTTTCGAATCCCGACTCTGCAATACGCTGAAGCAGCGTCCCTACCCGAGGGTGCGGGTGATTCGGTGGTATATCATTACGGTTCGAATCAGAGTCCCGGTTACACGTCGACGCAACGCGAGAGAGTGATGACTTACGTAATGGAGTTCCAAAGAGGAATTGCACGACACACAACCAGTGGTGGAAACCATGGTTTTTGGATTTACTTGGAGGCATTACTTGGACAATACCGAATGCGTTACTTAGACCGATCACAAGGGCCTCCCGTGTACCCTTGCTTCGAAAGAGCTAAATCAGTAAATAACATCGTTGGATGGAACATTTGGGAGGAATACGACAGTGGAACTTGAACGTGTATGAGCTTTGTAGCTCACTATCGACTCTAACTTACCTGATCAGATTCGCTCTGTTCAAGCTGGGGAGCTGAAGGGAGAAAAATTTTCAAGTTGAACCCATGCGGGGCATGGAGAAGCAACCTTGGTAGGCCGGACCATATTCGCTATCTCATGGAACGAATGTGGATCTCATTATTCAGTAACTGTAGGAAATTTGTATTACGCAAAGCACCCCGGCCTCGATATTCTAGTCGTCTGGGTTTTGATGCGAGACATTAGGATTTATAAGCCTTGTATTGGTAATCGGGCATGAATGCCCACCTAGCTATGCATGGGAATGATGTTTGACTGGTCGGAAAGTCAAGGTACAGTATCAGCAACCAGAAACACCCATATGGAAATGAGAACAGATTGCCGTGGAATCTGGCACTAGTATCCTTACAACTCAAAACGGAAACAGTCTCACCTGGGGGATCGTTGATTGTCTCACGTTATCAGCACATTTTCTTTCAATTAAGGAAACTGAAGAGACTTCACAGCTGTGAATGTTCCTCTGAGAGAGGCGACTTTTAGGCACAAGGTGCCAGCTTCTGTTACCTTTTTTTATTTCGAGCTATACCTGATTTATGACCGGCAATACGCAACACCCTTGGCTCACACCTGGACATGAGCATTACTTATCACTGTAGGGCAACCGGGCAGAGTAACGGACCATCCTGACACGCGAAGACATGCTACGAGCATGCGCGTGATTGACTATAGTAAACAATTGGGAAGGACACTTATCTTTGGGTAAGCTCTATTGCAGCCGTTACCGTCTTAGTATGCATACATGCTCTGTTTGAGGCATTTCATGGATGACAATGCCAACCTCCTTGTTAGACTACGGTGGGTGACAACCTAATCACTGATTCAGAGTTTGTACTCGAACCTCATGGGAAGATTGTCAAGATCGGAAATCGTTTAGCGGCAACATGTGACCATCAGGGAAGCTAATAAGCTTAGGGAACACTGGGAGTTCGCTGAAGATGAACGTAGCGGAAGTCTCACCCTATGAGGGTGCGGTACACTATGGAAAATGTGGCCAACTTAGTTTGCAGTACGCTAGGACATTTGGATTCTGGAACGAATTGATGATACGGCTCGCGAACTCGAGTTACCTGACCAATTTGGTATTGTACACGATGTCGATTATGTCTCAAACCTAAAGGAGCGTCTGTTCGACGCAACACTCGTGACACCCTTGTGAGGAACCCACTGTTAACACAGTCGAATTTCAATCGTGAGAGTTCGTTGGAACTCAAGACGTGGACCGAAGTTACCGTGAGAACGCAAAGATCAGGTGAAGCTCTGTTATCCCCGATTGTTCAAACGATGGAAACAAATTTGGATATCATTGGCGAATTCCAGGACGAAATTTCTTTCAAGTTGGGGATGATGTGGCACCCAACTGATTTCGCAATCCTGTTTTACGTGGTGCAGTTATCTGGATGCTAAGCGCGACGGTGTAATGCTTGATTGTTATTTGTGTAGTATTACATATAGTTTAATTGGAGTTTCTATCGCTTCACTCTTTTGTGTTTATTCGTCAAATTTCGGGACGAAATTTCTTTCAAGTTGGGGATGATGTGACAACCCTAACTTTCAAGGTCTTATAACGTGACTGGATGTGTGTAACATATACTAAACTGATTAACTGCATGAAGTGTGTTTAACTGAGTAGTTGCATGAAGCCGTTAGAACACCCGTATGAACCAATTAATTAACTAAGAGGACTACCCCCCCCCACATTATTATTATCGGCCCGAAACCGAAACCAGTTGTAAGTATGATAAATAATAGTGACAGCCCAATGATTTGGGCCTAAATGAGAGTATCTCCGTCCAGGAAAAGGGAATATCGCCCAAAGCCCAAACCCTTATTTTATATGTACGTAATGTGCATTCTTTTGTGAGAAAACTTGAAACAAAAACCAAATTAAAACCCTACCCCACCCTCTCTTCCCTGATCGTCGACTTCAACAGCGGACAACCACCCCCATCGAGGCGACCTTGTGTTTTTGTGACACCAGTTTATTAATTCGAGCCCACTTGGTTAGTAAATTCATTTATGTTAATTCTTAAATTATTTGACCTTGTTATGATAATATGGTTGCTTTGGTTGGTACATGGGATCTTTATTATTAATCTGTTATTGTTCTTGATGATCACATGAATTATGCTTATATGTGACATCATATGTGATATTATATGAATTATTATATGTGTTAATATGTTACATGGATTCTGGTTGATTATGAAGGGTGTGAGCCGATTGGATAATAAATGCTAGTAATAATCTGATGTTAGTGGCGTGTTATGTTCATACTTGGGCTATGAGTTGTAATGATGAATAATGCTTGCTAGGATATGAAATTTGGATTGAATCAATTACATGCTGAAACTGTTATAAGTTGTATATGGTGATCTATAAAGTTGCTTATGTTCAGGTTTACTAGATTACATGATTGCTTGATGAGGATAACTATGACTTGAATTAGTTAATATCATGATTATAATCGTTAGGCTGGTAATCCAATAACATGAATATTTAATAGTGGGCTGAGATCCAATAAATTAATTAGTTGCTATGATAATGTGATGGGCTATAACTTGAATTAAGGGTTAACAGTGGGTCGATTTAATTGGAATATGGGAAATTGACTCATGAAAGTCATATTCAGGGGTTATAGTAATTATTATTAGTATATGAACCTTGATGAGATAAAGGGGGCACAAATCTTGGGGTCGGATAACAGTCCTCAAACACGACTGTTACTTGGGCCACATGGGGACGCGGGAATAGTAGGGGCAGCCCACGGTGGACTGTTGGGCTGTATTAGCTATTGGGCTCGAGTAACGTATGAATAAATGAGTCACATATTATGGACCTTTGTATTCAACTGACAAGTATAAATATATGTAATATGCGAATTTGTGAAACACACCAACTGTACGAGATTGTATGCTGTAGCTATTATGTGTATGACTATTAAGTGAATGTCATTATGTTGTATGGATGGCTCTCATGTGAAGGCTGTTATGTTGCATGACTAAATGTTATCATGTGCATGAAACTGAGTGGGTGCTATTTGTGTGATATAAATATATACAAGGAATATTTGGTTAAGGGTTTACGAAACTAATTGTTATCGGTAATTACCTTAGGAACTAATTGACTAACTTGGAATACGTGCTTTAATCTTACCGAGCAAACCAAAGGTGAGTTCACTGCATTTCTCAAGCATGCGTCCCGGTGGTTTGGGACAACTAGTAAACATTTGGAAGGGAATCTTGGGTAAACAGTTAAATTGGGTTTTGGTTATTGAACATGGAATCTATCATTATCGGATTGCCTGTAGGGCAATGGGGTAATTAGTTGATAGCGCTATTAGGTTTGATTCCTCGCACCGGGCCGTAAGGACGGGCGCGAACTAATTATTTGGGCATCATTACCAATGCTTGGTTAGGGGCATTGGGGACTGGACACACTTCCAGGTTATTAAGGGACACACTTCCCGGATACATATGGGCACACTCCCTAGGGTATCTCAACAAGTCATAAACAACATCATATCACAACGTTGAATTGGCTTAACATACATCTGGTAACAAAACACGTTAACAAAACCTTGAACTCACCAGCGTCGTCTGACACACTTGTTTACATGCTTGTAGGTAATTATTGAAGGAACTTGGGAGCTTGCCGTCTGATGCTGCTGGAGTGGTTGTGGTCATGAGAAACAAATACATTGATTTGGTTTTGATACATTTATACACTTATACATTTATGCTTCCGCTCAATACTTTGGTTTTGGTTTAATTTACAAACAATACATTTCTTTCAATTGAGTATTTCAATACATTATTACTTGTGTTTGATATGATTGGTGGCTCTTAGTTGGATCGTTGCACCTCCATTAGGGACATGCCCTAGGTGGTAATTTGGGGGTGTGACACATTTAAAAATGACATTACAGCAGGATATAGGACGATAGTCATTGATCCTAGTAGGAGACGATACCTTGGGAATCAGAACAACCAAAGTATGATTAAGTTGTTTCAGCAGTTTACCAGTGTTAAAAAAATCCAGAACAACATTTGAAACATCACCTCCCACAATCTGCCAATGTGACAACTCGAAATTCCGACATCCTTTATTTGCATTTAATGCACGTTGACTTTGACTTGTTTGACTTATAACTGTACACTGATAGTAATTTGAGATGATTAATCGATATGCTATGTGTGACATAAAGTGCTTTGAGTTGGGAACTTGTAAACTGTTGGAACTTGGAACAATCCGACGAAACACAAGTGTGTTTCGCCATGAACATACCCGACGAAACAAAGTTGTTTCGCCAAACCAAACTCGACGAAACAATCTGTTTCGCCGGCCCAGTATTACGCCGAAGCCCAGTTCGGGCCCAGTACTGTTAGACTTGTTATATTGCGTAGAATGATCCCATTCGACACACTTTAGCAAACCAGAAACCCTAGAGCCCCCATTACTGAGTGACGGCAGACTAGAGTTCTCGAAGCCTTGTTAGAGATTAAACCTTCGTACTATAGACCTCGGTTAGTCACATGTTTGCTTAATCGATTTCACGACTCTTGATTCATGCTTAAGTATATGTTTGATTTATGGAATGATTATGAATATGATGATGTTGTTTCGTTATGCATGCTTAATCGATTTCACGACTATATCTGAAACGTAATATTGATTTAGGGTTTCTGTTAATCAAGACCAGATTGTTGATAATGATCATCAGAATAGTAGGTTGATAATGTTAAATCCAGAAATGTTATGTTAGATGGCCTAGGGTTAATTCATGGCTTTAGTTATGATTGGAAATCACGGATATTGATGTTTTGCTGGATGAATATCGTATGACTTGTGTATGTTGATGGTTGTGTGATTCTGTCTGCTAATCGGTGATTAGGGTTTCTGTGATAACGACGTAACTGACTTGCGACGAATCAAACTGTTTGTGACGAAACGCAGGTAACGACGAAACAGGAATCTGTTTCGTCGAGATCTCAACGACGAATCACAAGGGAGACGAAACGGGGTGTTTCGTCGAAGGGATTTATGGCGAAACAGGGGTGTTTCGCCAAGTGGGTAATCAGCAACAGTAACCTGTTTATATCCTGTTTAAGTGTTAACCTGGTTAGTTAACTGCAGTTAAGTGTAACCATCTTGTGTATGATCTGAAATACGTGCTACGTGCTACTTGCTTACCAACTGTGTGTCTATACTTGAACACAAACTGATTTCACATACGTGCATACTTTAGGACGTGATTGATTACTTGCGAGCATACACTTAGCATACCGAGCAAACCAAGGTGAGTTCACACAGCCAAGGCATGGGATTCCCGGGTTGGGAATTGGGTTGGATTATTTGAAATGGATAACTACTCGTACTTACGCTATCGCTAGACTATAGACCATCGTCCTCAGGATAGTCAGGACACTTACGTAAAACCTACGTAACCTAGTATCTACCATTGTCTCCCGGGTCGGGAGGACACTTACGTAAAACCTACGTAAACTAATACCTACCATTGTCTTCCGGGTCGGAAGGACACTTACGTAAAACCTACGTAACACCCCACACGTACCACTGTCCTCGGGGAAGGGCACTCACGTAAATCCTACGTGACCTTGTACGTATTCCTGTTCTCGGATTTAGAAGAACACATGGTTGTAAATAGTCTAGTAAGTACAAACATGGGAAGCCCCCATTAGTAAAGATAAACGTGGGAAACCCCCACTAGTAATACATATGACCATGGGAAACCCCCACTATTAGCACATACCTACATGGGAAGCCCCCACTAAATGCATATATGATTTGTTATAACGAACTTATTAACTGTGAACTCGCTCAACTAGTTGTTGACTCTCTGCTGCATGCCTTGCAGGACCTTAGGTACAATTGGAGCTTGCACAGGGAGGAGCAGGTCGTTGTGGGACATGGATCGATGATGCCATGTTAACTATCTAAACATTTGAATTTATGATTTACTTTGGGTTTACATACTTATGCTTCCGCTACACACTTGTTGATGTTTGGTTTTGAAAACACCTTTCGTATTGATGAATGATTTTTGGTATTTACTTATATGTTCAATATGATTGGTGGCTTGATCCTGGTCAGTCACGCCTCCAAGCGGTGATACTCCGCGTGTGGATTTTGGGGGTGTGACAGATTGGTATCAGAGCCATTGGTTATAGAGAACTTGGTTTTAATAAAGGGAAAACGATTTTGTTAAAACCAGACTATAACCAGAACAGTGCTCAACGATCCACAACGACGCTTCGCTCCACGTGCAAGGCTCAACATCATAGGTACTACTATTCATGTTACTTTACCTACTTGCTAGAATTACAAAGAACTTTGCTCGTGGTATGCTTAGGTTACAGAACCTACTATATGTTACTGCTTGAAAACGCTTACGTGCTCACTCTCTTCTGTCATCGCACTATTCGCGAACCTCTCTCACTCATGTTCTCCTTGATGTCAAGATCATGAGTGGACGCGCTAACCTAACGCAAGCCCAGTTGGCGGCTTCGATCACTGAACAAGTTACTGCAGCACTCGCAGCTGCCCAGGCAGGGGGTGTAACCTGCCATCACCACTTACTCTAGGATCTTTAGATCCTACTCTCGTAAACCAACACTCGTGCTTAAGTATGTTACTCTAACGCACACGACAAGTCAACACGCTCAGCCACCTGTATGCACATACAAGACTTTTATGGACTGTCGTCCTACTACTTTCAGCGACACTGAAGGAGCTGTTGGACTCCTCCATTAGTTCAAGGAACTCGAATCGGTCTTCGAGTGTGTGAATGACCCGAGGCTCGTAAGGTGAAATATGCCACTGATACTCTCGAAGGCACTGCGTTAACTTGGTGGAACGCGCAAGTTCAGATGCTGGGGCTGGCGGCTGCTAATGCCACCCCATGGAATGATTCTAAGGAACTGATCAAACGTGAATACATTAGTTTTGATGCCATCCACAAGCTGGAAGTGGAGTCCTTTAACATGAAGATGACGGGGTCAGAGATAGAGCGTACACGAAACGATCCAACAAACTGGCAATTTTGTGTCCAACTATGGTGGATCCTCCCATCAAGAGCATTGAGCTGTACCTCAAAGGCTTAGTACCAGAAATTCAAAGTCATGTGATGACTGCTAATCTTGCTACTATTCAAGATGTTACTCATCTTGCTCATCGTCTTACAGATCAGGCAGTGGAACAGAACAAGCTGCCTAGACGTATTGGTACTACTACTACTTCTGCTATTCCTAGTGACAACAAATGAAAGTGGGATGGAACCTCTAGCAAGGGTTCGACTACGATTCCGTCCCAGGCACAGCAGTGAAAGATCGATGACAACCAAAGTCCTGGACAGCAACCATTTAGTATTCAAGGGCAGGGTGGATACAAGGGAAACCACCCTAAGCGCAAACGATGTAACTTGCACCACAGCGGACCGTGCAACCGAAATCATGGTCATTGATGCGACAAGCTTGGTCATGGAGCCAAAGATGGTAGAAACTCACGTCCTGCAAGCCAGAACCAACAACAATAGACGCAAGATCTATAGAATCAGCAGCAACAGCAGGGTAACAAGGGATGTTATCAGTGTAGTGCTGAAGGTCACTTCAAGAGACACTGGCCACGGTTGAGCCAGAACCAGAATCAGAACCACAACCAAGGAAATGAGAACTAGGGAAGACAACAACGGGGCTAATAACGACGGCAATGGTGCCAGGGGTCGAGTGTTCGTGATTGGCCAGAGTGATACTAGGAATGACCCCAGCGTTGCGATAGTTTCGACATCGTCATTAGTATGGGCTGGTTATCCCAACAACAAGCAGAGATCCTATGCAAGGAGAAGACCATTCATATTCCACGTTCTGGTGAAGAACCTCTCGAAGTTCAAGGCGACAAGAGTGGTGTCGTGAGTGGCATCATTTCTTTCTTGAGGGCTCAGAAGTGTTTACGTAAGGGTCACACTGCTATATTAGCACTCGTTACAGATACCTCGAAGAAAGAGAAAAAGATTGAAGATATTCCTGTAGTACGTGACTTTCCTCAAGTGTTTCCTGAGGAATTACCTGGGTTACCGCCTCATCGTCAGGTTGAATTTCAGATCGAGCTCGCTCCGGGAGCAGCACCCATAGCTCGAGCACCTTATCGTTTAGCTCCAACCGAATTGGAAGAACTGTCAAAGCAGCTACAAGAACTCTTGGAAAAGGGTTTTATACGTCCTAGCTCTTCGCCTTGGGGAGCCCCAGTGTTATTCGTAAAGAAGAAAGACGGTACGTTCAGGATGTGTATAGACTACCGTGAACTCAACAAGGTGACGATCAAGAATCGTTATCCTCTTCCGCGCATAGATGATTTATTCGACCAGCTGCAAGGGTCGAGCTACTACTCCAAGATAGACTTAAGGTCAGGGTACCATCAGCTGAGAGTCCGGGATGAGGACGTCTCTAAAACAGCATTTAGAACTCGCTACGGCCACTACGAGTTTATGGTCATGCCATTCGGGCTAACGAACGCGCCTGCCGTATTTATGGATCTTATGAACAGGGTGTGCAAACCCTATCTCGACAAGTTCGTCATTGTTTTCATCGACGACATCCTGATTTATTCGAAAAGTCAGGAGGAACACGAGCAGCACCTACGACTCATACTGGAACTTCTACGAACGGAACAGCTATACGCTAAGTTTTCCAAATGTGACTTCTGGCTTCGTGAAGTCCACTTCTTAGGCCACGTGGTAAACAAGGATGGGATTCATGTCGATCCATCCAAGGTGGATTCGATCAAGAACTGGCCTGCACCTCGCACACCGACGGAAATACGCCAATTCTTGGGTTTGGCAGGTTATTACAGACGGTTCATTAAAGATTTCTCGAAGATTGCTCAGCCGCTTACACTGTTGACGCAGAAGGGTGTTGTTTATCGTTGGGGTAATGCACAGGAAACAGCGTTTCAGCACTTAAAGGATAGACTTTGTAGCGCGCCTATCCTCTCACTGCCTGAAGGCATGGACGATTTTGTAGTCTACTGCGACGCATCTATCCAAGGTCTTGGATGTGTATTGATGCAAAGGGATAAAGTTATTGCTTATGCTTCGCGCCAACTTAAGATTCACGAACGGAATTACACGACACACGACCTAGAGCTGGGAGCGGTTGTTTTTGCACTTAAGATATGGTGACACTACTTGTACGGTACCAAATGTGCTATCTACACTGACCACAGAAGCCTCGAACATATATTCAAACAGAAGGAACTGAATATGCGACAACGACGATGGGTCGAACTGCTAAACGACTACGAATGCTCAATCAGGTACCATCCAGGCAAAGCCAATGTTGTGGCTGACGCCCTCAGTCGAAAAGACACCGCGCCTAAGCGCGTGCGAGCTTTACAACTCACCATACAGTCTAGCCTTCCTTCCCAGATACGAGATGCTCAGATAGAAGCATTGAAACCGGAAAATGTCAGGGCTGAAGCCCTACGCGGCTCAAGACAACGATTAGAACAGAAGGAAGATGGTGCTTACTACGTCACAGGACGTATTTGGGTCCCACTGTACGGCAACTTACGCGAGCTGGTAATGGATGAAGCTCACAAGTCTCGCTACTCGGTACACCCTGGTTCGGATAAAATGTACCACGATATTAAGACTACATACTGGTGGCCTAGCATGAAGGCCCATATAGCCACATACGTTAGCAAATGCTTGACTTGTGCGAGAGTCAAGGCAGAATATCAGAAACCGTCAGGACCACTCCAACAACCTGAGATACCACAATGGAAATGGGAGCAAATTTCCATGGATTTTGTTACTGGCCTACCTAGATCTCAGCGCGGAAATGATACTATTTGGGTGATCGTGGATCGACTCACAAAGTCTGCTCCCTTCCTGGCCATTAAAGAAACAGACAAGTTCTCTACCTTAGCAGACATTTACTTAAAAGAAGTGGTCTCGAGGCACGGGGTGCCCACCTCCATCATCTCTGATCGAGACGCACGTTTTACTTCAGAACTGTGGCAAGCAATGCATAAATCTTTTGGCTCTCGTTTAGACATGAGCACGGCGTATCATCCTCAGACCGATGGGCAGTCTGAGCGCACTATTCAAACTCTAGAAGACATGCTTCGGGCGTGCGTAATTGACTTTGGCAATGGTTGGGAGAAACATCTGCCACTCGTGGAATTTTCATACAATAACAGCTACCACACCAGCATTAAAGCTGCACCATTCGAGGCATTGTACGGGCGTAAGTGCCGGTCACCTCTCTGTTGGGCAGAGGTGGGAGATAGTCAAATCACAGGTCCAGAAATGGTAGTCGATACTACAGAAAAGATTGCACAAATACGACAACGCATGGCGGCAGCACGTGACCGTCAGAAAGCATACGCCGATTTAGACAGGAAACCACTCGAGTTCCAAGTTGAGGATCGAGTGCTACTTAAAGTTTCACCCTGGAAGGGTGTGGTTCGTTTTGGCAAACGCGGCAAACTAAATCCACGATATATTGGACCATTCGAAGTTATTGAAAGATAGGCAGGGTAGCCTACAGACTGAACTTACCAGCTGAACTCCGTGCAGTTCACAACGTTTTCCACGTGTCGAATCTGAAGAAGTGTACGTCAGATGAAACCCACATAGTTCCCTTAAAGGAACTCACTATCGACGAGCGGTTGCACTTCGTCGAGGAACCTGTTGAAATCACGGACCGGGATGTTAAGGTCCTCAAGAACACGAAAATCCCTCTTGTACGAGTTCGTTGGAACTCCCGCCGCGGCCCAGAGTTCACCTGGGAGCGTGAAGATCAAATGGAACTCAAATATCCCCAGTTATTCGGAACCAATGCAACTACTACTGAGGCTGAAGCTACCAATACAGAATTTCGGGACGAAATTCCAAATCAACGGGGGGATAATGTGACACCCCAAGAAAACCAGTAATCTTCGCATACATGCTCGGGGAGCCGCGATACGAAACAGGTAAACAACGTCACACTATTAGCTTCCTCAGTAACCGCATGCTAAATTTCGGGACGAAATTTCTTTCAAGTTGGGGATAATGTGACAACTCGAAATTCCGACATCCTTTATTTGCATTTAATGCACGTTGACTTTGACTTGTTTGACTTATAACTGTACACTGATAGTAATTTGAGATGATTAATCGATATGCTATGTGTGACATAAAGTGCTTTGAGTTGGGAACTTGTAAACTGTTGGAACTTGGAACAATCCGACGAAACACAAGTGTGTTTCGCCATGAACATACCCGACGAAACAAAGCTGTTTCGCCAAACCAAACTCGACGAAACAATCTGTTTCGCCGGCCCAGTATTACGCCGAAGCCCAGTTCGGGCCCAGTACTGTTAGACTTGTTATATTGCGTAGAATGATCCCATTCGACACACTTTAGCAAACCAGAAACCCTAGAGCCCCCATTACTGAGTGACGGCAGACTAGAGTTCTCGAAGCCTTGTTAGAGATTAAACCTTCGTACTATCGACCTCGGTTAGTCACACGTTTGCTTAATCGATTTCACGACTCTTGATTCATGCTTAAGTATATGTTTGATTTATGGAATGATTATGAATATGATGATGTTGTTTCGTTATGCATGCTTAATCGATTTCACGACTATATCTGAAACGTAATATTGATTTAGGGTTTCTGTTAATCAAGACCAGATTGTTGATAATGATCATCAGAATAGTAGGTTGATAATGTTAAATCCAGAAATGTTATGTTAGATGGCCTAGGGTTAATTCATGGCTTTAGTTATGATTGGAAATCACGGATATTGATGTTTTGCTGGATGAATATCGTATGACTTGTGTATGTTGATGGTTGTGTGATTCTGTCTGCTAATCGGTGATTAGGGTTTCTGTGATAACGACGTAACTGACTTGCGACGAATCAAACTGTTTGTGACGAAACGCAGGTGACGACGAAACAGGAATCTGTTTCGTCGAGATCTCAACGACGAATCACAAGGGAGACGAAACGGGGTGTTTCGTCGAAGGGATTTATGGCGAAACAGGGGTGTTTCGCCAAGTGGGTAATCAGCAACAGTAACCTGTTTATATCCTGTTTAAGTGTTAACCTGGTTAGTTAACTGCAGTTAAGTGTAACCATCTTGTGTATGATCTGAAATACGTGCTACGTGCTACTTGCTTACCAACTGTGTGTCTATACTTGAACACAAACTGATTTCACATACGTGCATACTTTAGGACGTGATTGATTACTTGCGAGCATACACTTAGCATACCGAGCAAACCAAGGTGAGTTCACACAGCCAAGGCATGGGATTCCCGGGTTGGGAATTGGGTTGGATTATTTGAAATGGATAACTACTCGTACTTACGCTATCGCTAGACTATAGACCATCGTCCTCAGGATAGTCAGGACACTTACGTAAAACCTACGTAACCTAGTATCTACCATTGTCTCCCGGGTCGGGAGGACACTTACGTAAAACCTACGTAAACTAATACCTACCATTGTCTTCCGGGTCGGAAGGACACTTACGTAAAACCTACGTAACACCCCACACGTACCACTGTCCTCGGGAAGGGCACTCACGTAAATCCTACGTGACCTTGTACGTATTCCTGTTCTCGGATTTAGAAGAACACATGGTTGTAAATAGTCTAGTAAGTACAAACATGGGAAGCCCCCATTAGTAAAGATAAACGTGGGAAACCCCCACTAGTAATACATATGACCATGGGAAACCCCCACTATTAGCACATACCTACATGGGAAGCCCCCACTAAATGCATATATGATTTGTTATAACGAACTTATTAACTGTGAACTCGCTCAACTAGTTGTTGACTCTCTGCTGCATGCCTTGCAGGACCTTAGGTACAATTGGAGCTTGCACAGGGAGGAGCAGGTCGTTGTGGGACATGGATCGATGATGCCATGTTAACTATCTAAACATTTGAATTTATGATTTACTTTGGGTTTACATACTTATGCTTCCGCTACACACTTGTTGATGTTTGTGTTTGAAAACACCTTTCGTATTGATGAATGATTTTTGGTATTTACTTATATGTTCAATATGATTGGTGGCTTGATCCTGGTCAGTCACGCCTCCAAGCGGTGATACTCCGCGTGTGGATTTTGGGGGTGTGACAGCCAAGCACTCTTGAAAAAAGCAGCCGTGTAACCATCAGGACCCGGGGCCTTATCATTCCCAATCGAAAACATAGCTAATTTTATTTCCTCCAAAGTAACCGGACGAACCATATGGTTTGCAGTGTCAGACTCCAGCTTTTTAGTAAATAAATCAGGAGATGGCTCTAAAGAAATTTGACCTGCACAGCCTAAAAATTGTTCATAATGGCTGACAAAAGCCTCCGCCACGTTGTCACTTTCAAAAATATTGCCACTCGCATCCGTAATCACCTCAATACGATTAAAATGATTTTTACACTTTAAAGACGTATGGAAAAAAGCCGATTTAGCATCGCCTGCACGGAGCCACTCCACTTTAGATTTCTGCTTGAGGAACCTTTCCTCATCAAGAAGCGCCTCTTTAAATTGACTTAGCATAGCAGCTTCTTGAGCTCGTATAACATCATTCAGAGGATCCATATCAATGTCACGCTGAAGCGCCTCAATTTTTCCACGTAGGTTATCAACCTTCTCATGGAGATTACCTTGTTTAAACAAAAGAGCACGAAGCGAAGATTTCATAAGAGTGAGTTTTTTGATAACTCGAAACTGATGAACTCCATTAATTTGCACGTCCCATTTAGTCTTAACAATATCCAAGAATTCCGGCTTGTGAACTAAAAAATTTGCAAACTTGAAAGGTTTCGGTTTCGGTTTCGATTTACAAGCCGAAAACAGCTTTAACACACATGGACAATGATCCGAGATACCATATGGTTTAAAGATGACGACCGATTCTGGATAAGAGCTAACAAAAGGAGCATTTCCCAACACAATGTCAATCTTTTTCAGCAAACCAATACCATCTTTTGGGTTTTGAGTCCATGTAAAATGTACACCAGTACGATTTATATCAAAAACTTCAATCTCTTCAAGACATTCTCTAAAATCACGCATACCAGAAGTTATGGATGAAGAACCGATAGACTTATCTTCAATATTCAGAGCGGAATTGAAATCACCCATTATCACCCAAGGTTTATCATGAACCAAAGCTTTATGAAGTCTTAAATTATGCCAGAGATCCCTACGAGAGATATAATAATTCGCAGCATAAATGAGGGAGCAAAAAACGTACTCTTGTTAGCCTTACAAAAAACTTGAATATGTAAGACTTGAGCATCCTGCGCAAGAACCATCACATCAAGCTCCATCGGGTCCCACCCCAAAATAATCCGAGCACCTTTGTTACAACAACCCCCATTGGAAGTCCAATCCCATCTACGAAAGACAACCTTGCAAACCTTCTGAAGATTATCCAAACCCACATGAGATTCAAGAATCGCACATAAACTTAACTTATTATCTTTCACCACCTGACGAACCTCATTTTGTTTTAGCGGGCGGTTCAACCCCCTAATATTCCAAACGGCCAAACTAATCATTGAGACACCCCTGAAGAAGGAGTGCTTGCCCCTTTTTTATTAGCATCATTGTTTGGATCTACTTTAAGAAATTCATTCGTCTCATTGAAAACCTCTACCACCTCTTCGTCATCCGAATATTCTGCACCATCATCATCTATTATCCTAGCCGATTTGCTAGATTCCCCAACTTCATCTCTAAGTACATCAAAAGGATTACTAGATACAAAGGCCCCGGCATTGTCCGGTTTCTTGTTACCCCCAACAGATTTGTTAACCGACTTAATGTTCAAAACATGATTCTGCTTATTACCAATCGGCCTATATTCAAATTTTGGCTTAGGTTTAGTAAGAGGAATGCCTGACTTCCTAGCCATCTTTTTATGTTGAACCTCCGTATACCCATCTTCATCAACTCTAGACACCGTCTTCATTTGCGATTTACCATAGTTTCCAGTTTGCCTACCCCCCTTCTGAACGGGCACACGACCTGCTGGGTTCTTTGGGCATGAGTCATCTGAATGACCGAATACACAACAAGCCGAGCATCTAAGGGGGCTCCATTCGTATTCAACGTACAATTTCTCTTTAATAAAACCCTCCCCATTTAACTTGGGAATAGCCATAGTAATTTCCTCTTTAAGATCTTTCTCAGCTGAAACTTCCACAAGAGCTCTAGCAAAACTACTGCGACCCCAGTTATCAACACACATCGAAGTAGTATAAGAATCAAGAAGCTTAGGTTCCCCAATGGCAGTTGCAATCATACTAAGACCATCCTCCGTATAAGCAGCTATCGGAACTTCATGGACTTTCACCCACACCTGAATTTTATTAACTTCCTTTTTCTCAAGCTTTGTAGTTGGTGTCCACTCCTGAAGAAAGAACGGCTGTGACCTTATTATCCATGGACCCGACGCCAACACATCCATCATGCCTTTATGATCAGCAAATTTAAAAAAGAAAAATCCGTTAGCATTCATCATTGCCTTTTGCAGCCCATACTTTTTCCAGTTATTTTTTGCAAAAAATTCGACCACAGGATATGCAATTCGATCTCCCAAGAAGTAGCCATACAAAGTGTTTGCTAACTTATCCTGCACTACCCTGACCGATTCTACCGGTAGAACAACATCACAATCATCATGCTTCATAGAACTAGCTAGAGACCTGAAATTAACCCTAGGAGTGTTCTGAGTCTTCAACGAATCAGCATAGGTTATCGGCTTAACCTGGTTACCATCACCAGCTTTGCTGACATCAGCCCTAATCGGATCAACATTAGTTATATCAGGGTATTGCACAGGGGATATAAACTCGTTTACCACCGGCTGTGTTACCTTCAACAATTCATCAATAACATTAATTGTATTTGGTTCAGTTTGAGGATTCGAAACAATACCCCTACGAGGTAAAATAGTATTGCCGTCAATGTTCACCACTTTACTAGCGATTCCCTTATTAACATTTGGAAGCTTCCCACGATCATGCAAGAGTCTTCCATCAGGTTTTGGACGATCAGACAAACTAGCATCACCTCCTCTCTCCATTAAACTCAGCACCAATCAAACATGCACGATAAACAAAACACCACAGTCACCAACGATCAAGAAAACTGAAAACCCTAATCCTTTTAAAACCCTGTTTACAAACCTACTACCCTTAATCGATTAAACCAGAGTTATCAATCTAGCTAAGTTAATCTCAGTTAACCGCAATCAATAACAACCAGCTTAATAAATCAGGGATTCTAATTGAGGAACAAGGCCGGCGATTTGAAAAAAGAAACAGAAAACCCTAGTTTAGATCGATCCCTAATGCTAACGAGTTCGTTATAGAATTTCGTAAACAAGATTCTAATTACAGACTGTTATGCATCAGATCACAAAGAAAACAAGGATTCATGATGAGCAAAAAATCGCCAAAAAGGAGAGAGAGTTAGGGTTTCGTCACTTTGAATCTCTGGTACTAAGCATTTGAGGTACAGCTCAATGCGCTTGATGGGAGGATCCACCATAGTTGGACACAACACTGCCAGTTTGTTGGATCGTTTCATGTACGCTTCTATCTCTGACCCCGTCATCTTCAGGTTAAAGAACTCCACTTCCAGTTTGTGGATGTCATCACGGTTACAGTATTCTCGCTTGATCAGTTCCTTAAAATCATTCCATGGGGTGGCATTAACAGCCGCCAGCCCCAGCATCTGAACTTGCGCGTTCCACCAAGTTAGCGCAGTGCCTTCAAGAGTACCAGTGGTGTACTTCACCCTATGATCCTCAGGGCATTCACACATCTCGAAGACCGATTCGAGCTTTTCAAACCAATGGAGGAGTCCAACGCCTCCTTCAGTGCCACTGAAAGTATTAGGACGACAGTCCATGAATGTCTTGAATATGCATACAGGTGGCTGAGCGTTCTGGCCTTGTTGCGCGAGGAAGGAAAGACTGGGTTAAGCGCGAGGGTTGGGTCATGAGAGTAGGATCTAACATCCTAGGATAGGTTCGGAATAGCAGGTTATACCTCCTGCCTGAGCGGCTGCGAGTGCTGCCGTAACTTGTTCGTTGATAAGAGCCGTCAACTGGGCTTGAGTTAGGTTCACACGTACACTCATGATCTTCACATCAAGAGAAACATGAGTGAGAGAGGTTCGCGAAAGTGCGATGACAGAAGAGAGTAAGCACACATGTGTTTACAAACAACAGTTGCTACGTTTATCTAAGCATACCGTGAGCAAAGTTCTATGTAATCTAGCAAGTAGGCAATGTAAACATAAATCGTATCACCTAGAATGTTGAGTCTTGCACGTGGAGCGAAGCGTCGTTGTGGATCGTTGAGCACTCTTCAGGTTATAGTTTGGTTTTAACAAAAACGTTTTCCCTAATTAAAACCAAGTGCACTATAACCAATGGCTCTGATACCAATCTGTCACACCCCCAAAATCCACCCGCGGAGTATCACCGCTTGGAGGCGTGACTGACCAGGATCAAGCCACCAATCATATTGAACATATCATAATAGTAACTGTAACACCCAACCTCAATATAACTGGTGTTCAAATCAAAACATAGTTTAAGTAGTAAGCGGAAGCATAATGTTTAAAACCCAAGTATAAGTTCAAAAGTATGTCAAATGTTTAACATGGCATCCACGATCCATGTCCACAACGACCGCACCTCCCAGTGCAAGCTCCATGTGTACCTATTGACCTGCAAGGCATGTAACAACGAGTCAACAACAAAGTTAAGCGAGTTCACAGTTGGTTGTTTAGTTACAGTATTCGTTTCGTAAACCGTATGTTTGTTTAGTAAACTATGTATCGTATTTATTTGTATCGCGGCCTTCCAGGCATGTTTGCGAAGATTTGTGGGGGTTTCCCATGTATTCTAGACTAGTTGTATTTGTATCGTGGCCCTCCAGGCATGTTTGCGAAGTTTAGTATTCGTATCGCGGCCATTCCAGGCATGTTTGCGAAGATTAGTATTCGTATCGCGGCCATTCCAGGCATGTTTGCGAAGATTAGTGTTCGTATCGCGGCCATTCCAGGCATGTTTGCGAAGATTAGTGTTCGTATCGCGGCCATTCCAGGCATGTTTGCGAAGATTAGTGGGGGCTTCCCATGTGTTACTAGTCTAGCTGTATCTATAAGTGACCTTCTCCTAACGAGGTCAGTGGTATGTATTCCAGTAACGATGAAAGTACAAGTAATCATTTAACCCCATTCCCAACCCCGGGAATCCCATGCCTTGGTAAGAGTATGAACTCACCTTGGTTTGCTCGGTATGCTAAACTATGTGCTGGCAAGTAATCAATCAAGTCCTATAGTTATGCATGTATTCGTATAGATTCGCATGCAACCAATGTCACGAAGTGTGTTTAAGCAATCATCGTCATGTAACACATAACAGTTATTTCACGTTCATCCAATCATGCATCATATGACAGAGTTCTTGGTCAATTCTAACATAGTTATTCAATAACACACTTAACAGGGTTATCAGGCTTAACAAGATCAACATACTTAACAAGGTTAACAAGCTTAACAGGATTAACACATTTAACTGAGTTACATATTTAACAGAGTTGCGTGCATAACTTAACAGAGTTAACACTTTACAGATTTAACAAACTAACAGTGTTAATTAACAAACTAATAGCATTAGTTACTTAACAGAGTTATTAACTAACTGAATTAATAACTAACCGAGTTAACAAATAAAAGGTCATTGGACGAAAACCCTTTTCTGGCGAAATCACTTTGGACCGAAAACACTTTGAGCCGAAATCCCTTTGGGATTTCGTCGAGATGATTTCAAGTGGGGTGGGGGTTTTCGTCGGCCTAAACAATAAATCATCATCATCACAACAGTTAACAATAACCCTAATCATCACTTCGTTTATTCCATAAAAATTTACTCTTTATCTAATCTGACATTCGTATTAATTGATCATTATCAATAGTCAACACATCATCATATTACTTCTGTTAGTAAATCAGCACATAAAGAGTCATCTAATATTTATGTGTGTATATCGATACCATTCACATGCTATTCGGCCCACATCCCAATCATCATAGTTATCAATTCACAGAATCACATACAATAGCACACATTGTCCCAAGTAATTATCATTATTAACACAAACAATGGCCGACAACTTGGTAAGGCATTCAGATGATTATGATTGGACCGATTACTTTTTGTTTTAATAGAGGGTTTGTAGTTTTAAAATATTGACAATGGAATTCAATAAATTCTTGGCCGACAACTGATGTTATACTACATGCGATTGGACCAAAAGTTAATATATCATATCTAACCTATCAAATCAACACTTGTTTATTTGACAATTCACACGCAAGAAAAGACAACAGTGGCCGCCAATTACATGTATTCAATATCCAATCTCAACGAACTTCAATCAATCAAGTATGCATACAGACATGTGATAGTTATACTACGGAATCATGCAGAAATCCAGAACAGTGCATGTGACAACTCGTATTTCGAACTTATCTTAGTACCGTGGTGCAATGTAAACATTATGTGATTATGTGAATTAGATGATTTAATGGAATGTTATTTTATTGAATGTTAGGTGTTATATGTTGTGTGGTATGTATGTATGTATATGAACGACCCAAACGCACAACACTCACCCGATCGCACAAGCCCATTCGGGCCATCACTTGTTTTCGGATCATGGGCAGCCCATTGAGGGTTCGGCCCACTCTTCTCTTTGTCACATAACACTAAGGGGTTAGGGTAAAACTCCTCATTTGTTACTAAACACCCACACACACAAACCCTAGCTCTCTTCCCTCTCTCTCTCACGAACCGAAGGCAGCCAAGCAATCCCTCCATTGAAGATTCTTTCTTGTTCGGATCACCATCACTCATCTCAATCGGTTAGTGTTCTATGATGAATGATAATATTCTTGTTAATCGGATAGGTATGACAAATCGGATATCATGTATTGTTTTATGATTGTATGATGTGATGTTATATATGCTCGACATGATTGATGATTAAGCATGAATGTAATCGGCTTTATACATGTTAGATCCGAAAGGTTTGACATTGGTGTTAGGATGATTGGATTTGATGATTATGAACTGGAATCGAATGCTTGTTAGATCTGATGTTATGATAGCAGTTGAATAGATCTCGATGCATGTTCAAATTTATGTATAATAATTATATCAACTCTGTATTGAAGGAATTCGTATTAATGTTTTGTATGAAAGAAGTATCGCATGATTGTCATGATTGAATGAGTAATACCTACTGAATCTTATTTATTGTCAAGCATGTGATTCTGACAAATTGTAAGGATAGGTAAACCCTTTAATATTAAATAGTCAAGTTGCATGAATTGTCAGTATGTTTGCATGAATTGTTAGTGCACATGAGTTCATAGATTGTACCAAACCTGCGATTGGCATGTGATTTATATTTCAACATTAGTCAAACCAATCAAACTAATTGGTCCAATCACCTCTTGAGGTGATTAAAAGTTGTCAGCCATTGAAGTGATAAAGTAATGATGATAAGCATATTGTTTTGAATTGTATGATAGGATGAATTAATTTGTGTAACTGTTTGATTGTTGACTACATTGAATATGGAAACAATATAACTAAATAGCATGATATTCGGAATTTAAAACCACTCGCACAAGACTCCGGATCACACAAGGAGTCCAGTCGTACAAGGCACATCCAGTCGCACAAGGTCTGCCGGATCGCACATGCTACATGTGTTTAACGGTTGGGCCTTCAAGCCCAAAATGGGTCGCACAAGACACATGAACCGTACAAGATAAATTGTTGTTTGTTGTGATTGGGCCGCACAAGCTGGTTATTTGTTTTAAATTGTTGGGCCGTAGACATGGGGGGTAATAGAGCTGATCACACAAGATGATTTGTTTATTGTTTTTGGGCCGTAAGTTATATGTTGGGCTGAGTGCTATTGGACTTATTTAAATCGCACAAGTTGAATGTATTGTTTGACTGTTAAAATGCTGCCATGATCTATACGTGCTTGAAACCTGTTAGTTATGCGTAAACTTATGTGCATTACTTGAGTCAAAACCTGACTTGTATGGTAACCCTATTAGGACGCGGTTGACCACTCATAGTTCAAGAAACCCTTTTGTGTATCTGCCGAGCAAACCAAGGTGAGTTCACACAGCCAAGGCATGGGATTCCCGGGTTGGGAATTGGGTTGGATTATTTGAAATGGATAACTACTCGTACTTACGCTATCGCTAGACTATAGACCATCGTCCTCAGGATAGTCAGGACACTTACGTAAAACCTACGTAACCTAGTATCTACCATTGTCTCCCGGGTCGGGAGGACACTTACGTAAAACCTACGTAAACTAATACCTACTACTGTCTTCCGGGTCGGAAGGACACTTACGTAAATCCTACGTAAACCCCACACGTACCACTGTCCTCGGGGAAGGGCACTCACGTAAATCCTACGTGACCTTGTACGTATTCCTGTTCTCGGATTAAGAAGAACACATGGTTGTAAATAGTCTAGTAAGTACAAACATGGGAAGCCCCCATTGGTAAAAATAAACGTGGGAAACCCCCACTAGTAATACATATGACTATGGGAAACCCCCACTATTAGCACATACCTACATGGGAAGCCCCCACTAAATGCATACATGATTTGTTATAACGAACTTATTAACTGTGAACTCGCTCAACTAGTTGTTGACTCTCTGCTGCATGCCTTGCAGGACCTTAGGTACACTTGGAGCTTGCACAGGGAGGAGCAGGTCGTTGTGGGACATGGATTGATGATGCCATGTTAACTATCTAAACATTTGAATTTATGTTTTACTTTGGGTTTACATACTTATGCTTCCGCTACACACTTGTTGATGTTTGGTTTTGAAAACACCTTTCGTATTGATGAATAATTTTTGGTATTTACTTATATGTTCAATATGATTGGTGGCTTGATCCTGGTCAGTCACGCCTCCAAGCGGTGATACTCCGCGTGTGGATTTTGGGGGTGTGACAGATTGGTATCAGAGCCATTGGTTATAGAGAACTCGGTTTTAATAAGGGGAAAACGATTTTTTTGTTAAAACCAGACTATAACCAGAACAGTGCTCTCAACGATCCACAACGACGCTTCGCTCCACGTGCAAGGCTCAACATCATAGGTACTACTATTCATGTTACTTTACCTACTTGCTAGAATTACATAGAACTTTGCTCGTGGTATGCTCAGATTACAGAACCTATTATATGATATTGCTCGAGAATACTTGTGTGCTCACTCTCTTCGCACTATTCGCGAACCTCTCGCCCACATGTTCTCCTTGATGTCAAGATCATGTGTGGACGCGTTAACCTAACTCAAGCCCAGTTGGCGGCTTCGATCACTGAACAAGTTACTGCAGCACTCGCAGCTGTCCAGGCAGGAGGTATATCCTGCAGTCGCAACTTACTCTAGGATTCTTTAGATCCTACTCTCGTCAACCAACACTCGTGCTTAAGTATGTTTACTCTTACACACACGACAGGTCAACACGCTCAGCCACCTGTGTGCACGTCCAAAACTTTCATAGACTGTCGTCCTAGTACTTTTAGTGGCACTAAAGGGGCCGTTGGACTCCTCCATTGGCTTGAAAAGCTCGAATCCGTCTTCGAAATGTGGGAATGCCCTGAGGCTCGTAGGGTGAAGTACGCCATTGGTACTCTCGAAGGCACTACGCTAACTTGGTGGAACGCGCAAGTCCAGATGCTGGGGCTGGCGGCTGCCAATGCCACCCCATGGAATGATTTTAAGGAACTGATCAAACGTGAATACTGTAGTCGTGACGACATCCACAAGTTGGAAGTGGAGTTCTTTAACCCGAAGATGACGGGGTCAGAGATAGAAGCATACACGAAACGATCCAACGAACTGGCAGTGTTATGTCTAACTATGGTGGATCCTCCCATCAAACGCATTGAGCTATACCTCAAAGGCTTAGTACAAGAGATTCAAAGTCATGTGACTTCTGCCAACCTTGCTACCATCCAGGATGAATACTCGTCTTGCTCATCGTCTCACAGAACAGGCAGTGGAACAGAACAGGCTGCCTCAACGTATCAGCGCTACTACTACGACTACTACTTCAACTACTTCTGCTACCCTCAGTGACAACAAATGAAAGTGGGATGGAACCTCTAGCAAGGGTTCGACTACGATTCCGTCCCAGGCACAGCAGCGAAAGATCGATGACAACCAAAGTCCTGGTCAGCAACCTTTTAGTGGTCAAGGGCAGGGTGGATACAGGGGAAACCACCCTAAGTGCAAACGATGTAACTTGCACCACAACGGGCAGTGCAACCGAAATCATTGTCAATGATGCAACAAGCTTGGTCATGGAGCCAAAGATGGTAGAAACTCACGTCCTGCAAACCAGAACCAACAACAACAGCCACAAGATCTATAGAATCAGCAGCAACAACAAGGTAACAAGGGATGTTATCAGTGTGGTGCTGAAGGTCACTTCAAAAGACACTGCCCACAGTTGAACCAGAACCAGAATCAGAACCACAACCAAGGAAACAGGAACAATAATGGAGGCAACAATGGGAGTAATAACGACGGCAATGGTGCCAGGGGTCGAGTGTTCGTGATTGGTCAGAATGATGCTAGGAATGACCCCAACATTGTGATGATTTCGACATCGTTGCTGGTATGGATTGGCTACCTCAACATCGAGCAGAGATCCTTTGCAAAGAAAAGATCGTCCGCATTACTCGTGCTGGTTAAGAACCTTTGGTAATTCATGGTGACAAGCTCCTGGAGCAGCACCCATAGCTCGAGCACCTTATCGCTTAGCCCCCTCAGAGTTGGAAGAACTCTCTACGCAACTACAAGAACTCTTGAATAAGGGTTTTATTCGTCCTAGCTCTTCGCCCTGGGGAGCTCTAGTGCTATTTGTGAAGAAGGACGGTACCTTCCGTATGTGTATCGACTATCGCGAGCTCAACAAGGTGACTGTGAAGAATCGCTACCCTCTTCCACGTATTAATGACCTATTCGACCGCCTGCAAGGGTCGAGCTACTATTCAAAGATTGATTTGAGATCAGGATATCACCAGCTGAGAGTCCGAGAGGAGGACGTCTCCAAAACAGCCTTCAGAACCCATTATGGACACTACGAGTTTTTTTGGGTCATGCCATTTGGGATGACAAACGCACCAGCGGTCTTCATGGACTTGATGAATCGAGTGTGCAAGCCTTACTTAGACAAGTTCGTCATAGTTTTCATCGACGACATCCTGATCTACTCGAAGAGTCAGGAAGAACACGAGCAACACTTACGACTTATTCTGGAACTCCTTCGAACGGAACAGCTATACGCTAAGTTTTTGAAATGCGACTTCTGGCTTCGTGAAGTCCACTTCCTAGGCCACATGGTAAACAAGGATGGGATTCATGTTGATCCATCCAAGGTAGATTCGATTAAGAACTGGCCTGCGCCTCGTACGCCAACGGAAATTCGCCAATTCTTGGGATTTGGCAGGTTATTACAGGAGATTTATCAAGGATTTCTCCAAGATTGCTCAGCCTCTTACTTCACTAACGCAGAAGGGCGTTGTTTATCGTTGGGGAAACGCACAGGAGTTAGCGTTTCAGCACTTAAAGGATAGACTTTGCAGTGCACCTATCCTTTCATTGCCAGAGGGCACAGACGACTTCGTGGTTTATTGCGACGCATCCATTCAGGGTCATGGTTGTGTTTTGATGCAGCGGGATAAAGTTATAGCATACGCTTCACGCCAACTCAAGGTTCATGAGAAGAACTACACTACACACGATCTAGAGCTGGGAGCGGTTGTTTTTGCACTTAAGATATGGCGACACTACTTATATGGCACCAAGTGTGCTATCTACACTGACCACAGAAGTCTCGAGCACATCTTCAAACAGAAGGAACTTAACATGCGACAGCGACGATAGGTCGAACTGCTGAACGATTACGAATGCTCAATCAGGTACCACCCAGGCAAAGCCAACGTTGTGGCTGACGCCCTCAGTCGAAAGGACACCGCGCCTAAGCGCGTACGAGCTTTACAACTCACTATACAGTCTAGTCTTCCTTCTCAGATACGAAATGCTCAGGTAGAAGCATTGAAATCAGACAACGTCAGGGCTGAAGCCCTACGTGACTCAAGGCAACGCTTAGAACAGAAGGAAGATGGTGCTTATTACGTAACAGGACGCATCTGGATCCCACACTATGGCAATCTACGCGAGCTCGTAATGGATGAAGCTCATAAGTCTCGCTACTCGGTACATCCAGGTGTGGATAAAATGTACCACGACATCAAAACTACATACTGGTGGCCTAGCATGAAGGCCCACATAGCCACATACGTTAGCAAATGCTTGACTTGTGCGAGAGTCAAGGCAGAATATCAGAAACCGTCAGGACCACTCCAACAACCTGAGATACCACAATGGAAATGGGAACAAATTTCCATGGATTTTGTTACTGGCCTGCCTAGATCACAACGTGGTAACGATACTATTTGGGTGATCGTGGATCAACTCACAAAGTCTGCTCGCTTCCTGGCTATCAAAGAAACGGATAAGTTCTCCATTCTAGCAGAAGTATACCTAAAGGAAGTTGTCTCGAGGCACGGGGTGCCCACCTCTATTATCTCGGATCGAGATGCACGTTTTACATCAGAATTGTGGCAAGCAATGCACAAGTCCTTTGGCTCAAGGTTAGACATGAGCACAGCTTATCACCCGCAAACGGATGGGCAGTCGGAACGTACCATCCAGACTCTCGAAGACATGCTTAGGGCATGTGTTATTGACTTTGGCAACGGCTGGGAAAGGCATCTGCCACTTGTGGAATTTTCGTACAACAATAGCTACCACACCAGCATTAAAGCTGCTCCGTTTGAGGCATTGTACGGGCGTAAATGCCGGTCACCTCTTTGTTGGGCAGAGGTGGGGGATAGTCAGATTACTGGTCCAGAACATGTGGTGGACACGACAGAGAAAATTGCTCAGATACGACAACGAATGGCGGCAGCTCGTGACCGTCAGAAAGTCTACGTCGATAAGGGCAGAAAACCACTAGAGCTCCAGGTTGGGGAGCGTGTACTACTCAAAGTTTCACCCTGGAAGGGTGTGGTTCATTTTGGTAAACGGGGCAAACTTAATCCACGATACGTCGGACCTTTCGAAGTTATTGAAAAGATAGGCAGGGTAGCCTACAGATTGAACCTACCAGCTGAACTCAATGCAGTTCACAACGTCTTTCACGTGTCGAATCTGAAGAAGTGTATGTCAGATGAGACCCACGTAGTTCCTTTGAAGGAGCTCACGATCGACGAACAGTTACGATTCGTCGAGGAACCTGTTGAAATCACGGACCGGGATGTTAAGGTCCTCAAGCTTACCAGAATACCTCTCGTTCGAGTTCGATGGAACTCACGTCGCGGCCCAGAGTTAACCTGGGAACGCGAAGATCAGATGAAACAAAAGTATCCCCAACTGTTCGCAACCGGTACAACCACTACTGAGGCTGAAGCTACGGAATTTCGGGACGAAATTCCAGATCAACGGGGGGAGGATGTGACACCCCAGGAAAACCAGGAAAACCATGCAACTTAACTAGCTTCCTCAGTGAGTACGTGCTAAATTTCGGGACGAAATTTCTTTCAACTTGGGGATAATGTGACAACTCGTATTTCGAACTTATCTTAGTACCGTGGTGCAATGTAAACATTATGTGATTATGTGAATTAGATGATTTAATGGAATGTTATTTTATTGAATGTTAGGTGTTATATGTTGTGTGGTATGTATGTATGTATATGAACGACCCAAACGCACAACACTCACCCGATCGCACAAGCCCATTCGGGCCATCACTTGTTTTCGGATCATGGGCAGCCCATTGAGGGTTCGGCCCACTCTTCTCTTTGTCACATAACACTAAGGGGTTAGGGTAAAACTCCTCATTTGTTACTAAACACCCACACACACAAACCCTAGCTCTCTTCCCTCTCTCTCTCACGAACCGAAGGCAGCCAAGCAATCCCTCCATTGAAGATTCTTTCTTGTTCGGATCACCATCACTCATCTCAATCGGTTAGTGTTCTATGATGAATGATAATATTCTTGTTAATCGGATAGGTATGACAAATCGGATATCATGTATTGTTTTATGATTGTATGATGTGATGTTATATATGCTCGACATGATTGATGATTAAGCATGAATGTAATCGGCTTTATACATGTTAGATCCGAAAGGTTTGACATTGGTGTTAGGATGATTGGATTTGATGATTATGAACTGGAATCGAATGCTTGTTAGATCTGATGTTATGATAGCAGTTGAATAGATCTCGATGCATGTTCAAATTTATGTATAATAATTATATCAACTCTGTATTGAAGGAATTCGTATTAATGTTTTGTATGAAAGAAGTATCGCATGATTGTCATGATTGAATGAGTAATACCTACTGAATCTTATTTATTGTCAAGCATGTGATTCTGACAAATTGTAAGGATAGGTAAACCCTTTAATATTAAATAGTCAAGTTGCATGAATTGTCAGTATGTTTGCATGAATTGTTAGTGCACATGAGTTCATAGATTGTACCAAACCTGCGATTGGCATGTGATTTATATTTCAACATTAGTCAAACCAATCAAACTAATTGGTCCAATCACCTCTTGAGGTGATTAAAAGTTGTCAGCCATTGAAGTGATAAAGTAATGATGATAAGCATATTGTTTTGAATTGTATGATAGGATGAATTAATTTGTGTAACTGTTTGATTGTTGACTACATTGAATATGGAAACAATATAACTAAATAGCATGATATTCGGAATTTAAAACCACTCGCACAAGACTCCGGATCACACAAGGAGTCCAGTCGTACAAGGCACATCCAGTCGCACAAGGTCTGCCGGATCGCACATGCTACATGTGTTTAACGGTTGGGCCTTCAAGCCCAAAATGGGTCGCACAAGACACATGAACCGTACAAGATAAATTGTTGTTTGTTGTGATTGGGCCGCACAAGCTGGTTATTTGTTTTAAATTGTTGGGCCGTAGACATGGGGGGTAATAGAGCTGATCACACAAGATGATTTGTTTATTGTTTTTGGGCCGTAAGTTATATGTTGGGCTGAGTGCTATTGGACTTATTTAAATCGCACAAGTTGAATGTATTGTTTGACTGTTAAAATGCTGCCATGATCTATACGTGCTTGAAACCTGTTAGTTATGCGTAAACTTATGTGCATTACTTGAGTCAAAACCTGACTTGTATGGTAACCCTATTAGGACGCGGTTGACCACTCATAGTTCAAGAAACCCTTTTGTGTATCTGCCGAGCAAACCAAGGTGAGTTCACACAGCCAAGGCATGGGATTCCCGGGTTGGGAATTGGGTTGGATTATTTGAAATGGATAACTACTCGTACTTACGCTATCGCTAGACTATAGACCATCGTCCTCAGGATAGTCAGGACACTTACGTAAAACCTACGTAACCTAGTATCTACCATTGTCTCCCGGGTCGGGAGGACACTTACGTAAAACCTACGTAAACTAATACCTACTACTGTCTTCCGGGTCGGAAGGACACTTACGTAAATCCTACGTAAACCCCACACGTACCACTGTCCTCGGGGAAGGGCACTCACGTAAATCCTACGTGACCTTGTACGTATTCCTGTTCTCGGATTAAGAAGAACACATGGTTGTAAATAGTCTAGTAAGTACAAACATGGGAAGCCCCCATTGGTAAAAATAAACGTGGGAAACCCCCACTAGTAATACATATGACTATGGGAAACCCCCACTATTAGCACATACCTACATGGGAAGCCCCCACTAAATGCATACATGATTTGTTATAACGAACTTATTAACTGTGAACTCGCTCAACTAGTTGTTGACTCTCTGCTGCATGCCTTGCAGGACCTTAGGTACACTTGGAGCTTGCACAGGGAGGAGCAGGTCGTTGTGGGACATGGATTGATGATGCCATGTTAACTATCTAAACATTTGAATTTATGTTTTACTTTGGGTTTACATACTTATGCTTCCGCTACACACTTGTTGATGTTTGGTTTTGAAAACACCTTTCGTATTGATGAATAATTTTTGGTATTTACTTATATGTTCAATATGATTGGTGGCTTGATCCTGGTCAGTCACGCCTCCAAGCGGTGATACTCCGCGTGTGGATTTTGGGGGTGTGACAGTGCAGACTAACCGAGGTGGAAAGGGTACCAGATTGTTCGACAGGAAAAGCTTGAAGAATTGCAGTTGCCGTCGCACAGGGAATAAGGCTCTAGGGTTTGCCGATTGAAAAACTTCTCGTAAAGGTTGTGATAAAAAAAATATATATAAGTGATTCACTACTGGGCCTAAAGCCCATTTTGATTTTGCCAAGATATGGGTGACGAAAACACTTGGGGTGTTTTCGTCCAGCAGTGTTTTCATGAGGTGGGGTGTTTTCGGCTAGAGGTGGGGTTTTAACAATGTAGCTTATAAACAAAATACATGTTAACTAATAAACAACTCATAAACGAGACTAGTCTAAACAACTTATTTGCATATCAAACTAGCCAAGAATCATAGTCGAGTGAGAGATTTGGGCATCTGAACTTGCTAACCCTAGTTTCTCTCTCTAGCCAGGCGATTATGTTCTTCCTGCAATCCTAGGTTTCTTCGTGATCTTTTTGTATAACAGTCTGTGATTGGTGTTTGATTATTCAAACGATCCATAACGAACTCGTTAGCAATCTAGTGATCGATCTAATCTAGGGTTTTCCTGTTTTTCCTTCAATCGCTCCTTAACTTGTTGTGTTTGATCTTATTGTATAGCGTGGTTGATTCTTTTATCAATCATTCTATATGATCTAGTGAGAATCACAAGTTAGGGGTTTTGCTAGTCTAGGGTTTGGTCAGGTTTTTTGTTGGTTGACTGCTGATTGTTTTTCTTGGAGCTTCGGAGTCTGATTCATTCGTTTTTTGGAGAGATTTGTTTTGGCGGCTGATTAGGGTTTCTGTTGCTGTCTCCGTAATATGTTTTTGCCGCTGTCTTTACGTCTGCATGTGATTAATTTGATACAAAGATGAATCCTGAACCGCCTGATATCAATGAAATTTTTGGGAAACCTCCATCTTTGAATGCTGAATACCGTGATTTGTATGGGAAGCCGCCGACCATGCTGAAGGGTTTGGGGAGTAAAATACTGAACATTGATGGCAAAACGATGGCACCGAGACGTGGAGTTGTTGTGAATAATCTGAATGAGCCTCGAGTTCTCAATGTTCTTGATGAATTGGAGAAAATAACTGTTCCGGTTGAGAATGTTTATGCGGATAAACAACAGGAGAACCAGGTGTCTTATGCTAAAAAGGTGATGATGAATTCTAAGTCTAATCGTGAAGTTAACTTCAGGAAGCTGGACACGATGGAGACTCATCAGGAAGCTGATATTGTGATCCTGAGGGAGGTAGTTAAAACAGTTAAAGACAGATTTGATAATGTGCTATTTGGTTATTTTCTGGGGAACAGATTGCCGTTTCCTGTTGTGGAGTATTATGTTAAAAATGTTTGGTCAAAATTTGGATTTGCTAAAGTCATGATGAATGCTGAAGGTTTTTTCTTTTTTAAATTTGATACAAAAGGAAGGTATGAATAAAGTTCTTGAGGGTGGGCCTTGGCTAATACGTAAAGTTCCTCTTTTTCTCAATATCTAGTCGCCTTCGGTCAGCCTGAAAAAAGAAGGAATTAAGTCGGTTCCTATATGGGTTAAGCTTCATAATGTTCCTATTTTTATCTATACGGATGATGGTTTTAGCTTGCTTGCGTCGAAAATTGGAACACCAAAAAGATTGGATAGCTACACAGCGGACATGTGTGTGGATAGCTGGGGTAGGAGTAGCTTTGCTAGAGCCTTGATTGAAGTTAGTGCAGATAATGTTCTTAAGGATCAGATAGTTGTTGCTATACCAAAGCTGGAGGATGATGGGTTTATCATGGAAAAAGTCAGAGTTGAGTATGAATGGAAGCCGCATCATTGTGCTGCTTGTTGCATTTTTGGTCATAATGACCAAAACTGTCCTAAGAATGTTAATGTTAGCCAGAAGCAAGTAACGGTGGATGAGGAAGGATTTGTTACGGATAAGAGAAAGGTTGCTAAGTTTGGGGTTGGGCAGAAAAAACAGAAACCAAAGTTTGTTTACAAGCCAAAAGCAAATAGATCGGGTGCGAGTACTTCAGGAACAAAGCAAGATAATAGCTTGGGGTCTATTCATATTAAAACAGCGAATTCTTTTGAAGCTTTAGTGGCTGTGGATGGAAATGGTGAGGAGATCAGAGATGTTAAGAATGAGAGGCTGAATGTTGAGACCAATCGGTCTCCGAAGACTGATGACGAGGTGAAGGAGGTTACTCCGACTGAGATGGCACAGTTTATGAATAATGACCAGCATACTAATTCTGAGGGGGCAAGCACTCCCGGTTCGAATGGTTTAAATGGGTAGCATAATGACTTGGAATGTTAGGGGCTTGAACCGGTCCCTGAAACAAAGTAAGGTTCGTTCTATTGTTGCTGATAACAAACTAGATATGTGTGCAATTCTTGAATCTCATGTAGATGTCTCTAAGTTGGCTAAAGTGTGTAAGTATGTGTTCCGTAATTGGTGTTGGACGTCTAATGGTGGGTTATGCTCTCGGGGAACAAGAATTATTCTCGGTTGGAATCCTAATATGTTTGATGTTATGGTCCTGTTTCAATCAGACCAACTTATTCATGTTCAGGTTATTTTTAAAGATAGCAAAAAGGTTCTTTTTTGCTCTTTTGTTTACGCTGAAATAAGTATCAAGATCGAAGACGTCTTTGGGATGATTTATGTAAGCATATGGCTTTCTGTCATGATAAGCCGTGGGTGGTGATGGGAGATTTCAACTCGGCCCTCAATATTGAAGATTCTTTGTTCGGGTCTTCCAATTCGTCTATTGGTATGCGTGAATTTAATGATTGTGTTCAATAAGCTGAATTATTTGATATTCAAGCTCATGGTTTGCAATATACTTGGAGTCAAAATCCTAAGAGTGGAGTGGGTCTTCTTAAAAAGATAGATAGAATTATGGGTAATGTTTCTTTTATTGATCAATTTCCGGATGCTTTCGCTTTGTTTCATCCGTTTCGAGTGTCGGACCATACCCCGTGCATTTTAAGAACGTTGACTTCATATGTGAATCCGCCAAGACCTTTTAAATTTCCGAATTTCATTGTGACGAAACCTGAATTTAAGGAGGCCGTTCAAAATGAGTGGATAAAAACAGTTGAAGGTGTTACTATGCTTTCTGTTGTGAAGAAAATGAGGAATTTGAAACCTATGTTGAGGAAGATTATGTTCAACCAAGGTAATTTACATGTTAAGGTGAATGAGTTGAGGAAATCTTTGGATGATATTCAGAGCCGGATTGATCAAAACCCGTTGGATGTTCGGCTACGGCAAATGGAGACTCAATGTCTTCAAGACTTTCAATCAGCAGCTTACGATGAAGAATGCTTCTTAAAACAGAAATCTAAGGTACCATGGCTTCGTGCGGGAGACTCTAATACTCGGTTTTTTCACAATTCTGTGAAAGCCAGAAATGCTCGTACTAAAATATGTAGTATTACGGATCGGATGGGAGTTCGGCATGAAGGTGATAATGTTGCTGATGTCCTAGTCTCGCACTATAAGGAGTTTTTGGGGTTTGATGGTACGGTTGATAATGTTAACATGGATAATCTTTTCGTTAACGTGTTGAGAAGGGAGGTTGCAGATCAAATGGTTACTCAAGTTACTCATCAGGAAGTCAAAAACGCCATGTTTAGTATTGGAGAGGATAAAGCTCCGGGGCCTGACGGGTATACATCAGCTTTCTTTAAACATGCGTGGGATATTGTGGGTAATGAGGTCACTGATGCGGTCTTACAATTTTTTGAAAACGGAAAGATTCTAACTCAGGTTAATCACACTATTCTTGCCTTGATTCCGAAAAAAGATGTTCCTGATTCAGTTCTAGACTACAGGCCGATTTCTTGTTGCAATGTGATCTATAAATGCATAAGCAAGATTATCACGGATCGATTAAAAGGAAGTCTTGCATTTGTGCCAGGCCGAAAAATCTCTGATAATATCCTTCTTACACAAGAGCTAATGCATAATTATCACCTTAATAGGGGTCCGGCTAGATGTGCGTTCAAAATTGATATCCAGAAAGCCTATGATACGGTTAATTGGTCTTTTCTCGAAGAGGTTTTGAATCGATTTGGGTTTCATCATAAAATGATTGGGTGGATTATGACTTGTGTTTCTACAGTCTCGTACTCGTTGAGTATCAATGGCAATCTTCATGGTTATTTTAGTGGCAAACGAGGGCTACGGCAGGGTGATCCAATGTCTCCCTATTTATTCACGTTAATCATGGAGGTTCTCTCTCTTTTGCTCCAACGGGCTGCTAGTTTTCCGTACAAATATCATGCTAATTGTGCCAAACAAAAAATAATTAATGTGTCGTTTGCTGATGACCTATTTATTTTTGTGCATGGTGATGTTATTTCGGTTAAAAAGGTCAATCAGGCTCTTGAGACGTTTACTAACATCTCTGGTTTGGCTCCTAGTCCAGCGAAAAGTACAGTTTTTTTCTGCAATGTTCCTCAGTCGATTAGACAGGAAATTCTGGATATCATGCCGTTTCGGGAGGGTGAGTTTCCGGTTCGCTATCTGGGGGTCCTGCTCATTTATTCCAGACTTCTTTTTAAAGATTGCAAAGTCCTTATGGATCGTATGGATAAGAAGATTGTTAACTGGATGACAAAGACATTATCATTTGTTGGCCGGCTTCAACTTATAAACTCGGTTCTTTCATCTATGCATATATATTGGGCCTCGGTTTTCATTATCCCCACTCGTGTTATCAATGAGCTTGAGAAAAGAATTCGTAGATTCTTGTGGAATGCGGGTTCGGAGGGTAGAATCCGTGCAAAAGTTGCCTGGAAAGAAGTGTGCTTGCCTAAAGAAGAAGGGGGTTGGGCATTCGATGCATTTCGGATGTGAATAAATCGCTCATGGCCAAACATGTTTGGAGTATTATAAGTAAACGTGATTCAATTTGGGTGAAATGGATTCACGAGTACAAACTTAAAGGGAGGAATTTTTGGGAGGTTCCTTGTTGGGGTAGCATGAGTTGGGGATGGAGGAAAATTTTGTCCATTCGGAGTATTATGAGACCTTTTATCTGGTATTTGCTCAAAAGTGGTATGCAAACAAATGTTTGGAGCGATAATTGGTGCAATGTAAGTCCGCTGAGCTCATTTATTACTCCTCGTGCTATAGCAAATGCAGGGTTTAACTTGAAGTCATCGGTTGCGGATGTCATTGATGCGAATGGGAATTGGAGATGGCCCCAAGCTTGGTTAGATTTGTTTCCGGTTCTAATAACTATTCAAACGCCTCAACTGGTTGAAGATGCCCTTGATCGTTTGGTTTGGAAAGATTTGGATGGTAATGTTGGTGACTTTGAATCGGCCCAAGAATGGCACACCATTCGGAACAGGGATAACATTGCGAACTGGGCTCATATGGTTTGGTTCTCTCAATGTGTACCACGGCACTTTTTTCATTTGTGGCTGGTGATTAAGAACAAACTGAAGACTCAGGATCGGTTAGCGGTTTGGGAAGCTGGGAGTGCAACAAATCTGAATCTTATGTGTTGCCCGTTGTGTAAAAATGGTAGAGATAGTCGAGATCACTTGTTTTTTTCAATGTACTTATGCGAATAAAGTTTGGACGAATGTGAAGAGCATGGTGAACTTAGATAGTGTTGATCATACATGGCAGTCTTTAATGGTTTGGATTGATCAATATTCCAAGTCTAAGAAAGTGGATGATATAGTATGCAAATTGGTCATTGCTGCGGCTTCCTATTATATTTTGCAAGAGCGGAATAGTCGGCTTTTTAGCTCATCTCATTTGACGGAGACACAAGTTGCGGAGAAGATTAAAAATTCGGTTCGCTTAAGACTTATGGGCTTCAAGTTTCGGCGGGAATCGGCTAGGAGGAAGATATTTAGCATCTGGAAGATTAATGATAGCAAGGAAGATCAACCTGATCCGGGCTAGAACTTTTGAATTAGAGTAGAGTTCGGCCGAGTTTTTTTAGCCGTGGTTGTGTCTAGTTCTTGATACTTTGTTTGGTTGTTTTGTTTTGTTGGTTGTTTTGTTTTGTCTTCCTAGGCTTGGCATCGCTTTGACACACCCTTGTTCTTATTGGTTCATTTATAAATTTCATCGGGGTAACCCTTTACCCAAAAAAAAAACTTATTAGCATATCAACACAACAACGAATTAACATAAACGACTTATAACGAATAAACAACTCATATCGAATAAACCACAGTACACAGTACGGAACAAGTAACGTTTAGAGGAGGAACCTTGGAAACTCGAGTTGTCACATGTAGCATGGCTCATGCCATACTATCCCTTTGGATTGGACAAATGTCAAATGACGGAATTTATTGTATTCATTTCCAATAAGTAAGATAAGGTGCCATAGACACCAAGGAACCAACTCATGTACAATGTCACACCCCGACCACGTGGAACATACAAAACGTGGCGGAAACATCGGGGAGTGTTGTAACAGAATTAATGTTTCACAACCATGGAAATTAAAGTTTCGTTTTATTCAATATAAGTGTTACAATGTCTAACAAACATGAAAATACAACATAATTAACTAGTCTGCGTCTTTTATTGTCACTAAGGCCCATGTCCGCCTAAGTGTATCTTGATCAATCCTATGCTTCATTTCCTGAAACACATGTGAAAATATGGTACGTCAGCATAAAAATGCCGGTGAGATACATAGGTTTTGTGAAAATAGGTTTCATGACTTATGTTTGAGAAAATGTTTAGTCATGAACCTTGTAATTTGCTTTGTCTTTGTAAATCATTTGAAAAACAATAAGTTCAGATGATACATATAAATAAGTGAATAATGCATGGTTAAATGAATAGCCATGTACAAATGAGTTTGTATAAGTTAAGTTGTTTGTAAATCAATGTCTTGTGAAAAGGTATGTTATTTGCATAAAATGTTCTATGTCTCAAACTGAAATGATTCAAATAACGCTACGACATGTAATACCATACAAACACTTATATATAGGAAGTACCAGCGGCGTATCCACCATGCTTGTATCATATTACACCCGCATCGTTACTTAATCACTTAATCAAACCAAACCAACAATGTAAATTGTCCATGTATAAATGAATTTGTCAAATGTATTGAATAATATGTCAAAATGCATGATCAATGTAAATCATGTAATGTGTAACCTAAATGATATGTATGGCTAGTGAAAACGCATCAACTAAACCATAGGTGAAATGCACAAAAACAAAGTATTGAAGTAAAACTGTGTTTAAATCAATATTATGTCTTGTGTAAATGCATGATCAATGTCAATCATGTTAAAATGTCTATGTCTAAATGTCATGTATGGCTAGCGAAATGTCTCAACTAAACCATATGCACAAAAGCAAAGTATTGAAGTAAAACTGTGTTTAAATCAATATTATGTCTTGTGTAAATGCATGATCAATGTCAATCATGTTAAAATGTCTATGTCTAAATGTCATGTATGGCTAGCGAAAGGTCTCAACTAAACCATATGCACAAAAGCAAAGTATTGAAGTAAAACTGTGTTTAAATCAATATTATGTCTTGTGTAAATGCATGATCAAGGTCAATCATGTTAAAATGTCTATGTCTAAATGTCATGTATGGCTAGCGAAAGGTCTCAACTAAACCATATGCACAAAAGCAAAGTATTGAAGTAAAACTGTGTTTAAATCAATATTATGTCTTGTGTAAATGCATGATCAAGGTCAATCATGTTAAAATGTCTATGTCTAAATGTCATGTATGGCTAGCGAAATGTCTCAACTAAACCATATGCACAAAAGCAAAGTATTGAAGTAAAACTGTGTTTAAATCAATATTATGTCTTGTGTAAATGCATGCTGTACTGATAATGAACATTTATGCGGTATTGTTCCAATGCATACATCCAAGCCTTGAGACTGAGGTGATAAACCCTTAAACAAATTAAAGGTCTATCTGAGTAAATGTCATCGAATTCGGTCATTCCTTTACTGTCCCCTTTCCCTGGGATGTCCGGAACGGGAGTTGTCAATTCCTATGGTACCACTACCTACTAACGAACGGCGTAGCTAATGTTAATGAATGTATTGTCCCATTTAACAAACCAAATGTCATACCAAAATGTAAGCATGTGATGAAATGAATCTGTACTAAGTATGCAACAATATGAACATACATAGCATGTGATGTGATGTGAAACAATGTACTAAGTATGAACTAAATGAACATACATAGCATAAAATGTCATGTAAAACGATGTACTAAGTATGCACGCTATATACATACATAGCATAAAATGTCAATGTAAAACGACGTACTATAATGTACTAACAAACATAGCAGGTATATGATATGAAAACAGGAAAGCAAGAAAGTAACAAGTAGGCACATGTGTTCCACCCCAAAACAGTTTGGAAAACAGTAAAAGAGGGGTCTATGTACTCACTTGAGAATGCTCAGTAGTCCTTGAGTGACAACCAAACAATGCTAGAGATCACGGAATCAAACGGCACCTAATATAGGTAACTATGTTAATAAACCGGACCTATATCGGAAGACTGGGTAGCATTAGGGTTTGTAAACCAAATGAGTGTAGGAACTCATATGATATGGTTTAACAAAGCCTACATGCTAAATGAAACTTAACCTAAGTCTTATCGACCCATTACGACCCGTTTAGGAAGCTTATGCTACTTTAACGCGTCGTTCGCGTAAAACGCGTTCGGAACGCCTAACTAGCCCTATGACAAGTGTTATATGCCTAAACATGTTACATAATCAGTTATGTGGCAAAAGTTTAGGTTACATATGCTAAATTACCAATTATGCATGAAAAGGGTATTCTGGTAATTTACTTAAGGCATATAAACTACCTATCATACAACTACTTAAACGATGTGACCATAGGGTATAACCTCGGAAGGTTATTCCCTACCTACTATGGTCACCTAATGTATTTGGTCCGATCCTAATGATCGACCAAATGGGTCGAGTTCGAAGGTATAGGCGATTTATTAGATCGCCTACCCTACGACTCTAGACAACGTGGTAATCAGTGGGCATAGTCCCAAAGGACTATGACCAACGTGATTACACTCACGTTGCGAAGTTCAAACGAACTTCGCATTGACCATTACTGGTCAACGCTGAAAGTCAAACAAAGTTTGACTTTCGGACTCGAAAAGCAGTAAAATAAGGAAAAGAACGAAAGAATACTAACCCAGGGTCCCCGAATGCTAATCCCGACTTCAAGAACTCAGGTATGAAACAATGGTTTCAACTTAGAGCTCTCAAAATCAGAATTCTTGTGAGAAAATGCAATGGGGGTGTTGGGTTATTTATAGTTTTCGGTCCACCGTTGAGATCGTTTCTTGGAAAAGGGGAAACGATCAAGGCCGTACACTTGTCGGAACCTTATGGATGCTTAAAATGGTTCTTATCAACATGACTAAGCAAGTAGGAATATGTGGTGGGGGTTTAAACAGCTGAAAACAGGCTGTTTAAACATTGTATCTGGTCAGAAGACCCCCTGCGCATCGTAGGGCAAAAGTCCCTGCGCATCGTAGGGGTTAAGTTTGGCAGATTTACAGTTTTGGTCCCTGAACTGTATTTAGGCCATTTTTGACACGTTTAAGGCCCGTTAACCCCATTTCAAAGCTCTAAAATGAAGTTAAAGTATAGGGAACTTAAAATGTGTTCAAAAATATCTCGGATGTCGGTTCGTTTGGCCGTACGAACGCGATGTTCGGTTAATTACGACGGAATGCGCATAAGCGCGAAAAACGAACCAAATGACGAAACGAATGGATTTTTCTTAAAGCGAACACTAAAATATAATATAGTCATGCTTATATAAATTTTTGGATGTCCGGATGTATTCAGAACGTAAGTTATGCGCGAAAATGCAAACTTGTGCACTTTTTGACACTTTTAGTCCCTGAATGACCCAAAAGTTTATTTTAGCACACCGAACCCCTCAAAGCCTATTTCTAAGCTATGTGAAGGATATTTATGGTATGTTTAACTTATGGTCATGCTCCGGAAGGTCTGTTACAGTTCAAATTGGCATACTTTCGCAGTTTGTCAACTTAAGTCCCTGTAAGCGATTTAACTTTGATTTCACCACACCAAACCTTTCAAAACTTATATCTAAGTTATGTAAAGGTTATTTAAGGTATGTTAAGCCTATTTCACTATTCCGGAGTGTTTGTTGCATTAAACTGGCTATATTTACGCATTGGTGCGCGTATAACCTTCCAGAAAGTGATTTAGAGTTTGAAATTGAACAAGAATTGATATGTGCAAATGATACACATATTTTTACAAATACTAAGTATGAAATACAATATTTCATTGCTTTGGTATTTGTTTGATGGCCGTGAAGGCACAGGTGTTACAGTCTCCCCTACTTTAGGAAATTTCGTCCCGAAATTTATTTAGAGGAAACTTGTGAGAGCTTGAAAGTATGAAGTTGAAAAGATCGAACAACATTGGTTAGGGTTCTTGAACTTTTAGTAACCTTAATAACATCATGACTGCAATGTAAGAGGGATACTTATATACAAGTATATGAAGCATCATTGGTGCGTCCACCGTACCTCTATTACATCGTCCTCATTTTGTTATTGTTGTCACTATTGGCTCTTACACATAATAAACCTTACTGGGTTTCTATGCACTAAATTTCATAATTATGTAGGCCTCCATAATTAGACAATTCCTTGCACAGTTCACACAGTCTATTTTATAATGCGTAGGGTAAAACCAAATGAACAATCCTGTGATGAGTGTGACTAGACCGCCATAGAGTCCCGTAGACTAAATCAATAAATGATCTAAATAGACTATCAAGGAGTCTGTCCAGCTACATCACTAGATGTCATTCTTTAACCAAATTGTGAATCAATCCTTTAGACTAGACCACTAAAAAGGGTCTGGAGTGGTACTATATAATCCAAGGGTCTTAACTATTACATAGAAGCCCATTAAGGATTTAAGGTAGTACCTTTGAATATCCTGCTACGAATCTCTCATATGAAGATATGAAAGATCCTGCGAGGATTTGGATAACGAATTATCCAGAGTATAAAAACACAAAAATACTTAAATGAAAACTCAAGATGCATAAACACATAGTCATATAACCACAAAGATTGTTTGTTAATTTGTCTTGTTACTTGCGTACATGCATTTAAAGCACACTAGGAATCCATTCAACGGATTTCATTTGGTACTTTAAACGTTATCAAGAATCTAACTATAAAGATAGAAAGATTATTGAAGAGAAAATTCGATTTCGATTATAAAGAACCGAAATACTCGAATTAAGGTACATAAGGAATCCAATTAAGGACTCTGATTTGAATGATGATCGTCCACAAGGATCTAAATATGAAGATAAAAAGATCCCATATGAATTTTAGAAGTTGAAGATGTTTTGAAATCTTGCACTGGATGTGCTTAAGTCAAAACATAAGTAAAATGCTTATGAGGTTGAGATGCTAGATATGTCAAGGCGACATATGAAGCAGAATTTGAAGGTTAAGTAAATGTGTGAGGAAAAAAAAATATTTGGAAAACTATGCATGGGAAAAATGTTTTTGAAACCTTATATATAATATTTTGAAATCATAAAGTAGGTGTACTAGGTAAGTATATTTATAAAAATGTTTTAAAATCATGCGAGATGAATTTTGAAATTATGTATAAGGTTTTTGAAAAAAATTAAATGATGATTTTCGAAATCATGCACTTGATAAGAAAATGTATTGTGTTAATATTGTCTTCAGACTATATGAAATATTTTGAAATTTGAAAGGTTGGTTTTGATAACATGGCCAATGTTTTTGAAATAACATAGACAATATATCTTGAAAAAAAATTGTTTTCAAACTATATGAAATGTTTTGAGATCATGAAGATTGTTTTGAAATACTTGTACTGTGTAAAAAAAAAAATCAAAATATAATGGGTATGAGATTTGGAAATACCCTTAGTTATCTAACCAAGGATTCAAAGGCGCAGATGTGCGAAAAGCACGATTACTCATAATGTCACTTAATTTTCTGTACTTTGTTTCTTAGAGTGAAACGAGTACTTAAAATTTTCACAGGAATCATGAGCGATCATTTGAAAGAGAGAATCACAAGAGTAGTTTGTAAGGAACATAGTTCCTTGATGTAGGTATCATAGGAAAAGTCATACACGCATGTAATTATACTTGTATATCAGAATTGTGAACAACAACTTTTATTTATGAACAAGACATATTGTTTCACAATACACGAGAACAAAAGAAACAAAGGTATAAGACAGAAATATCCTTTGTTCAGCCGAATGCTCATCCAAGGGTTGGATTTGCATTAGCAAGCTTTGGGCAGTTGTGGTGGAAGTGACCAATCTCTCCGCAGTTGAAACATGAACCCAGTGGGAAGTTCGCAGCGTTCCCTTGAACCGGAGCTTGAACCTGAGCAGCCTGATTTTGTCCCAAACGACAAACTTTGGCCAAATGCCCAAGTTTACCACACGTCGTGCATTGCCAGCAAACTTGTTGTAACGAGTGATGACCGTTGCAGCGTGCACAATGAGGTGCAGTACCGGCATATGCTTTCTTTGCAGGTGGCTGAGCTGGTTGGTTGGGAACGGCTCGACCATTGTGAGCGACCACGGCGAAGTTTTGAGGAGCCTTTCGCTTCTTTGACTTCTTAGGCGATCGTTCATCCATGGTCTTTGATTCCTCGATTGGTTTATTGGCTGATGGTGTTGTTGCCTGACTAGGTCCTGCCTGTCTTGGTGACTCTTGAGTGGCTTCATCCTGGAGATGATACATGGCAGTAGCTAATTCAACAGTCTTCAGGACTACTTCGCCTATTCGCTGAGCTAATTTGACTGCTTGCTCAGATATCTGGGCGTCATCGTGATGAAGAGACATTCTTGAAGAAAAAGAAAGGCATAGGGAGAAACAGGTGAAAGATTTTTGGACAATCAAAACAGAATGATAATGCATGAAAATTGCGATCATTTGTTTGTTACCTAAGGCAAACAAATGAGACGGTGACTAATCAAGGTAAACAGGTCTTATTAATGTATCACTGAAGACATGCTCGCCTATAAGTGAACACTCATCCCAAGAATTCCCAGGTAAGCACAACTGGTCTCGCGTCTGATGAGATGTATACGAAGTGCTTGCCTAGACAGAAAACCCAGAATACAGGCATTCACCCTTCCAGTTTGCACGTGTTCACATTATTTAAAACCCAAAACCTTGACGAGATTTTGAAAATTCAAAGGGATTCAAAACCATATAACAGAGAGTTCAAAACCTTACAATAGAGGGTTCAAAACCTTGTAATAAATCATCCTAGAACAGATGATTAGTTTTCAAGCGGTTTTGAAATTTATGTTCTTGTTGTGGTCGTCGCCTAAGGATAGGTGACGGTATTGTTTTATGACTAAAGGCAAGTAAACTCGCGTTAGGGTCCTAAGAAGGTTATAGACTAGGTCAAAGCATTACTAATAACCTAATTCCCTATAACCATTGGCTCTAATACCATCTTTTCTGTCACACCCCGACCACGTGGAACATACAAAACGTGGCGGAAACATCGGGGAGTGTTGTAACAGAATTAATGTTTCACAACCATGGAAATTAAAGTTTCGTTTTATTCAATATAAGTGTTACAATGTCTAACAAACATGAAAATACAACATAATTAACTAGTCTGCATCTTTTATTGTCACTAAGGCCCATGTCCGCCTAAGTGTATCTTGATCAATCCTATGCTTCATTTCCTGAAACACATGTGAAAATATGGTACGTCAGCATAAAAATGCCGGTGAGATACATAGGTTTTGTGAAAATAGGTTTCATGACTTATGTTTGAGAAAATGTTTAGTCATGAACCTTGTAATTTGCTTTGTCTTTGTAAATCATTTGAAAAACAATAAGTTCAGATGATACATATAAATAAGTGAATAATGCATGGTTAAATGAATAGCCATGTACAAATGAGTTTGTATAAGTTAAGTTGTTTGTAAATCAATGTCTTGTGAAAAGGTATGTTATTTGCATAAAATGTTCTATGTCTCAAACTGAAATGATTCAAATAACGCTACGACATGTAATACCATACAAACACTTATATATAGGAAGTACCAGCGGCGTATCCACCATGCTTGTATCATATTACACCCGCATCGTTACTTAATCACTTAATCAAACCAAACCAACAATGTAAATTGTCCATGTATAAATGAATTTGTCAAATGTATTGAATAATATGTCAAAATGCATGATCAATGTAAATCATGTAATGTGTAACCTAAATGATATGTATGGCTAGTGAAAACGCATCAACTAAACCATAGGTGAAATGCACAAAAACAAAGTATTGAAGTAAAACTGTGTTTAAATCAATATTATGTCTTGTGTAAATGCATGATCAATGTCAATCATGTTAAAATGTCTATGTCTAAATGTCATGTATGGCTAGCGAAATGTCTCAACTAAACCATATGCACAAAAGCAAAGTATTGAAGTAAAACTGTGTTTAAATCAATATTATGTCTTGTGTAAATGCATGATCAATGTCAATCATGTTAAAATGTCTATGTCTAAATGTCATGTATGGCTAGCGAAAGGTCTCAACTAAACCATATGCACAAAAGCAAAGTATTGAAGTAAAACTGTGTTTAAATCAATATTATGTCTTGTGTAAATGCATGATCAAGGTCAATCATGTTAAAATGTCTATGTCTAAATGTCATGTATGGCTAGCGAAAGGTCTCAACTAAACCATATGCACAAAAGCAAAGTATTGAAGTAAAACTGTGTTTAAATCAATATTATGTCTTGTGTAAATGCATGATCAAGGTCAATCATGTTAAAATGTCTATGTCTAAATGTCATGTATGGCTAGCGAAATGTCTCAACTAAACCATATGCACAAAAGCAAAGTATTGAAGTAAAACTGTGTTTAAATCAATATTATGTCTTGTGTAAATGCATGCTGTACTGATAATGAACATTTATGCGGTATTGTTCCAATGCATACATCCAAGCCTTGAGACTGAGGTGATAAACCCTTAAACAAATTAAAGGTCTATCTGAGTAAATGTCATCGAATTCGGTCATTCCTTTACTGTCCCCTTTCCCTGGGATGTCCGGAACGGGAGTTGTCAATTCCTATGGTACCACTACCTACTAACGAACGGCGTAGCTAATGTTAATGAATGTATTGTCCCATTTAACAAACCAAATGTCATACCAAAATGTAAGCATGTGATGAAATGAATCTGTACTAAGTATGCAACAATATGAACATACATAGCATGTGATGTGATGTGAAACAATGTACTAAGTATGAACTAAATGAACATACATAGCATAAAATGTCATGTAAAACGATGTACTAAGTATGCACGCTATATACATACATAGCATAAAATGTCAATGTAAAACGACGTACTATAATGTACTAACAAACATAGCAGGTATATGATATGAAAACAGGAAAGCAAGAAAGTAACAAGTAGGCACATGTGTTCCACCCCAAAACAGTTTGGAAAACAGTAAAAGAGGGGTCTATGTACTCACTTGAGAATGCTCAGTAGTCCTTGAGTGACAACCAAACAATGCTAGAGATCACGGAATCAAACGGCACCTAATATAGGTAACTATGTTAATAAACCGGACCTATATCGGAAGACTGGGTAGCATTAGGGTTTGTAAACCAAATGAGTGTAGGAACTCATATGATATGGTTTAACAAAGCCTACATGCTAAATGAAACTTAACCTAAGTCTTATCGACCCATTACGACCCGTTTAGGAAGCTTATGCTACTTTAACGCGTCGTTCGCGTAAAACGCGTTCGGAACGCCTAACTAGCCCTATGACAAGTGTTATATGCCTAAACATGTTACATAATCAGTTATGTGGCAAAAGTTTAGGTTACATATGCTAAATTACCAATTATGCATGAAAAGGGTATTCTGGTAATTTACTTAAGGCATATAAACTACCTATCATACAACTACTTAAACGATGTGACCATAGGGTATAACCTCGGAAGGTTATTCCCTACCTACTATGGTCACCTAATGTATTTGGTCCGATCCTAATGATCGACCAAATGGGTCGAGTTCGAAGGTATAGGCGATTTATTAGATCGCCTACCCTACGACTCTAGACAACGTGGTAATCAGTGGGCATAGTCCCAAAGGACTATGACCAACGTGATTACACTCACGTTGCGAAGTTCAAACGAACTTCGCATTGACCATTACTGGTCAACGCTGAAAGTCAAACAAAGTTTGACTTTCGGACTCGAAAAGCAGTAAAATAAGGAAAAGAACGAAAGAATACTAACCCAGGGTCCCCGAATGCTAATCCCGACTTCAAGAACTCAGGTATGAAACAATGGTTTCAACTTAGAGCTCTCAAAATCAGAATTCTTGTGAGAAAATGCAATGGGGGTGTTGGGTTATTTATAGTTTTCGGTCCACCGTTGAGATCGTTTCTTGGAAAAGGGGAAACGATCAAGGCCGTACACTTGTCGGAACCTTATGGATGCTTAAAATGGTTCTTATCAACATGACTAAGCAAGTAGGAATATGTGGTGGGGGTTTAAACAGCTGAAAACAGGCTGTTTAAACATTGTATCTGGTCAGAAGACCCCCTGCGCATCGTAGGGCAAAAGTCCCTGCGCATCGTAGGGGTTAAGTTTGGCAGATTTACAGTTTTGGTCCCTGAACTGTATTTAGGCCATTTTTGACACGTTTAAGGCCCGTTAACCCCATTTCAAAGCTCTAAAATGAAGTTAAAGTATAGGGAACTTAAAATGTGTTCAAAAATATCTCGGATGTCGGTTCGTTTGGCCGTACGAACGCGATGTTCGGTTAATTACGACGGAATGCGCATAAGCGCGAAAAACGAACCAAATGACGAAACGAATGGATTTTTCTTAAAGCGAACACTAAAATATAATATAGTCATGCTTATATAAATTTTTGGATGTCCGGATGTATTCAGAACGTAAGTTATGCGCGAAAATGCAAACTTGTGCACTTTTTGACACTTTTAGTCCCTGAATGACCCAAAAGTTTATTTTAGCACACCGAACCCCTCAAAGCCTATTTCTAAGCTATGTGAAGGATATTTATGGTATGTTTAACTTATGGTCATGCTCCGGAAGGTCTGTTACAGTTCAAATTGGCATACTTTCGCAGTTTGTCAACTTAAGTCCCTGTAAGCGATTTAACTTTGATTTCACCACACCAAACCTTTCAAAACTTATATCTAAGTTATGTAAAGGTTATTTAAGGTATGTTAAGCCTATTTCACTATTCCGGAGTGTTTGTTGCATTAAACTGGCTATATTTACGCATTGGTGCGCGTATAACCTTCCAGAAAGTGATTTAGAGTTTGAAATTGAACAAGAATTGATATGTGCAAATGATACACATATTTTTACAAATACTAAGTATGAAATACAATATTTCATTGCTTTGGTATTTGTTTGATGGCCGTGAAGGCACAGGTGTTACATACAAGAATTCTAGAATGTTGATGAAAGATCCTCCATGAGTGGTTAATAAGTTTTGTTTGTTTAGATGACTAGTCTCGGACAACTCGTGTTAGAGATCAAATGTTTAGACGCGAATGAATACATATCGTCTTCCTATATTGTATTGTAGGGTGTTATAGTAACCATCTCGGTTAGTGTTCTACTGGATAGAAACTTGAACACTTAAGAATTTTGAATGGATAGTAATCATTAGCTTGACCCGCAGAGTCCACCAGAATTTCCATGCACTACAAGTTGTTATTACGTGGGCCCCCGTAATAATAAATTGTCTTGCATGGTCACCCTAGCATTCTCTCGTTCAGAGCAGGCGATCAGTCAGAGAGAGGACACTATTGTCTATATACCTTCAACATAGAAGGAAACTTCGTGATAGTTCACGTGTCAACGTCCGTTGTCATTACTCACAGAACGGCACGACATTAAATAAAATAAAAATAGAGAGAATTTGTAAACATAACAACTGGAGGGGCACCTTCAAGATGAGTACTTCATCTTCCTTAACAGGACAAGAGTGTTGTCAATCATGATTTGTATGAGCCACAGGGACCTCGTCCCACTAATGGAGTTGTTGTCTAAGGCTGCCACCTCTGCCTCATTGTCACTACTGAAGTCAGGCGTCTCAGCATCCGCGAGAAAGTAACCATTCTTCCACGGGATCAATGCTTTATGGTCTCACTCAGGAACCACGTTCATTATAAGCTCCACAATAGACGTGAGGTCGATATTCTCATGGAAGATGTATTGTATAAAATATGTCATGTTTTGAAATAAAGTATTATGTCTTGTGTAAAAGATGTCGTGTCTTAACCATGTTATGTGTGTCAAGGATGACAATGGAATTCGAAGTGGAAGGCATTTTGTTCTTGCCACAATATTCCTTAGAACACATATATAAATCATTTATATATAATCACATAAAATCCTATCTAACAAGGATTTCTATCTTGCATAAGCTGAACTTGTAAACCGTCTATAATGCGTAAACTGATAATGTAATGTATTGTAGGCACATAGTCTGTTAATGTAATGTGTCTATTTCTCATAGACTTCACCCATGGAAATGTCCTCGCTTGATTTATGTGAAGTGGATTTTTGTTGTAGTGGACCTTGAAAAATGTTTATGCAATGAAAACCTTTTGACCTGTCCAATTTTATTTATAATCTATTCAACATGAACAAGTGGTTTTCGTGAGAGGTCCCTAGTGATTGTAGACTTAGACTCAAGAAAGAATCCTAGTTCACTACAATCGATGCTCTGATACCAATCTGTCACACCCGCTCATAGCGGAAGCGCGAGGTGTGATCTCATCGGTTCTCGTTGCATAACAATATAAGTGAACATACTAAATGAATAAAAACAAGCTCCAATGCCATTGTCATAATCGTTTCAAAAGAATGCAACATAACTTAAATGTATTGGTTACAAACTATCAAATGAAAATAAGTTGTCATTGTTTTATACATCAAATTGCAAGTCTTAAAATGTCAAGGCTTTGACCACTATATCACCACAAAGAGGCGGTATATAACGGGCAAGCCCTTCAAATGGTGGCATGGAGTATTGATACTTGCTTTCCTTGACTGAAATGTCTGCATGGTCCACTAATTTCCTGAAATACATGTTAAGTTTGAAAACATCAACAAAAGTTGGCGAGTTCATGTAGTTTAGTTGTATGAGATGTATCTGTAAAATGTGAGTTGTATAAAATGTATCTCTAAAATGTGAGTTGTATAAAATGTATCTGTAAAATGTGAGTTGTATAAAATGTATCCATAAAATGTGAGTTGTATAAAGTGTATCCATAAAATGTGAGTTGTATAAGATGTATCTGTATGTAATGATGTAGTATGAAAGCGTCAATGAAATCATTGATCATTAATGTTTCGCGAGGAAATTAATATGTGTGACGAATTAGGAAGCAATCCAAACCTAGACGATTTCGTGTCAACTACTATCGACTGGGACACAAACGCACTCTTCTGTATGGGTCCACGACCAAGAGTGGGGCTCGCCAATACCAATTAGATCTAACCCTCTGTACCTAGGTCCAAACTGGATTAATGATGCTTAGATATATGACCCTAATCGCACATGATCTAGGTGTTTCATTACATGACTTAACATACAATTGAACATGTATTTTCCCCGATAGTTGTAAAGTTGTAAAGCAATTAAAATGAATAGGGGACATGAACTCACAGAATCGCATCCGTGAATAGAAGTAACTATGATCTCACGTGCGGTCGTCCTGAATAGTGTTGTGACCCACAAATGTTCTTATATTTGTTAGAGACTTCGGTCTTTATAAATGACTTGAGTACAAGTCTTGTGTCTTGAATGTGTGTAAGACTTGTATGTCTTTGTTTTTCGTTGAACTGTGTATTTGATTTATGATTTGTTAAAATGTTATATATATATATATATATATATATTTCACCAAATATATATATGTAATCTTGTATCTTGTGAGTTGTATCATCGGGTCTTGTCCTTTTGATTTCATGTCTTGTATGAAAAAATTGTATAATTGTATTTTCATCAATTATATGTCATTGGGCCGAGCCCATGTCTTAATGTTATTGGGCCTAGTCCATGAATTTATGTTATTGGGCCATAATATTATTGGGCCTAAATATTATTGGGCCCAAATGTTATTGGGCCTTAGCCCATATGTTTGACATTGGGCTTAGCCCATCTATTCATGTTATTGGGCTTAATTTTATTGGGCCTTAGCCCATATGTTTTGACATTGGGCTTAGCCCATGTATTCATGTTATTGGGCTTAATGTTATTGGGCCTTAGCCCATATGTTTTGACATTGGGCTTAGCCCATGTATTCATGTTATTGGGCTTAGCCCAAGTATTTTGATAAGCCCATTTATGAAGATAAGCCCAATTGTAAATATAAGCCCATTTATAAAAATAAGCCTATTTGTAAGTATAAGCCCATTTATAAAAATAAGTCCATTTGTAAGTATAAGCCCATTTATAAAAATAAGCTCATTTGTAATTATAAGCCCATTTATAAAACATCTTTCATTTTATAAAAATCACCATACATGGAGTTTTTAGTTAAACAGAAGACATATAAATTTTTATAAGTTTCTAAAATTTCGACTTTTGTTAACGGTAATATATATATGTATCCGCGTCGAAAGATCGCCTAAGCGTCATAGTAACTCCTCGGAATGGCGATATGTTTATAGATTCGCCCGTCGTCCGTTTTGACCATAAGTTGTGTCCGAAGGCTCGGAATGTCCGTAAATTTTTTTTTAAGGTGTATTTACATGTAGTCTTGTAAGACTTTAGTCGAAATGTACATTGTGTTTATTTGTACCATTGTATTCAAGTTCCTAACTTTCATGTATATAACTAATACAATCAAATAACACATAGCACATAAGTTGTTAAGATCACTTAATATATATTTCTCAAAAATATATATTTATATCTAGTTTTTGCTTCTATAAAAACCATTCTTTCAAATCTTTTATCTTATTAAAGATTTTGTCAAAAATGATAGTTTTTATAACATGTGATTTCTAAGAAAAATTGGCCATATTTCCTTTGAAATATGAACTTTTTCATGTTTAATAAAACATATCTTTTTCTTTTCAAAATCACCAACAATTTACTCATAACATCTATACTATATATAATATACATATCCAAAGGACTTCTTAAGGTCATTGAAATTTCCTTAAAACATCTCTAAAGCATGATGTACAAGTGTTTTAAGCATCAGAAAACATCCATTTCCACTTATACCCTTCAACTAAAAAAACACGGATACATCAGGTTTCACTCTCATTTCAAAATGCCCGCTTCCCTGCTCCTCTCTCTCTCTCTCTCTCTCCGGCGATCCAGATCTGGATCTAGGGTTTTTCTCCATCACGTTTCTACTACTCCATTTCCTCATGGAAATCATTGGAATCAAACTCAAGTCTAGGTTCGAGTACACAAATATGGAGAAACCACATCCGTGCCATCTCTTCTGCTACTGATTCGCTTCAGATCCGGACATGGATTTTATTCCAAGGTTCGATTACACAAATATTTCACATGTTTCTTACTCTAATCAAAGGTTTCTTACATATGTAAGTCGTTTTTTTATTTTGTTAACCGACTGATGGACAAAATCGTTGTTTGATGACGATTTTATGGGATTTTCGGTCGCGTTATTTGTAAGCCAGATTTGATGACGATTTCATGTTATTTGGTTCTGTATTGAATTCTGAATTGGATTATCCAGACATCAGTTTAAGATTCTTCAAGTTTTGTGAAGAGCGGTCTAATTTACTCGACACCCAGAGGTAAATTTAAGATTCATGAATATTATTGCATGTTTACACTTTTGTAATGTGTTGTTCTATGGCAACAATCTCCAAGGATTATTAAATGTTGTAGCATTTGCGATTTCTGGGTATGGTTCATCTAAAGGAAGGCATTGTAATCAACATTTCTTTTTTATTTTCTTATTATGGTTCATCTAAAAATAACTGCTTAAAGTATATGGGTTTGGTTTGATAAGAAAATAGTTTGGTGAAAGAAAACCTTTGATTGATATATTTTTACAGCCAAAGACGTAAATGTAAGAACTTGTTTTTGCAGCGCATTTTTATTTAAGCTATTGTATATTATCGGGGGTTTTGTTTTTATCAGGTTGTACAAAGCATCATAAGCGAGCTTGAATCACAAGGGGGCTTTTGAGAATTAATTCAAGGGTTTCATCACTGCTACATGTTGTGGACTGAGGTTCGTAGGTTACGAGATTTCTTATTTTGTCTCTTGGTTGAATCATTTGTAAGTTACGATTTTCGGATATTGTTTACGATTTGGTAGCCATTTTTGTCGACCTAGAACCCTAATCCCTGTTGTCTTGCGTCTGCAGTTCATCTCGCATCTATCCACGTTCTAATTTCATCATGGAATTAATCATCCACTTTAAAATCTTAGATTTCCGGTTTATCTTTAAGTAAGTTATGATTTTCGTTTCCCTTTTCTAAATATATAGATAACACACTTTTATCTTAGAGTTATAAATATCCACGATGAAGGATGATGCAATGAAGGATGATGCAATGAAGCGGTTGGTGAAGGATGATGCAATGAAGCGGTTGGTGAAGGATGATGCATTGATGCCCATTCAACATCTAGGTCTATCTCAGTTTCTTTTATAGCCTTTTGTAGTGCAAGAACATAAAAAATAATAAAAACTTTCTGTATTTTTGTGTAAAGAGACTGATTCAGTGACTTTAAACCTGCACCCGTGTGGATAATCTTGATTTACATTTTTTTTATTTAGGGTTTTTTTTAGGGTTCTTGACAAAATTGGGGGGTTTATTTGATTTTACAGAGATAAAGATTAAGTTATGGTGTATGGGTGTTTTTTGGGTCAGTTAAACGGGTTTTGGGTTAATTGGGGATCTAAAGCCTGAAAATATACTAATAAGCGAGGATTTCCAGCTTAAAATTGCCGATTTTGCTAGGTGCTAAGGTTCAACTATTTTTAAGGTTTCTTTCTTACCTACCTCAGAACTTATCACGTTGGTGAGTTTTCGGATCCCTATTCTTTGTTATTTTAGATTTGTGGTTGTTTTGATGCATATAAGGGTTCAGATGTGTGAACTGGTTGAACTATTCTTTACATCTGATGAAATATGAACAGTAATGAAGCAAAATATCTGACTATATATTAACGTTTGTTGTAGAGTTGTGTTGTTGATCTGAACAAATACGCACACGAAAGCTTGAAGTCGAATGAATCAGAGACAAAGGTGTACGTTATTTTCTAAATCTGAATTTTATTTATTTATTTTTTTTAGATTTTTGTTTGTTGTGTGAAATTAGATTATTGGTGCTGGTGGGATTTGATTGTTTGATATTAAATAAAACATTTGGAGTTAATATCATCTGTGGTGACATATGTGGTACAATTTGGTAAAAATACAGCTAAAGCTACATATGGAGTTCTTCTTGCTGCAAATGTCCAACCAACATATGAGAGTTCTTGCTGTTGATGATAATCCAACTTGTTTGAAATTATAGGAGGGTCTTTTGAGAAAATGCCAATATCAAGGTTTGTTCTTGAGTTTTTGTTTTATGTGTTTGTGTTTTCACTTTTGTTTGTGGTTTAAAAATAATAAAATATAATTGTTTTTTTTCAACAATTGTTCTTCATTTATTCAGTTTCTGCACAGTTATCATTATTAGGGTTACAATTTTGAGGCAATTTTGTGATCTTTTTTGTTAGTCTACTCGGGTACGGGGGTCGTCCGAGGGACGTCCTGGGGCGGCGCCGACCCCCCCCCCCCCTCTCCATTTCCTTAGCTTCGTCGCCGTGCCTCCTTCGTTGAGATCGTTGGACCCTTGACGACGAGGACGTGCCTCCTCACACACACATATACATACAATCCCCCATTTCCTTGGCTCCATCCTCTTTGCCCCATCCTCACACCCATCCTACGTGGCACTGACGTGGAGGCCCATCCTCCATCAACCACACTGAGTAGCCTTACAAGTTGTAGTCTTTGTTAACAAAGGTCAAGGCTTGATTTTTACTGAATTATGTGTCTCAAATTATTGTTAAGTGGATAGATAATATGACTGTGACCCTTATATGTGACACTTCGGGTTTTCCCGAGCAACCTCATTGTTAGCTTTATGTGTACATATACTATTAAATGAAGATTTGCGAATTACCTTGAAGTATTATGTGAGTATTACGTGATGCTTGTATTAAGTTATGTGTATGTAATATATATATTTGTGCGTATAAGTGAACCAAGACCATGAACCCGACTCGAGACCACTCGGTCTCGAGTGAACGACTGGGCCGGTTGGGCCGTGCACCCCTAAAGCCCACTCGACTAACTTGGGTTGAGTATAAAACCTCACTAACCACCTTTTGCACCAAACTTTTCCTCACACACACTCCTCCTTTCTCTCTCACTAAAAACCCTAACAATCAAGCTCACCTCCTCCTCTCTCTCTCTCAGATTCAATCGACAACGACAAGGAGGATCGGTCAAGCTCATCATCACCACTCGGACGCTTCATTTCCTCAGTTTCTTCCTTAAAACGGTGCCCTTCCACAACCGGTTAGTACCTTAGATATTCACTATGTGTTTATATGTATAATAGTGCTTTTTGCCTTGAAGGATTGAAATGATGGATGAAATATGTGAACTCTTGCATGATAACGAAGTGATAAGATATTTGAATGATGAATGATGGTTAGTGTAGGGTGTTTATTGTTTAGAATAAATGTTTACATGATCCTTTTTAACCGAGTAGCATGATATGTATTGAAGAATGAGGATGTATGCGTATGCTTTGAACAAGAAAAATGTTATCTACTTGGATGAATCTCATGATGAACCATATGAACATGTTTATGATGAAAACCCTAATAAAGAACAACATGAATGTCATGAAAATATTTGAAATATGCTTTGTTTGATCTGTTTTGATTAGCATTTAGACAAGAAAACATGTTAGGAAAATTCTATTGGATAGTACATAAAATCATGCACATGAAATTCTATTGGTTAGTTCATGTCTTAGCTGGCATTCTAGAAACAGCAATGTTGGAGTCGAAACTTCGGTCTCGACTCGAGACCATCAAACTACAACTCGAGACCGCACGTTCTCGAGTCGAGACCACCTTGTCTCGATTGGGCTGCTTGTCTCCGTTATTGGGCCAAAAGTGTGTGGACTGTGCATATCGTTTTATTTGGATTATGTGATGCTGTTAACTGTTAGTATGATCGGATAGGCCCAATAACACTTAGAATAGGCTCAATGACTTGCTGGTTAATCATATGTTATGCATGCAATGTGTTAGCTATGTGTAGATATACGTGACTACTTGTGTCCGAGCCTGACCTATACTGGTAACCATTTAGGACGTGGTGACCAGCATACTTAACCAAGTAAACTAAACTGCCGAGCAACCCAAGGTGAGTTCACAACTATTAAAGCATGCGTTCCCGGTGGTTTTGGGAAACGGAAACTTAACCAACGCTATCCCCGCGTAAGGGATACACACTTACTTTTCTTCCCTTGTTACTGGGAACAAACTTACTTACTTCCCTTGTTACTGGGAACTCTTGGTTAATTATTGTTTATACAGAATGCAACAAGCAACACTAAACGAAACTCTATCACTTAAGTCCCTACCATTTAATACCGATTAGTCGCCGGGGCCTGGCGAACGGGTTATTAGTTAATAGCGCTATTTAGGTGTAACCAGCCTCACACCGACCCTTTTTACTGGGAACGGGAGTGAACTAATGAACTCTGGCAAACCGTCAATTGTGACAACCCTCAAAAATCCCATGTATTCCGTACAATTCAATTAATGATAATTAAAGTGCTTGACGATTGTGTGGAATTACTTAACTGCTTTCTGATATCTGTGTTATACTTACATGTATTTGTTAACATACTAGTAATATACAGAAAAGTCATTAAATGGTCCGTTATGATTTCCTAAGTGTTAGAAATTAAAAACGTTACAAAAATATATATGTATGACACTTTACGGATTAATTAAGCACTTTAACGAACCGGTACGTAACCGAACAACCGGACTTTACCCGGAACATGAAAATATTATTACTTTCACTATTTATATTTTTCTGAGCCAGTTAGGGTCCCTGATTACCCTAACACCCGCCATAACGTGTAACATACAACTAACTAAGTTAAACACTTAACTTAACTTAGTTAACCTAACTAATACTTGGTACTTAGTTACAAACCAACCAAGACCCCCCCCCCCCCCTCTAACCAAAACCGTCCCCATGGGGGACATACTTAGTACTTGTGATTTGGCTAAATCTTGGATGTTTAGTATCAAGGTGGCATAAAACCCAATGGATAATAACACCTAAATTTCCTATAAATAACACTTAACACCTAGGACATAATCTTCATCACTAAACACCACCCAACTCAACTCTCTCTCTTGCTCTCCCTACCTTCGGCCGAACCCCACTCCACCCACCATCATACTTTCGGTTCTTGTTCTTGACATTCCATCATCATACACACTTCAAGGATCGCGTATTAGGAGCTTCGGTGCACTCGGAACACGAAGGACCTCTTCCGTTAGCTTTTATCCACCCATTTTCCATCAAGAATCTTCCCTAGCCCCGAGCTAGAGGTATATCACTTAAAACTCGCTCTTGAACGTATCTAGAGTGGTTAATAAGAGTTTCGTCGGTTAAAAATTACGAACATATAAGATCAAAGTCTAAAAGTTTACTAAAGTAATGAACAAGGTGGTTAATGGATGAATATGTATGTAAATCATGTAGATCTTGTGTGATTATGATGATTGGGTGATTATCTGATGCTTTACTGAATAATATTAGTATATGATGTTGTTGTGGTCACTAAACTTGTTAAAGGAATCGATCGAACACGATTTAGAAGGTTAAACACAAAAGAATCAGAATCTGTCTAACTTTTACAGCCCACTTCTGTTGGCTGTAAACAGGTCTTAACCTCAACGAAAAATCGATATTTTGAATCTAAAATATGTTATTATGAAATACGGTTCTAATGGCACCGGAATCGTAATTTTTGGACTCCGTTTACTATTTTTAAAGTGTTAATTTGTAACAGCTACTTAAGCTGAATTTTGACAGCAATAAATGGGTGTCGTACTTTCAGTCATAACCTGAGTTTTGTGATGAATCGGACCATGAAAATTCTACTGTAGATGATAACTGAAGTATTTGTAATTACCCCACTGGAATTTCGCAAATCGGACTTACGACGAATTTTTAATAAATTGTTTCGTGGACTGTGGTCAGAAATACATAAATCTGAGTTCAGTCCCGAATATGAATTTTTATAAAATATTGGTGATGAACCGGACCCCGATATTTTTACACAATAAAATATGGAACGTTTAAGACATTCTGTAAAAATTTGGGAATTTTTGGAACATGTTAACTATTTTATTAAAATCCCCGAAAACAGCCTAGTTTTGAGTATTAATGCTGAATTGACATAAGTTGTGACTTGCGTGTCTAAATGTCGAGTATGCTATCTGTGAATGATCTGACATGTTATATATGTTATGTGCATTATCGTATGTTTGATTTTGAGTGGGGAATGGACGGGAAACTTAGATGGGCATAAACCGTTACAGTGATGCATGTTGTGTGATAGATACGTGTAGGAACTTTGTGTTCTATTTGAAAGCCACTAAATGACTAACTGGTAAATCATACTAGGACGTGATTGACCGACCTTGACTGTTAGCTATATTGAGAATCTAACCGAGCAAACCGAGGTGAGTTCACACACTTTCTAAGGCATGGGATTCCCGGTGGTTTGGGAATGGGTTAAAGAATTAAAACTAAATCTACATATCCTCCTTGGGTAGGATATGTACGGCCATCCTCCATAGAGCGGATGCCATTATTAATCCTACGAATTCTCCTGGTGCAGAATACGTACGTTCGTCCTCCTGGTGCAGGACAACAACCTTAAAACTAGCTAGACAAAACTCTATCATGAAGTCCCTCAATTTATATCGACTTAATCGCCGAGGCCAATGGCGAGCGGGTCATTAGTTAATAGCGCTATTAGGTTTAACAAACCTCACACCGTGCCAGTCGGACGGGCGTGTACTAATGGACTATGGCAGACTGTCAGTGATGATAGACACTGATATAGGGCACAACTTATTTGCGTAGCAGTCGATATCATTCCGTCTAGTAGTTCAAACGGGGAAAACCCCCACTGATCATGGTTATGGATTGGGTAAAGAAAAAGAGAAATGGTTAAACATACTTTCAACAACGGGGTAACCCCCACGGCAAATAAGCCAACGAAAGTCAAACCACGTTTTCAGAAACAACTTAAAACTAAACAACCAAACGTGAACTCACTCAACTTTGTTGTTGACTCGTTGTTACATGCCTTACAGGTCGCTAGATGCTTGGAGCTTGCACGGGGAAGGAGTCGTTGTGGTGTACGGACTGTTATGTTCCGTGCTTAATATTTAAATCCTTATGAACTTACTAAACTTGCGTTTTGAAACTTTAAAACTATGGACTTATGCTTTTGAACTCACGTCTATGCTTCCGCTGTTTAAACTAAACAAGGTTAACTAGCTTTGGTCACCAACCGTATTATGTTTGGTTTTAATTACTTAATTGAGTTGTTTAATATGATTGGTGGCTCGATCCTGGTCATGTCACGCCTCCAAGAGGTGATACTCCGCATGGTGGATTTTGGGGGTGTGACATCAATGATGATAGAACATTGACAACGGGGCACTACGGAAACGTACGGTTAAGTAAGTATTCGGTATTGGAAAAACAGTTTAGTCGCTTACTTATGGGGTAGCCCATCGCATGTATAAACGGATAAATTAACTGGTGAAACAAGTTTTTGGTAATTAAAACTGGACAACTCGTGGACTCGCCAACATTTTTGTTGATACCCTACTGCATGCTTTGCAGGTAACCAGTGACTCAGGAGCTCGCAGCTTGGGAATGTGTAGTGGTCGTCTAACCCATGTGTCGGGTTCTAAATAACCTTGAACTATGAACTTTGTTTTGAAACTGATTGGTTTATGCTTCCGCTGTTTACTTAAAATGTTATTTGAACTTAAAACCTTTAAAACTTCGAACTATAATGTTTACTAACTATTGTGGTTGGTGGGCATCTTTACTATTGACTAATGTTTAGTATAATTGTTGGCTGGATCCTGGTCAGTCACGCCTCCAAGCGGTGGTATTCCGCACGTGGATTTTGGGGGTGTGACAGATTGGTATCAGAGCCATTGGTTATAGTGAACTTGATTTTAAAAAGAAGAGTCTTTTGAGAAAAACCAGACTATAACCCGTGACTCGCGACGACACTACACTCCAAGGGCAAGACTCAACATGTTAGACCTCATAGCTCGGACTTGTGTTTGCTTGCTTGTTCATCTTATGTTGACTGCTCTATTATACATACTAGTGTGCCTAATTAGATAGATACACATCTCTCTTCTGTCTCATTCTCGCTACGTTACGACATCACACTCATATTGTGTTTTCTGGTTATGAAGACAATGAGTGGACGCGGAAGAGGAAACGTTAACATGACTCAGGCTCAGTTCACCAACTTGCTCAACACGGTGGCTGCAGCTTTCGCAGCTCACCCTGGAGGTAAACTCGTTACTTTAGGATGTTTAAGATCCTACCCCCACATCGTCTTTTCACCTCTAAGCCCATTCGCTTCGCTTCTCACAACAGGTCAGCCTGCGCCTGCGCAGCCACGTGTTTGTACTTTCAAAACCTTCATGGATGGCAAACCTCTCCCTTTCAATGGCACTGAGGGTGCCATAGGCCTACTGCACTGGATTGAAAAGGCCGAAGCTGTCTTTGCTGTCTGCGAGTGTCCCCCTGCTAATTGGGTTAAGTTCGCGACTGGTACGCTTGAAGGAAACGCGCTTTCATGGTGGAAAGCATAAATTCAGATGCTTGGACTGGAAACTGCTAATGCTACTGCGTGGGAAGACTTCAAGGACATGATCAAAGAGGAGTACTGTCACAGGGATGACATCCACAAACTCGAGAACGAGTACTATGAGCTCAAGATGGTTGGATCAGAGATTGAGACCTACACCAAGCAGTCCAACGACTATGCTGCACTTTGCCCAAACATGTCCTGACCTATGTATCGAAGGATCGAACTGTACATCAAAGGTTTGGTCCCAGAAATCCGGAGCCATGTAACCTCAGCCAACCTCAATACCATACAGCCCGTGGTTCGTCTTGCTCACAAACTCACCAATCAGGCTGTGGAGGAGGGCAAGTTGCCCAAGAGGATCGGTACCACTACTGGAACTTCTAGCGATAACAAACAAAAGTGGGATGGAAGTCAGGGAAAGGATGCTAACCCCACTCATGCCCCAGTTCAACAAAGGAAGACTGAAAACAACCAAGGCCCTCAGCAACAGGGTGGTTATCGAGGGAACCACCCCAAGTGTAACAAATGTAACCGACACCACAGTGGGCCATGTGGCAAAGGTCAATGTCAGCGATGCAACAAGATGGGGCATGGAGCCAAAGACTGCCGAAGCCAGTTCCCAGCTAGGCAGAATCAGCATCAACCACAGCAACAGCAGCAGCAAGGAAACAATCGTGAATGCTACAAATGTGGGGCAATAGGGCACATGCGAAAGGATTGCCCTCAGCTGAACCAGAATCAGAACAACAACAATCAGGGTGCTGGGAACAATAACAACAATGCTGGAAATGGTGCAAGAGGAAGGGCTTTTGTGATTGGAGCTGGAGAAGCAAGGAATGACCCCAACGTTGGGGCGGGTAAGTTCCTACTTAATGATCGTTATGTTTCCATATTATTTGATTCCGGAGCAGATGCTAGTTATGTATCCCTACGTATTAGTAAGAAGCTTAAGTCCACTCTTACGCCGTTAAGCTCTAAGCACATCGTTGAAATAGCTAATGGTAGAAACCTCGAGGCCTCACACGTCATTCGTAACTGCAAACTAGAATTGTCCGGTCAGACCTTCCGTATCGATCTCTTCCCCATCATTCTCGGAAGCTTCGACGTCGTCATTGGTATGGATTGGTTATCCAAGCATCGAGCCGATATCCTCTGCCAAGAGAAAGCTATTCGTATTCCCCGTCCTCCTGGCAAACCCCTTATAGTTCAAGGCGACAAAAGCGGAGAAGTCACAGGCATTATTTCATTCTTAAAAGCCCAGAAGTGTTTACGAAAGGGGCACACCGCTATCTTAGCACTTGTTGCCGACACGCAGAAAAAGGAAAATAGGATTGAAGATTTTCCAGTTGTACGCGACTATCCCGAGGTATTCCCTGAAGAACTACCTGGACTCCCTCCCCACCGTCAGGTCGAATTTCAAATCGAGCTAGCTCCCGGAGCAGCACCTATAGCTCGTGCACCTTATCGACTAGCCCCCGCAGAACTCAAGGAACTTTCTACTCAATTACAAGAACTTTTGGACAAAGGTTTTATCCGTCCTAGCTCCTTACCCTGGGGAGCCCCAGTCCTCTTTGTTAAAAAGAAGGATGGCACATTCCGAATATGCATAGACTACCGCGAACTAAACAAGGTTACCATCAAGAATCGTTATCCACTTCCCCGTATCGACGACCTGTTCGACTAGCTGCAAGGGTCGAGCTATTATTCCAAGATTGATCTGCGATCGGGTTATCACCAGCTGAGAGTCCGCGATGAGGACATCTCTAAGACTGCTTTCAGAACCCGCTATGGCCACTACGAATTCCTCGTTATGCCTTTCGGAATGACCAACGCACCGGCGATCTTCATGGATCTCATGAACCGAGTGTGCAAACCCTACCTCGACAAGTTTGTAATTGTGTTTATCAACGACATCTTAATCTACTCGAAGAGTCAAGAGGAGCATGAGCAACACTTGCGTCTTATTCTCGAACTCCTTCGCAATGAGCAACTATACGCCAAATTCTCGAAATGTGACTTCTGGCTTAGAGAAGTCCATTTCCTTGGGCACATAGTCAATCAGAATGGGATTCATGTCGACCCCGCTAAGGTCGAATCCATTAAGAATTGGCTTGTACCTAAGACTCCGACCGAAGTTCGCCAATTCTTGGGATTGGCAGGGTACTATCGAAGATTTATCAAGGGATTTTCTAAGATCGCTCAACCACTTACGACCCTCACTCAGAAGGGTGTTGCTTACAAATGGAGTGATGCTCAGGAATCTGCCTTCCAGCAACTAAAGAAGAACCTTTGTAGTGCTCCTATTCTTTCCTTACCTGAAGGTACCGACGACTTCGTTGTCTACTGCGACGCTTCTATTCAAGGGCTTGGTTGCGTGTTGATGCAACGCGAGAAGGTTATTGCTTACGCTTCGCGACAACTCAAGATCCACGAAAGGAACTACACGACACATGACTTAGAATTTGGAGTTGTGGTCTTCGCGCTCAAGATTTGGAGACACTACTTGTACGGTACCAAGTGCACGATTTACATGGATCACAAGAGTCTCCAGCACATAATGGAACAAAAGGAGTTGAATATGCGGCAACGCCGATGGGTCGAACTCCTAAATGACTACGAGTGTGCAATCAAATATCATCCAGGCAAGGCTAATGTGGTAGCCGACGCCCTCAGCTGAAAGGAGACCAAACCCAAGCGTGTTCGTGCCTTACAGCTCACCATCCACTCGAACCTCCCTACGCAAATCCGAAATGCTCAGGTCGAAGCATTGAAAGCCGAGAACGTCAGGGCTGAGTCCCTGCGAGGATCAAGGAAACGGCTAGAACAAAAAGAAGATGGTGCTTACTACGTAAACGGGCGTATATGGGTCCCACTTCTTGGGAATTTGCGCGAGCTTGTAATGGATGAAGCCCATAAATCCCGTTACTCAGTACATCCTGGTTCGGATAAGATGTACCACGACTTAAAGACTACATACTGGTGGCCTGGCATGAAAGCCCACATAGCAACCTATGTCAGAAAATGTTTGACTTGTGCAAGAGTCAAGGCTGAGTATCAGAAACCATCGGGCCTACTCCAACAAACAGAAATCCCGCAATGGAAATGGGAGCAAATTTCCATGGATTTTGTCACTAGCCTGCCTAGGTCTCAACGCGGGAATGACACCATTTGGGTAATAGTGGACCGATTAACTAAGTCTGCACACTTTTTGGCTATTAAAGAAACATACAAGTTCTCTACCTTAGCAGAGGTATACTTAAAGGAAGTGGTTTCGAAGCACGGAGTGCCAACCTCTATTATTTCCGATCGAGACGCGCGTTTTACTTCTGAGTTGTGGCAAGCTATGCACAAATCTTTTGGCTCACGTTTAGACATGATCACCGCTTATCATCCGCAAACGGATGGGCAATCTGAAAGCACCATCCAAACCCTCGAAGACATGCTTAGGGCACGTGTGATCGATTTTCGCAAAAATTGGGAGAAGCACCTACCGTTAGTGGAATTCTCCTACAATAACAGCTACCACACCAGCATTCAGGCGGCACCCTTTGAGGCATTGTACGGTCGTAAATGCCGATCGCCTCTCTGCTGGACGGAGGTTGGTGACAGCCAGATCACAGGCCCAGAACATGTAGCAGACACTACAGAAAAGATTACCCAGATTAGGCAACGCATGGCGGCAGCTCGTGACCGTCAGAAGAGCTACGCTGATAAGGATAGGAAACCGCTAGAGTTCCAGGTTGGTGACCGGGCTCTACTTAAAGTCTCACCCTGGAAGGGTGTGGTTCGTTTTGGAAAACGGGGCAAGCTAAATCCGAGATATGTCGGACCCTTTGAAATTACCGAAAAGATTGGTAAGGTCGCTTACAGATTGAATCTGCCTGAAGAACTGAGTGCTGTGCACAACGTCTTCCACGTGTCTAATCTGAAGAAGTGTCTGTCAGATGAAACACTCATCATTCCTTTCAAGGAACTTACTATTGACGAACAGCTACACTTTACTGAGGAACCAATTGAGATCACGGATCGTGAGATCAAAACCGTCAAAGGTAGCCGGATACCTCTCGTACGAGTTCGTTGGAACTCGCGCCGTGGCCCAGAGTTTAACTGGGAGCGGGAAGACCAGATGAAGTGCAAGTATCCCCAGTTGTTCCCAAATGAAACTCCCAGCACTGAAGCTACAACCGAATTTCGGGACGAAATTCCAAACTAACGGGGGGATGATGTGACACCCCGTTGAAACGTTCTCACTTATACTAGCTTGACAGTGACTGCCTTAACTTTCGGGACGAAAGTTCTTAAAACTTGGGGATAATGTGACACTTCGGGTTTTCCCGAGCAACCTCATTGTTAGCTTTATGTGTACATATACTATTAAATGAAGATTTGCGAATTACCTTGAAGTATTATGTGAGTATTACGTGATGCTTGTATTAAGTTATGTGTATGTAATATATATATATTTGTGCGTATAAGTGAACCAAGACCATGAACCCGACTCGAGACCACTCGGTCTCGAGTGAACGACTGGGCCGGTTGGGCCGTGCACCCCTAAAGCCCACTCGACTAACTTGGGTTGAGTATAAAACCTCACTAACCACCTTTTGCACCAAACTTTTCCTCACACACACTCCTCCTTTCTCTCTCACTAAAAACCCTAACAATCAAGCTCACCTCCTCCTCTCTCTCTCTCTCTCGGATTCAATCGACAACGACAAGGAGGATCGGTCAAGCTCATCATCACCACTCGGACGCTTCATTTCCTCAGTTTCTTCCTTAAAACGGTGCCCTTCCACAACCGGTTAGTACCTTAGATATTCACTATGTGTTTATATGTATAATAGTGCTTTTTGCCTTGAAGGATTGAAATGATGGATGAAATATGTGAACTCTTGCATGATAACGAAGTGATAAGATATTTGAATGATGAATGATGGTTAGTGTAGGGTGTTTATTGTTTAGAATAAATGTTTACATGATCCTTTTTAACCGAGTAGCATGATATGTATTGAAGAATGAGGATGTATGCGTATGCTTTGAACAAGAAAAATGTTATCTACTTGGATGAATCTCATGATGAACCATATGAACATGTTTATGATGAAAACCCTAATAAAGAACAACATGAATGTCATGAAAATATTTGAAATATGCTTTGTTTGATCTGTTTTGATTAGCATTTAGACAAGAAAACATGTTAGGAAAATTCTATTGGATAGTACATAAAATCATGCACATGAAATTCTATTGGTTAGTTCATGTCTTAGCTGGCATTCTAGAAACAGCAATGTTGGAGTCGAAACCTTCGATCTCGACTTGAGACCATCAAACTACAACTCGAGACCGCGTGATTGCGACTCGAGACCATACGTGACAACTCGAGACCAGACAAAGCAGACATCAGGGACTTGAAATCAGCAAGGTCTCGACTCGATATCTCATGATCTCGACTCGAGACTGGACTCGAGACCTCCGAGATTGCGACTCAAACCGGCATTACTCGAGATCTCATGGTTGCGACTCGAGACCGCACGTTCTCGAGTCGAGACCACCTTGTCTCGATTGGGCTGCTTGTCTCCGTTATTGGGCCAAAAGTGTGTGGACTGTGCATATCGTTTTATTTGGATTCTGTGATGCTGTTAACTGTTAGTATGATCGGATAGGCCCAATAACACTTAGAATAGGCTCGATGACTTGCTGGTTAATCATATGTTATGCATGCAATGTGTTAGCTATGTGTAGATATACGTGACTACTTGTGTCCGAGCCTGACCTATACTGGTAACCATTTAGGACGTGGTGACCAGCATACTTAACCAAGTAAACTAAACTGCCGAGCAACCCAAGGTGAGTTCACAACTATTAAAGCATGCGTTCCCGGTGGTTTTGGGAAACGGGAACTTAACCAACGCTATCCCCGCGTAAGGGATACACACTTACTTTTCTTCCCTTGTTACTGGGAACAAACTTACTTACTTCCCTTGTTACTGGGAACTCTTGGTTAATTATTGTTTATACGGAATGCAACAAGCAACACTAAACGAAACTCTATCACTTAAGTCCCTACCATTTAATACCGATTAGTCGTCGGGGCCTGGCGAACGGGTTATTAGTTAATAGCGCTATTTAGGTGTAACCAGCCTCACACCGACCCTTGTTACTGGGAACGGGAGTGAACTAATGAACTCTGGCAAACCATCAATGATGATAGAACATTGACAACGGGGCACTACGGAAACGTACGGTTAAGTAAGTATTCGGTATTGGAAAAACAGTTTAGTCGCTTATGTAACATCTGGGCTTGTAATCATTATGAACAGTACCATTATCAATAAAACAATGTTATTTGATCCCAATGTTTGTTTGGTTGTGTTTTACATTTTTCATGTTTTGACTTTTACGTAGTTTCAAACTCTATATCACTTTCTGGAGAGTTATACGCAAACTAGTGCGTAAACGTACTTAGTTTAACGCGACAAATACTCCGGAACATCAACATATACTTAACATACCTTAAATAACCTTTACATAACTTAGAAATAAGTTTTGAAGGCTTTGGTATGGTAAAAACAAGTTAATTCGCTTACAGGGACTAAACTTGACAAACTACGAAAGTATGCCAATTTGAACTGTAACAGACATTCCGGAACATGACCATAAGTTAAACATACCATAAATATCCTTTACATAGCTTAGAAATAGGCTTTGAGGGGTTTTTTTTTGGGTAAAGGGTTACCCCGATGAATTTTATAAATGAAACAAATAAGTACAAGGGTGTGTCAAAACGACACACCTACTAAACTTGACATGCCAAACCTAGGAACACCAAACAAAAACACAACCAGAACAAACAAAACAACCAAAAAACGACCAAACTAACAACCAAACGCACACGGAGACAAAAACAACTAGCCCGGATCTACTACATTATCTTCGATCTCTTCAATCTTCCAAGACTTAAAAATCCTATCCTTTACTGAAGCCAGCCGAAATCTGAACCCCATCAGGCACAACCGAACCGTGTTTTTAATTATCTCAGCAACTTGATCCACTGTTCTTTTATTATTCTTGAATAGTCTATTATTTCTCTCTTGCCAGATGTAGTACGACGAAGCCGCAATCAACAGCTTACTCACAACATGATCTGCTTTCTTAGAAGAAGCATGCTTTTCAACCCAAATTAGAATCGAATGCCACGAATTGTCCACATTCCCCAACGAAACAACCTCCTTAACATTACTCCACACCTGATCCGCAAAAGCACATCGGAAGAACAAATGGTCCCGACTATCACGATCAAAATTACACAGCGGACAACACATCAAATTCAAATTCGTAAGACTACCTGCTTCCCAAACTGCCAAACGATCCTGCGTTTTTAATTTGTTTCTAAATGCAAGCCACAAATGAAACGAGTGCCTCGGGATACATTGAGGAAACCAAACCATGTTACACCACATCACTTGATTATCCCTATTCCGAATTGTATTCCAGACTTGAGATGATTTAAAGTCACTTACTTTCCCTTCCGAGTCTTTCCAAATGAGCCGATCCACACTATTAGGAACAATAGAAGGGACCGAAATCGTGAATAACACCGGGAAAAGATCCATCCAAGCTTGGGGCCACCTCCAATTACCATTCTGATCAATAACTTCCGCAACAGAAGACTGTAACGAAAACCCAGCATTAGCGATGGACCGAGGAGATATAAACGAACTAAGAGGACTTAGCGAGCACCACATATCACTCCAAACATTAGTTTGAGCACCACTTTTAATAGACGACCATATGTGTGGCCGAAAAATATGCCGAATAGATAGGATTTTTCGCCAACCCCAACTCACACTCCCACGGCACGGAATCTCCCAAAAATTTCTCCCTTTAATTTTATAATTATGGATCCATCGCACCCAAATAGACTCCCTTTTCGAGATGATACTCCAAATATGGTTTGCCATGAGCGATTTGTTTACATCAGAAATACTTCTAATGCCCAATCCGCCTTCATGTTTAGGCAAACACACATCCTTCCATGCTACCTTAGCACGAATCCTTCCTTCCGAACCAGCATTCCACAGAAATCTTCGAATACGCTTTTCAAGCTCACTGATAACCCGAGCTGGGATAATGAAAACAGAGGCCCAGTAGATGTGCATAGAAGAGAGAACCGAGTTAATAAGCTGTAACCGACCAGCAAAAGACAAAGATTTTGTCACCCAATTGACTATCTTTTTCTCCATACGCTCAATGAGAATCCTACAATCCTTATATAAAAGTCTTGAGGAGATAAGCGGGACCCCAAGATAACGGACCGGAAGAACACCCTCTTGAAACGGCATTATATCAAGAATTTCCTGCCTTATCGAGTGAGGAACATTACAAAAAAACACCGTACTCTTAGCAGGACTTGGAGCAAGACCTGACATGTTCGTAAATTTCTCCAGTGCATCCTTAATCTTTTTAACAGAGCCGATGTCACCATGCACAAAAATAAATAAATCATCCGCAAAAGACACATTAATTATTTTCTCTTTCGCACAATGAAGATGATATTTAAACGACATACTAGCTGCTCGTCGAAGCAATAACGTTAAAACCTCCATAACTAACGTGAATAAGTAAGGCGACATTGGATCACCTTGCCTTAATCCACGTTTTCCCCTGAAATAACCATGCAAATTGCCGTTAATACTCAAAGAGTACGAAACTGTAGACACACAAGTCATGATCCAGTTCACCATTTTACTATGAAAACCAAATCAAGTCAGAACGTCCTCCAAAAATTTCCAGCTGACAGTATCATATGCTTTCTGGATATCAATTTTGAAAGCACACCTAGCCGGCCCCCTGTTAATGTGATAATTATGCATCAACTCCTGAGTTAGAAGAATATTATCCGTAATCTTCCGTCCTGGAACAAACGCTGATTGATTGATACTGACAAGAGAATCCAAACTACCTTTCAAACGTTCAGTAATAATCTTGCTAATACATTTGTACAAAACATTACAGCAAGAGATCGGCCTATAGTCCAAAACCGAATCCGGAATGTCTTTTTTCGGAAGTAAAGCAAGTATAGTATGATTAATTTGTTTCAGAAGCCTACCGTTTTCAAAAAACTGTAAGACCGCATCAGTAATTTCGTTCCCGACAATATCCCATGCTTTCTTGAAGAAAACCGAAGTATATCCATCAGGCCCAGGGGCCTTATCATCTCCAATATCAAACATAGCGGCTTTAACCTCCTCACGTGTAACCGGACGAATCATATGCTCTGCGTCTTCATTGCTAAGAATATTGGAAAACAAGTTTTCCAAATTAGCTGGTTCAACCGGATTTTCCATACCCAAAAAGTTCGAATAATGCAGAACCATAGCATCAGCAACTCTATCGCCTTCATGCCTATTCCCCAAAAGATCCATAACACTATGAATTTTAAGTCTAGCATTCCGAGATTTCACAGTGTTATGAAAAAAATTTGTGTTTTAGTCCCCAGCACAAAGCCACTCTACCTTAGACTTTTGCTTCAGAAAGCACTCCTCATCATATGCCGCTGCTTCAAAATCTTTAAGACATTGAGTTTCCAACTGACGAAGTTGCACATCAAACGGATTACCATCAACCTGTACCTGAAGCTCATCAAGTTTCTTTCTCAGATTACTAACTTTCATATGCAAATTTCCTTGGTTGAAAAAAATCTTTCTCAACTTAGGCTTTAAGTTCCTCATTTTCTTTACAACCGAAAGCATTGTTACCCCCTCATATTTTTTCATCCACTCTATCTTAACAGTTTCCTTGAACTCCGGTTTAGTGGCAATAAAATTTGGAAACTTAAAAGGTTTTGGCCGAAACCCATTATTACCAAGAATTTTTAGAATACAAGGCGTGTGATCCGACATACGGTACGGATGAAACATAGCATAAGCATTAGGAAACAGATCCAAGAACATAACGTTACCCATAATTCGATCTATCTTTTTCAATAAGCCACCTCCACTCTTCGGCTTTTGATTCCAAGTATACTGAAGACCATGCGCATTGATATCCATTAATTCAGCTTGTTGGATACACTCCTGAAATTCACGCATGCCAATGGACGGTTTGGATACCCCAGATAACGAGTCATCAATGTTAAGAGCTGAGTTAAAGTCTCCCATAACCACCCACGGCTTGTCATGACAAAACACTTTGTGCTTACATATATCATCCCATAGCAGTCTACGATCTATATACTTGTTTTCTGCATAAACAAATGAACAGAAAAGTATTTTCTTGCTAGCTTTAAAAATAACCTGAGTATGAATAATCTGATCCGACTGAGCAAGAACCATAACATCCAAAATATCAGCATTCCATCCCAGAATGATTCTGGTACCACGATGACACACCCCACCATTTGAAGTCCAATTCCAATTACGAAAGACAAACTTACACACTTTAGCAAGTTTACCAACATCCACATGCGATTCAAGAATAGCACACAATTCAAGATTATTTTCAGCAACAAGATTTCGAACCTCACTTTGTTTCAGGGGCCGGTTCAAGCCCCTAATGTTCCATGACATAAGGCTACCCATTTAAACCATTGTTACCGGGAGTGCTTGCCCCCTCAGAGAGATCAACACGCTGATCATTAGACATAAAATAAGCCATTTCTGTAGGAGTGTTTTCCAGAATTTCTTCTATAACCTGAGCCGTTTGATTCCCCTTCTTATCCGTACCATCCTTTTTATTAGGTATGTTCTCCTCCCCGTCACCATCATCTCTACCTTCCGAGTCTAGCACCTCAAAAGCATTTGACACTTTAACCTGATTAGTACTCTTTACAACCGGAACTTCATCATTTTTCGTACCCGAAGAGCTCGCTCCATTCTTATTCGGCTTTGGCCTGTATACGAACTTTGTTTTTTGTTTTTTATTCATAGTACCAAACTTTGCGACCTTCCTTCTATCTGTGATAAACCCGTCATCATCAATAGTAACTTGCTTCATAATTGGTTCAGGTTTTTTCGGACAGTTTTGATCATTATGGCCAAATATGCAACACGAAGAACATCGCTTAGGTTTCCATTCATACTCGATGGAAATTTTTTCCATAATGAAACCCTCATCATCCAACTTTGGAATTGCAACAACTATATGATCTTTCAGCTCCCTTTCCGCATTAATTTCAATTAACGCTCTAGCAAAACTACTCCTACCCCAACTCTTAGCACACATGTCAGCCGTGTAACTATCCAAACTTTTAGGAACCCCAATTTTCGACGCCAGCAGACTTAGGCCATCATCAGTGTAAATTGAAATAGGAACATTGTGAAGCTTAACCCACACGGGAACTGATTTAATGCCCTCCTTCTTTAAACTAGTGGATGGAGACCATTTGTTTAGAAACAACGGAACCTTTCGGATTAACCACGGACCACCTTCAAGCACTTTATTCATGCCTTCTTTGTTGTCAAACTTGAAAAAGAAAAAGCCCTCCGAATTCATCATTATTTTTGCAAACCCAAACTTCGCCCATACATTTTTAACGTAATACTCGACTACCGGAAAAGGCAATCTATCACCCAAAAAATAACCAAATAACACATTCTCAAATCTATCTTGAACCTTCTTAACGACCTCCCTAGGAATGACCACATCAGCTTCTTGGTGCGATTCCCCAGACTCCATCATCCTAAAATTTACTTCACTTTTGAATACCACACTAGATTTCAACTTTTCAGCATAAGAGACCGATCCAAAAACATGAGTTGGCTCCGGCTCATCCTGCTTATCCTTATCAGGTTGAACAGGCACCGTAATTTTCTGGAGTTCATCAATCACATTGAATATCCGAGGTTCATGATTATTACTCGTTACCACACCTCTTCTCGGAGCCATAGTTTTTCCATCAATGTTCAGGATTTTGCTTCCCAAACCCGTTATAATTGAAGGCGGCTTCATAAACATATCCCTGTAATCAGTATTAAGTGACAAATCTATGTCATTAATATCTGGTGGTTTCGAATTCATAGCTGCGCCAATTCTTCACATGCACACGTAAAACCCTAATACGCCGTCAAGTAACAATCAGAACCCTAAGCAGCCGACAGAAGAAACACACAATTCAAGAGCCGAAATCCAAAAACAAACGAACCCGTAATCCTTTAAACCCTAGAACAAAACTTCAACCCTTGATCGATTAAACTAGTGTCATCAATCTAGCTAAGTTAATCTCAGTTAACCGCAATCAATGGCTACTAGATTAATAAATTAGGGTTTCAGAATTTATTACTAAGGCAGCGATTTTCAAGAAACAAACAAAAGAAAAACTTTTGGGTCATTCAGGGACTAAAAGTGTCAAAAAGTGTCAAAAAGTGCTAAAATAAACTTTTGGGTCATTCAGGGACTAAAAGTGTCAAAAAGTGCACAAGTTTGCATTTTAAACTTTTGGGTCATTCAGCGATTTTGAGGGGTTCGGTATGCTAAAATAAACTTTTGGGTCATTCAGGGACTAAAAGTGTCAAAAAGTGCACAAGTTTGCATTTTCGCGCATAACTTACGTTCTGAATACATCCGGACATCCAAAAATTTATGTAAGCATGACTATATTATGCTTTAGTGTTTGGCTTGCCAAAAATCCATTCGTCGCGTCATTTGGATCGTTTTTCGCGCTTATGCGCATTCCGTCGTAATTAACCGAACAACGCAACCGTACGGCCAAACGAACCGACATCAGAGATATTTTTGGGCACATTTTAAGTTCCCTATACTTTAACTTCATTTTTGAGCTTTGAAATGGGGTTAACGGGCCTTAAACGTGTCGGAAATAGCTTAAACGGGCTGCAGGGACCAAATCTGACATTCTGCCAAAAATGGTCCTTGCGCACCGCAACAAATATTTGTTACGGTGCGCAAGCAGTCTGCAGACAGTAGAAACTTGGTAGAAACTTTGAATCTGGTCCATTTCACTTATGCACATGGTATTTCTCAATACTATGGGCTCAAATGGTTTTGTAATACCATGTTCTTGAGGTGTATGGTCGTGATCAAAGCACGGTTTCCTAGAAACGATCCTAACGGCTAACCGAACACTATAAATACCCCATGCCATCCATTGCTAAACTCACTAGAATTTTGATTTGAGAAACTCTAAGTTGAAACCATTGTTTCATACCTGAGATTCTTGAATCGAGATTAGCATTCGGGGACCCTTCGTAAGTATTCTTTCGTTCTTTTATTGCTTTTCGAGTCTTTTCGAGTCTGAAAGTCAAACTTTGTTTGACTTTCTGCATTGACCAGTTTATGGTCAATGCGAAGTTCGTTTGAACTTCGCAACGTGAGTGTAATCACGTTGGTCATAGTCCCTTGGGACTATGCCTACTGATTACCACGTTGTCTAGGGTCGTAGGGTAAGCGATCTTATAAATCGCTTATACCTTCGAACCCGACCCATTTGGTCGATCATTAGGATCCGACCAAACACATTAGGTGACCATAGTAGGTAGGGAATAACCTTCCGAGGTTATACCCTATGGTCACATCGTTTGAGTAGTTGTATGATAGGTAGTTTATATGCCTTAGGTAAATTACCAGAATACCCTTTTCATGTATAATTGGTAATTAAGCATATGTAACCTAAACTTTTGTCACATAACTGATTATGTAACATGTTTAGGCATATAACACTTGTCATAGGGCTAGTTAGGCGGTCCGAACGCGTTTCACGCGAACAACGCGTTAAAGTAGCATAAGCTACCTAAACGGGTCGTAATGGGTCATAAGCACTTATGTTAGGTTTCATTTAGTATGTAGGCTTTGTTGAACCATATTACATGAGTCTCCATACTCGTTTGGTTTACAAACCCTCATGCTACCCGATCTTCCGATTTAGGTCCGGTTTATTAACATAGTTACCTATATTAGGTGCCGTTTGATTCCGTGATCTCTAGCATTGCTTGGTGGTTATCTTAGGACTACTGAACAATCTCAAGTGAGTACATAGACCCCTCTTTTACTGTTTTCCAAACTGTTTTGGGGTGAAACACATGTGCCTACTTGTTACTTTCATGCTTTCCTGCTTTGACATCATATACCTGCTATGTTCGTTAGTACATTATAGTACATGATTTCATTACATTTCACGCTATGTATGCCCATTGTGTGCGTATTTAGTACATCATTTTTCATTACATTTTATGCTATGTATGCCCATTGTGTGCGTACTTAGTACATTGTTTTACATTACATTTCATGCTATGTGTGCCCATTGTGTGCATTACTTAGTACATCGTTTTTCATTACATTTTATGCTATGTGTGCCCATTGTGTGCATTACTTAGTACATCGTTTTTCATTACATTTTATGCTATGTGTGCCCATTGTGTGCATTACTTAGTACATCGTTTTACATTACATTTCACGCTATGTATATTCATTTGATTACATACTTAGTACATCGTTTTCACATGCTTACATTTTGGGTATGACATTTGGTTTGTTTAACATGGAACAATACATTCATTAACATTGATCACGCCGTTCGTTAGTAGGTAGTGGTACCATAGGAATTGACAACTCCCGTTCCTGAAATCCTGGGTTTGTTTGGATTGGAAGGAATGACCGAATTCGATATACATAACTTAGATAAACCTTTAATTTGTTTAAAGGGTTTATCGCCACAGTCTCAAGGCTTGGATGTATGCATTATAACAATACCGCATAAATGTTTGTATCAGTATAGCATGCATTTGTTACACAAAACATAACTTTGATATAAACTGTGTTTTACTTCAATACCTTGTTGTTGTGCATTTTACATATGGTTTAGTTGATACATTTCACTTACCATACATGACATTTCTGGTTACACATTACATGATCTACATTAAACATAAACATTTTGACAGTGATATACACATTTAGTGGTTTACATTGAACATAGACATTTCGATATGGTTTACACATTAACACATGACAATTCATTTATACATAAACAATTTACATTGGTGGTTGGTTTGAGTAAGTGATTTGAATAACGAGGCGTGTGTAATATGATACAAGCATGGTGGATATGCCGCTGGTACTTCCTATAAACAAGTGTTTGTATGATATTACATGTCGTAGCGTTACTTAATCATTTCAATATTTGACATATTACGTTTTACATAAACAACTTATCTTCACAAGACATTGATTTATAAAACAACTTATCTTATAGAAACTCATTTTTCTTGGTTATTCATTTAACCTTACATTTATTTATACATAACATCTGATCTTATCGTTTTTCAAATGATTTACAAGACAAAGCAAAGTACAGGGTTCATGACTAAACATTTTCTTAAGCATAAGTCATGAACCTTATTTTCACAAACCTATGTATCTCACAGGCATTTTTATGCTGATGTACTATTTTCACATGTGTTTTCAGCAGCCTTTCCATAGGATGATGATCGTGACACTAGGGCGGACCTGTGCCTTAGAGACTAAAAATGGAGATAGACCTGTTTAATTATGTTATAAACTATTTGTTTCCTGTTTAAGACAATGTAACACTCTTGTTTAATAAATAAAATATAACTTTGTATGCCATGGTTGTGAAACAATAATTCTGTTACAACACTCCCCGACGTTTCCGCCACGTTTTGTATGTTACACGTGGTCGGGGTGTGACAGAAGAGTTGGTATCAGAGCCAATGGTTATAGGGAATTAGGTTATTAGTAATGCTTTGACCTAGACTATAACCTTTCTAGGACCCTAACACAAGTTATCTTGTGTTTAGATCTTAAAACATGTACATCACCTATCCTTAGGTGATTATGAAAACAAGAACCAAATTTTCCGAAACGATGTTTGAAAAATAATCATCTGTTTTTGGATGATTTATTACAAGGTTTTGAACCCTCTATTGTAAGGTTTTGAACCCTATGTTATATGGTTTTTGTGACAACTCGAGTTTTCCAAGATTCCATCTTCGCATTTAATGCACGTTAATTTTTTTTTTATATATATACGTTGTTGTTACTCGACTTGTTTGTTTCAAAACGCTTACATTTGTAAAACGTAAAATAGTATTGCGATTTATATTTAATATTTGGGGTGCATATTATATTTGAGTATATGATGATAGTGTAAATTGTGCTAAATGGGATTGTATAGTTTCTTATGGAACTTACTGAGAACAAGAACCCATGAAATCACCCAAGTGATGAAAACACTTTAGTGTTTTCGTCCAGCCATGTTTGGCGAAATCAGAGATGGGCTTGGCCCATGGCCCAGTATTTTGAGATATTTTATTTAAGCAGTTTATAAACAAATCTTCTCCGATAAGTTTCCCACTTACCAAAGCTTATCACTTTGTTTCTCTTTCTATCTCTGATACCCACCTCAAGAGAATTCCTCATTGAAGCAAAACCTCTGTTTAATTCTTGGTTAGTGATTTCATGATTTAGTTGTTTTAGTTGCATATCGTATGATTATTGATGTTTAATCATGATGTATGTATATATTGATATATGTGATTATGTGATTGATCTTTGTGTGATTGTTAGATAATTATTATCTATGAACTGTCTGAATATTGGATGTTTGGATCAACAGTGGGTATATGTTATGAATGATAAACTGATGGGATTATGTTCTAGATTTCACAAAGCTTTGGTAGAGTAATTGTTTCATATCAATGGTTGATTAATGACTTGTAAATGATTCATTCTGTAACTGTAATGAGATTTAGTTGATGGGTTTAAGTTACAGAGAGTATTGGTGAAGATGATGTTCTGGACGAAATCACCCACCACCATTAAAGTGGACGAAATCACTTTAAGTGATTTCGGCCCACATGTTGATTTCGGCCCAGTAAGGGTGTTTTCGGCCCAGATGTGTTTTCGGCCAACATATAGGGATTTCGGCTCTTTTGGATTTCGGCACACATAAGGGGTTTTCTGTGACACCCGTGTCACTGCGACCATCAAAAAAATGCCAAACCAATGAAATATTGTATTTCATGCTTGGGATTTGTAAAAATATGTGTATCGTTTACACATATCAACTCTTGTTCGATTTCAAGCTCTAAATCGCTTTCTGGAAGGTTATACGCGCACTGATGCGTAAATATAACCAGTTTAATCCAACGAACACTCCGGAATAGTGAAATAGGCTTAACATACCTTAAATAACCTTTACATAACTTATATATAAGTTTTGGAAGGTTTGGTGTGGTGAAATCAAGTTTAATCGCTTACAGGGACTAAAGTTGACAAACTGCGAAAGTATGCCACTTTGAACTGTAACAGACATTCCGGAACATGACCATAAGTTAAACACACCATAAATATCCTTTACATAGCTTATAAATAGGCTTTAATGGGTTCGGTGTGCTAAAATAAACTTTTGGGTCATTCAGGGACTAAAAGTGTCAAAAAGTGCACAAGTTTGCATTTTTACGCATAACTCACGTTCTGAATACATCCGGACATCCAAAAATTTATGAAAGCATGACTATATTATATTTTAGTGTTCGCCATAAGAAAAATCCATTCGTCGCGTCATTTGGATCGTTTTTCGCACTTATGCGCATTTCGTCGTAAATAAGCGAACATCGCGTTCGTACGGCCAAACGAACCAACCTCTGAGATATTTTTGAGCATGTTTTGAGTTCCCTATACTTTAACTTCATTTTAGAGCCTTGAAATGAGGTTAACGGGGTTCAAACGCATCGAAAAAGGCCTTAAAACACCACAGGGACCAAAACTGTCAATTTTGAAACTTTTCTGAAGCTGGGACATGCTAGCGTAGCGCGAGCCCTATAGGCTTTACCAGTCGCGCTACGCGACTGCCTATGCTGGACAGAAAACATGCAGAAATATCAGTTTTGCACTTTCGGGACCAGATTCGATGTATTAGCCGTTGTTTAATTCACAACCACACATTCTAACATGCTTAGTCAGCGGATAAGGATGGAATTTAGGCACCATAACTTTGCAACACATGTATGGATGGAATTTAAGCACCTAAACACCATAACTTTGCAACACATGTATGGATGGAATTTAAGCACCTAAACACCATAACTTTGCAACACATGTACGGATGGGATTAAGGCACGTTTTCCATGAAACGATCTTAACGGTTCGGGTATTCCTATAAATACCCCATACCCCCCATTGCTAAAATCACTAGAATTCTGATTTGAGAACCTCTAAGTTGAAACCATTGTTTCATACCTGAGATTCTTGAATCGGGATTAGCATTCGGGGACCCTTCGTAAGTATTCTTTCGTTCTTTTCCTTATTTTACTGCTTTTCGAGTCAGAAAGTCAAACTTTGTTTGACTTTTAGCGTTGACCAGTAATGGTCAATGCGAAGTTCGTTTGAACTTCGCAACGTGAGTGTAATCACGTTGGTCATAGTCCCTTGGGACTATGCCCATTGATTACCACGTTGTTTAGGGTCGTAGGGTAAGCGATCTGATAAATCGCTTATACCTCGAACCCGACCCATTTGGTCGATCATTAGGATCCGACCAAACACATTAGGTGACCATAGTAGGTAGGGAATAACCTTCCGAGGTTATACCCTATGGTCGCATCGTTTAAGTAGTTGTATGATAGGTAGTTTATATGCCTTAGGTAAATTACCAGAATACCCTTTTCATGTATAATTGGTAATTAAGCATATGTAACCTAAACCTTTGTCACATAACTGATTATGTAATATGTTTAGGCATATAACACTTGTCATAGGGCTAGTTAGGCGGTCCGAACGCGTTTCACGCGAACGACGCGTTAAAGTAGCATAAGCTACCTAAACGGGTCGTAATGGGTCGAAATCACTTAGGTTAAGTTTCAATTAGTATGTAGGCTTTGATTAACCATATCACATGAGTTCCTACACTCATTTGGTTTACAAACCCTCATGCTACCCAGTCTTCCGATTTAGGTCCGGTTTATTAATGTAGTTACCTATATTAGGTGCCGTTTGATATTCCGCGATCTCTAGCATTGCTTGGTGGTTATCCTAGGACTTCTGAGCAATCTCAAGTGAGTACATAGACCCCTCTTTTACTGTTTTACAAACTGTTTTGGGGTGGAACACATGTGCCTACTTGTTACATTCATGCTTTCCCGTTTTCACATCATATACCTGCTATGTTCGTTAGTACATTATAGTACATGATTTCAATACATTTTATGCTATGTATGTCCATTATGTGCATACTTAGTACATTGTTTTACATTGCTTTTCTGTTGCATATGCTTATCCAGCATATGAACACATTATACTACATATTGAACCGTTATAAACATTTGACTATGTGAACCGTTGTAATCATTTGACTATGTGATCCGTTGATATCTGTGAACCGTTTGTATCTGTGATCCGTTGATATCTGTGAACCGTTTGTATCTGTGAACCGTTTGTATCTGTGAACCGTTTGTATCTGTGAACCGTTTGTATCTGTGAACCGTGTGAACCGTATTTGACTATACATGAACATTTCTATACTTGTTAAACATTTCATCTTGATAGTTTGGTTTGAGTAAGTGATTAAGTAACGAGGCGTGTGTAATATGATACAAGCATGGTGGATACGCCACTGGTACTTCCTATATATAAGTGTTTGTATGGTATTACATATCGTAGCGTTATTTGAATCATTTCAGTTTGAGACATATAACATTTTATACAAATAACATACTTTTCACAAGACATTGATTTATAAACATCTTATCTTATGCAAACATATTTTACTTGGTTATTCATTTAACCTTACATTTATTTATACTTATCATCTGATCTTATCGATTTTCAAATGATTTACAAAACAAAGCAAATAACAAGGTTCATGACTAAACATTTTCTCAAACATAAGTCATGAATCCTATTTTCACAAAACCTATGTATCTCACAGGCATTTTTATGCTGACGTACCTATTTTCACATGTGTTTTTCAGGAGCTGTTGCATAAGATGATCAAGATACACATAGGCAGACTTGGGCTTTAGTGACAATAAAAGATACAAGATTAGTTAATTATGTTGTATTTCTTGTTTGTTAAGACATTGTAACACTTTTAATCAAGAAAACGAAACTTCAATTGCCATGGATTTGAAACAATTAATTCTGTTACAACACTCCCCGACATTTCCGCCACGTTTTGTATGTTCTACGTGGTCGGGGTGTGATAGAAAAGATGGTATCAGAGCCAATGGTTATAGGGAATTAGGTTATTAGTAATGCTTTGACCTAGTCTATAACTTTCTTAGGACCCTAACGCGAGTTTACTTGCGTTTAGTCATAAAACAATACCGTCACCTATCCTTAGGCGACGACCACAACAAGAACATAAATTTCAAAACCGCTTTGAAAACTAATCATCTGTTCTAGGATGATTGATTACAAGGTTTTGAACCCTCTATTGTAAGGTTTTGAACCCTCTGTTATATGGTTTTGAACCCCTTTGAATTTTCAAAATTCTCGTCAAGGTTTTGGGTTTTTAATAATGTGAACACGTGCAAACTGGAAGGGTGAATGCATGTATTCTGGGTTTTCTGTCTAGGCAAGCACTTCGTATACATCTCATCAGACGCGAGACCAGTTGTGCTTACCTGGGAATTCTTGGGATGAGCGTTCACTTATAGGCGAGCATGTCTTCGCGATACATTATATTGACCCATTTATTTTGATTAGTCACTGTCTCATTTGTTTGCCTTTGGTAACAAACAAATGGTCACAATCTTCATGCGTTGTCATTTTCTCTCGACTATCTTTCCCTTGTTTCCTCCCATGTCTTCTATTTTCTTCATGGTGCCTCTTCATCGCAACAACAATGTCCGAACCAGGTGCTGCAATTACCCAGCGAATAGGCGTCGTACTCCAGAGGACCGTTGACTTAGCTATCACCATGACTCGCCTCAGGGATGAAGCCGTAAGGGAACTGCTCCTTGGTGCAATCAATGCAACTGTCATCATCCAAACCAAATACCCTGTTTCAAATGTACCCACGGTGGATGATGGAGACATTTGGTTAACATGTGTCGCTTTGCTGTTCAAAGCAAAGCAGTTGAAAACCCTGTTGCTGCTTAACCTTCAAGTTCTGCTTCATATGTCGCCATGGCATATCTAGCGTCTCAACCTCATGAATTTTCTACCTTGTGTATCGACTTAAACACGCCTAGTGCAAGGTGTCGAATCACCTTTCGTTACACAAATTCCAAAATCCATGAAGGATCTTTCTATCCTTATAATCAGATCCTTGTGGATGAATATCACTCAAATCGGAGCCCTTAATTGAATTATCCGTATGCCTTAATACGTACATTACGATTCAATAAGGACAAAGCCGAATTCTTATTAAGATCTTCCTATCTTCATAGATAGATTCTTGAAATGATTAAAGTGCCAAATGAAATCCACGAATTGGATTCCTGGTGTGCTTTAAGTATCCACGTCCAAAGATAACAAATTAATAACCAAGTTAAACAACTATGTGATTATGTGCTTATGTGTTCCCTTTTTATGTTTTTGTGTGATCCAAATTCTTGTCATCCAAATCCTCGTAGAATCTTCCATATCTTTGGGTGCTATATTAAATCCTCAACGGGCTTGTACGTAATAGTAAAGACCCTTGGATTATATTGTACCATTCCATAATTAGACCCTGAGAGGTCTAGGTAAACAGATTGATCCAAAAATCTGGTTAGGAATATCATGTGATGATATAGCTGAAAGGACTCCTTGGTGGCCTAATTTAAAAGGATCCTTTGTCGATCTAATTAAAAGGACCCTATGGTAGTTTAGTCACACTCATCATCAGGTTTGATTTTTCCTCCCCTTCACATTTCAGACAAATTGTGCGGACTATGCAAGGAATTGCGTAATTATGGATGCATACATAATTATGAAATTCAGTGCACGGAAACCACAACAAATTTTGTCATGTGTCTAGAGACTATTCCGTTCATTTTTGTTTCTGAAGATGTAAAATGACTATTCTGTTCATTTTTGTTTCTGAAGATGTAAAATGACTATTCTGTTCATTTTTGTTTCTGAAGATGTAAAATGACTATTCCGTTCATTTTTGTTTCTGAAGATGTAAAATGACTATTCCGTTCATTTTTGTTTCTGAAAATGTAAAATGACTATTCTGTTCATTTTTGTTTCTGAAGATGTAAAATGACTATTCCGTTCATTTTTGTTTCTGAAGATGTAAAATGACTATTCTGTTCATTTTTGTTTCTGAAGATGTAAAATGACTATTCCGTTCATTTTTGTTTCTGGAGATGTTGTGGAAAATGACTATTCTGTTCATTTTTGTTTCTGAATAATGCCTGTTGAAAATAACTCCGTTCATTTTTCATTTCTGAAAAATGTTCGTTAAAGAGAAATTACAGGATTACATCTTGTTCATTTTTGATGGTTATTTAACACAAAGTCACAAATAGACTCCTACGAATTAATTTCGGGACGAAATTTCCTAAAGTTGGGGAGACTGTGACACCCGTGTCACTGCGACCATCAAACAAATTCCAAACCAATGAAATATTGTATTTCATGCTTGGGATTTGTAAAAATATGTGTATCGTTTACACATATCAACTCTTGTTCGATTTCAAGCTCTAAATCGCTTTCTGGAAGGTTATACGCGCACTGATGCGTAAATATAACCAGTTTAATCCAACGAACACTCCGGAATAGTGAAATAGGCTTAACATACCTTAAATAACCTTTACATAACTTATATATAAGTTTTGGAAGGTTTGGTGTGGTGAAATCAAGTTTAATCGCTTACAGGGACTAAAGTTGACAAACTGCGAAAGTATGCCAATTTGAACTGTAACAGACATTCCGGAACATGACCATAAGTTAAACACACCATAAATATCCTTTACATAGCTTAGAAATAGGCTTTAATGGGTTCGGTGTGCTAAAATAAACTTTTGGGTCATTCAGGGACTAAAAGTGTCAAAAAGTGCACAAGTTTGCATTTTTACGCATAACTCACGTTCTGAATACATCCGGACATCCAAAAATTTATGAAAGCATGACTATATTATATTTTAGTGTTCGCCATAAGAAAAATCCATTCGTCGCGTCATTTGGATCGTTTTTCGCGCTTATGCGCATTTCGTCGTAAATAAGCGAACATCGCGTTCGTACGGCCAAACGAACCAACCTCTGAGATATTTTTGAGCATGTTTTGAGTTCCCTATACTTTAACTTCATTTTAGAGCCTTGAAATGAGGTTAACGGGGTTCAAACGCATCGAAAAAGGCCTTAAAACACCACAGGGACCAAAACTGTCAATTTTGAAACTTTTCTGAAGCTGGGACATGCTAGCGTAGCGCGAGCCCTATAGGCTTTACCAGTCGCGCTACGCGACTGCCTATGCTGGACAGAAAACATGCAGAAATATCAGTTTTGCACTTTCGGGACCAGATTCGATGTATTAGCCGTTGTTTAATTCACAACCACACATTCTAACATGCTTAGTCAGCGGATAAGGATGGAATTTAGGCACCATAACTTTGCAACACATGTATGGATGGAATTTAAGCACCTAAACACCATAACTTTGCAACACATGTATGGATGGAATTTAAGCACCTAAACACCATAACTTTGCAACACATGTACGGATGGGATTAAGGCACGTTTTCCATGAAACGATCTTAACGGTTCGGGTATTCCTATAAATACCCCATACCCCCCATTGCTAAAATCACTAGAATTCTGATTTGAGAACCTCTAAGTTGAAACCATTGTTTCATACCTGAGATTCTTGAATCGGGATTAGCATTCGGGGACCCTTCGTAAGTATTCTTTCGTTCTTTTCCTTATTTTACTGCTTTTCGAGTCAGAAAGTCAAACTTTGTTTGACTTTTAGCGTTGACCAGTAATGGTCAATGCGAAGTTCGTTTGAACTTCGCAACGTGAGTGTAATCACGTTGGTCATAGTCCCTTGGGACTATGCCCATTGATTACCACGTTGTTTAGGGTCGTAGGGTAAGCGATCTGATAAATCGCTTATACCTCGAACCCGACCCATTTGGTCGATCATTAGGATCCGACCAAACACATTAGGTGACCATAGTAGGTAGGGAATAACCTTCCGAGGTTATACCCTATGGTCGCATCGTTTAAGTAGTTGTATGATAGGTAGTTTATATGCCTTAGGTAAATTACCAGAATACCCTTTTCATGTATAATTGGTAATTAAGCATATGTAACCTAAACCTTTGTCACATAACTGATTATGTAATATGTTTAGGCATATAACACTTGTCATAGGGCTAGTTAGGCGGTCCGAACGCGTTTCACGCGAACGACGCGTTAAAGTAGCATAAGCTACCTAAACGGGTCGTAATGGGTCGAAATCACTTAGGTTAAGTTTCAATTAGTATGTAGGCTTTGATTAACCATATTGTAACACCTGTGCCTTCACGGCCATCAAACAAATACCAAAGCAATGAAATATTGTATTTCATACTTGGTATTTGTAAAAATATGTGTATCATTTGCACATATCAATTCTTGTTCAATTTCAAACTCTAAATCACTTTCTGGAAGGTTATACGCGCACCGATGCGTAAATATAACCAGTTTAATGCAACAAACACTCCGGAATAGTGACATTGGCTTAACATACCTTAAATAACCTTTACATAACTTAGAAATAAGTTTTGAAGGCTTTGGTATGGCAAAATAAACTTTTGGGTCATTCAGGGACTAAAAGTGTCAAAAAGTGCACAAGTTTGCATTTTCGCGCATAACTTACGTTCTGGATATATCCGGACACCCAAAAAATTTATGTAAGCATGACTACATTATATTTAAGTGTTCGCCTTAAGAAAAATCCATTCGTTTCGTCATTTGGATCGTTTTTCGCGCTTATGCGCATTCCGTCGTAATTAAGCGAACATCGCGTTCGTACGGCCAAACGAACCGACATCCGAGATATTTTTGAACATGTTTTAAGTTCCCTATACTTTAACTTCATTTAAGAGCTTTGAAATGGGGTTAACGGGCCTTAAACGTGTCAAAAATGGCCTAAATACAGTTCAGGGACCAAAACTGTAATTCTGCCAAAGTTCACCCATACGATGCGTATGGTATATATACCATACGATGCGTATGGGGTCTCCAGACCAGGTGCAATGTTTAAACAGCTGTTAACAGCTGCAAACCACTCCTAATCCCAATGCCAAGTGTTGATCTCTTATGGTGAGTGACCAAATGAGCCACCATAAGCTTCCGACACTTGTACGGGTGAGATCAAGGCACGTTTCCCGATAAACGATCCTAACGGTGGTGCATTTACTATAAATACCCATCCATACTCAACACAAAAACCCACAAATCTGATTAAGGAAGCTCTAAGTTGGAACCTTCGTTTCATACCTGAGCTATTTTAATCTGGGTTAGCATTCGGGGACCCTTCGTAAGTATTCTTTCGTTCTTTTCCTTATTATTTACTGCTTTTCGAGTCAGAAAGTCAAACTTTGTTTGACTTTCAGCGTTGACCAGTAATGGTCAATGCGAAGTTCGTTAGAACTTCGCAACGTGATTGTAATCACGATGGTCATAGTCCCTTGGGACTATGCCTACTGATTACCACGTTGTTTAGGGTCGTAGGGTAGGCGATCTAATAAATCGCCTATACCTTCGAACCCGACCCAGTTTGGTCGATCATTAGGATCTGACCAAATACGTTAGGTGACCATAGTGTAGGGAATAACCTTCCGAGGTTATACCTTATGGTCACGACGTTTAAGTAGTTGTATGATAGGTAGTTTATATGCCTTAGGTAAATTACCAGAATACCCTTTTCATACATAATTGGTAATTAAGCATATGTAACCTAAACTTTTGTCACGTAACTGATTTTGTAACATGTTTAGGCATATAATACTTGTCATAGGACTAGTTAGGCGGTCCGAACGCGTTTCACGCGCACGACGCGTTAAAGTAGCATAAGCTTCCTAAACGGGTCGTAATGGGTCGTAAACAATTATGTTAAGTTTCATTTAGCATGTAGGCTTTGTTAAACCATATCACGTGAGTTCCGACACTCATTTGGTTTACAAACCCTAATGCTACCCAGTCTTCCGAGATAGGTCCGGTTTATTAACATAGTTACCTATATTAGGTGCCGTTTGATTCCGAGATCTCTTTCATTGCTTGGTGATTATCTTTAGACATCTGAGCAATCTCAAGTGAGTACATAGAACCCCCTCTTTTAAATGTTTTCAAGGTGTTTATGTGAGTACATAGACCCCTCTTTTACTGTTTTCCAAACTGTTTTGGGGTGGAACACATGTGCCTACTTGTTACTTTCATGCTTTCCTGTTTTCAAATCATATACTTGCTATGTTCATTAGTACATTATAGTACATGATTTCATTACATTTCCGCTATGTATGTTGACTGATAGCATGCTAGCACATTGATTTACATGACTTTTCTTCTTTGTATGTTAACTTAGCATACTTAGTACATTTCTGTTGCATATGTTTACTCAGCATATGGACACATTGTTTTACATTGCATTTCTGATTGCATATGTTTACTCAGCATATGGACACATTGTTTTACATTGCATTTCTGTTGCATATGTTTACTCAGCATATGGACACATTGTTTTACATTGCATTTCTGTTGCATATGTTTACTCAGCATATGGACACATTGTTTTACATTGCATTTCTGTTGCATATGTTTACTCAGCATATGGACACATTGTTTTACAGCTCTACCTTGTATGTTTACTCTAGCATACTAGGTACATTATCTTCATAAAACATGCTTACATTTTGGTATGACATTTGGTTTGTTTAACGGGTCTATATAACATTCATTAACATTTGCTACGCCGCTCGGGAGTAAGTAGTGGTACCATAGGACTTGACAAATCCCATTCCTGACATCCCGGGTTTGTTCGGATGTAAGGAATGACTGAATCCGAATACAATTCTTTTGATAACCTTGACTGAAAGGGTTATCCGACTGTCTCAAGGCTTGAATGTTTGCGTTTAACATACTGCATAAGTGTTCATATTCAGTATAGCATGCATATGTCTTACAAAACATAACTTTGATTTAAACCAGTTTTACTTCAATACTTTGTTTTGTACATTTTTACTTATGGTTTAAGTAGTCTACATTTTTACTTACCATACATATCATTTTGGGTTACACATTACATGATTTACATTGATCATGCATTTACACAAAACATAACATTGATTTAAACCGAGTTTTACTTCGATACTATGTTCTTGTGCATATGGTTTAGTTGATACCTTTCACTAGCCATACATATCATTTTGGTTATACATTACTTGACTACTTTTGGACTATCAACATTTGACATGGTTTATACAAGGACTTTTGACTATTGGTTTAAACATAGACATATTACATTGTTTGGTTTGGTTTGATTAAGTGATTAAGTAACGATGCGTGTGTAATATGATACAAGCATGGTGGATACGCCGCTGGTACTTCCTATATATAAATGTTTGTATGGTATTACATATCGTAGCGTTATTTGAATCATTTCAGTTTGATACATATAACATTTTATACAAATAACATACTTTTCACAAGACATTGTTTTACAAAACAACTTATCTTTTACAAACTCATTGTACATGGTTATTCATTTAACCATACATTATTTTCTTATTTATACATATCATCTGATCTTATCGTTTTTCAAATGATTTACAAGACAAATCAAATTACAAGGTTCATGACTAAACATTTTCTCAAACATAAGTCATGACACTTTTTTTTCACAAAACCTATGTATCTCACCGGCATTTTTATGCTGACGTACCATATTTTCACATGTGTTTTTCAGGAACTGTTGCATAAGATGATCAAGATTTACATAGACAGACTTGGGCTTTAGTGACAATAAAAGATGCAAGACTAGTTAATTATGTTGTATTTCTTTGTTTGTTAAAGACATTGTAACACTTTTAATCAATAAAACGAAACTTCAATATCCATGGTTATGAAACATTAATTCTGTTGCAACACGCCCCGATGTTTCCGCCGCGATTTGTTGTTCTACGCGGTCGGGGTGTGACAGAAAAGATGGTATCAGAGCCAATGGTTATAGGGAATTAGGTTATTAGTAATGCTTTGACCTAGACTATAACCTTTCTAGGACCCTAACGCGAGTTTACTTGCGTTTAGTCATAAAACAATACTGTCACCTATCCTTAGGCGACGACCACAACAAGAACATAAATTTCAAAACCGCTTTGAAAACTAATCATCTGTTCTAGGATGATTGATTACTAGGTTTTGAACCCTCTATTGTAAGGTTTTGAACTCTCTGTTATATGGTTTTGAATCCCTTTGAGTTTTCAAAATCTCGTCAAGGTTTTGGGTTTTAAATAATGTGAACACGTGCAAACTGGAAAGGTGAATGCCTGTATTCTGGGTTTTCTGTCTAGGCAAGCACTTCGTATACATCTCATCAGACGCGAGACCAGTTGTGCTTACCTGGGAATTCTCGGGATGAGTGTTCACTTATAGGCGAGCATGTCTTCAGTGATACATTAATAAGACCTGTTTACCTTGATTAGTCACCGTCTCATTTGTTTGCCTTAGGTAACAAACAAATGATCGCAATTTTCATGCGTTATCATTCTGTTTTGATTGTCCAATAACCTTTCACCTGTTTCTCCCTATGCCTTTCTTTTCCTTCAAGAATGTCTCTTCATCACGATGACGCCCAGATATCCAAGCAGACTGCCAAATTTACCCAACGAATAGGCGAAGTAGTCCTGAAGACTGTGGAATTAGCTACTGCCATGTATCGTCTCCTGGATGAAGCCACTCAAGAGCCACTGAAGGAAGTAGAAGTCAAGACTGCACCAAAGTCAAGGAAGCGTAAGGCTTCAAGGAAACCCGCTACGGTTACACCTAATCAAGCGGGACCTAGCCATGTGGCAAGGCCACCAGCTAGGAAGCCGTACTTTGGAACTTCACCTTTGTGCAACCAATGTAGCCTTCATCATCATACTAATGTGAAGTGCCGCAATTGCCAAAATTGTGGACTTATAGGTCATACGGCAAGGGTGTGCCCAACTACAGCTGTACCCAATCAAACAAGACCTATCCGGGTGACAGCACCACCAGCCAAGAAACCAATCGGGGAATCAAAGACCATGGATGAACGATCGCCTAAGAAGTCAAAGAAGCGAAAGGCTCCTCAAAACTTCGCCGTGGTCGCTCACAATGGTCGAGCCGTTCCCAACCAACCAGCTCAGCCACCTGCAAAGAAAGCATATGCCGGTACTGCACCTCATTGTGCACGCTGCAACGGTCATCACGCGTTACAACAAGTCTGCTGGCAATGCACGACGTGTGGTAAACTTGGGCATTTGGCCAAAGTTTGTCGTTTGGGACAAAATCAGGCTGCTCAGGTTCAAGCTCCGGTTCAAGGGAACGCTGCGAAATTCCCACTGGGTTCATGTTTCAACTGCGGAGAGATTGGTCACTTCCGCCACAACTGCCCAAAGCTTGCTAATGCAAATCCAACCCTTGGATGAGCATTCGGCTGAACAAAGGATATTGCTGTCTTATGCCTTTGTTTCTTTTGTTCTCGTGTTTTGTGAAACAATATGTCTTGTTCATAAATAAAAGTTGTTGTTCACAATTCTGATGTACAAGTATAATTACATGTGTGTATGACTTTTCCTATGATACCTACATCAAGGAACTATATTCCTTACAAACTACTTTTGTGATTCTCTCTTTCAAATGATCGCTCATGTTTCCCTCGAACATTCTAAGTACTCGTTTCATTCTAAGAAACAAAGTACAGAAGATAAAGTGACATTATGAGTGATCATGCTTCTGCACATCAGTGCCTTTGAATCCTTGGTTAGATAACTAAGGGTGTTTTCAAATCTCTTACCCATTACGTTTTAATTTTTTCAACATACACAGTACAAGTATTTCAAAACAATCTTCATGATCTCAAAATATTTCATGTAGTTTGAAAACAATTTTTTTTTTCTAGATACATTGTCTATGTTATTTCAAAAACATTGGCCATGTTATCAAAACCAACCTTTTTAATTTCAAAATATTTCATATAGTCTGAAGACAATATTAACACAGTACATTTTCTCATCAAGTGCATGATTTCGAAAAGCATCATTCATGTTTTCCAAAAACCTTATACATAATTTCAAAAATTCATTCCGCATGATTTTAAAACATTTTTATAAATATACCTACCTAGTACATCTACTTTATGATATCAAAAGTATTATATATAAGGTTTCAAAAACACCAAACATATTTTTTCTTAAAAGAACCCCATGCACAGTTTTCAAAAATATCTTTCTCATACATTTACTTAACTTTCAAATTCTGCTTCATATGTCGCCTTGACATATCTAGCATCTCAACCTCATAAGCATTTTACTTCATGTTTGGACTTAAGCACATCTCGTGCAAGAATTCAAAGCATCTTCAGCTTCTACAATCCATATGGGATCTTTTTATCTCCATAATTAGACCCTTGTGGATGATCATGATTCAAATCAGAGTCCTTAATTGGATTCTTTATGTACCTTAATTCGAACATTTCGAGTTCTAGTAATCGAAATCGAATTTTCTTTTTGAATCTTTCTATCTTTATAGTTGGATTCTCGAAAATGTTTAAAGTACCAAATGAAATCCACAAGATGGATTCCTAGTGTGCTTTAAATACATGTACTCTGTTAGCAGAACAAACTTCTAGTTAGCAATTTTGTGGTTATGTGACTATGTGTTTATTCATCTTATGTTTTCTTTCATGCATTTTTGTGTTTTTAATACTCTGGATATTCGTTATCCAAATCCTCGCAGGATCTTTCATATCTTCATATGAGAGATTCGTAGCAGGATATTCAAAGGTACTACCTTAAATCCTTAATGGGCTTCTATGTAATAGTTAAGACCCTTGGATTTATATAGTACCACTCCAGACCCTTTTTAGTGGTCTAGTCTAAAGGATTGATTCACAATTTGGTTAAAGAATGACATCTAGTGATGTAGCTGGACAGACTCCTTGATAGTCTATTTAGATCATTTATTGATCTAGTCTACGGGACTCTATGGCGGTCTAGTCACACTCATCACAGGATTGCTCATTTGGTTTTACCCTACGCATTATAAAATAGACTGTGTGAACTGTGCAAGGAATTGTATAATTATGGAGGCCTACATAATTATGAAATTTAGTGCATAGAAACCCAGTAAGGTTTATTATGTGTAAGAACCGATAGTGACAACAATAACAAAATGAGAACGATGTAATGGAGGTACGGTGGACGCACCAATGACGCTTCATATACTTGTATATAAGTGTCCCTCTTACATTGCAAGCATAATGTTATTTAAGTTACTAGAAGTTCAGAACCCTAACCAATGTTGTTCGATCTTTTCAACTTCATGCTTTCAAGCTCTCACAAGTTTCCTCTAAATAAATTTCGGGACGAAATTTCCTAAAGTAGGGGAGACTGTAACACCTGTGCCTTCACGGCCATCAAACAAATACCAAAGCAATGAAATATTGTATTTCATACTTGGTATTTGTAAAAATATGTGTATCATTTGCACATATCAATTCTTGTTCAATTTCAAACTCTAAATCACTTTCTGGAAGGTTATACGCGCACCGATGCGTAAATATAACCAGTTTAATGCAACAAACACTCCGGAATAGTGACATTGGCTTAACATACCTTAAATAACCTTTACATAACTTAGAAATAAGTTTTGAAGGCTTTGGTATGGCAAAATAAACTTTTGGGTCATTCAGGGACTAAAAGTGTCAAAAAGTGCACAAGTTTGCATTTTCGCGCATAACTTACGTTCTGGATATATCCGGACACCCAAAAAATTTATGTAAGCATGACTACATTATATTTAAGTGTTCGCCTTAAGAAAAATCCATTCGTTTCGTCATTTGGATCGTTTTTCGCGCTTATGCGCATTCCGTCGTAATTAAGCGAACATCGCGTTCGTACGGCCAAACGAACCGACATCCGAGATATTTTTGAACATGTTTTAAGTTCCCTATACTTTAACTTCATTTAAGAGCTTTGAAATGGGGTTAACGGGCCTTAAACGTGTCAAAAATGGCCTAAATACAGTTCAGGGACCAAAACTGTAATTCTGCCAAAGTTCACCCATACGATGCGTATGGTATATATACCATACGATGCGTATGGGGTCTCCAGACCAGGTGCAATGTTTAAACAGCTGTTAACAGCTGCAAACCACTCCTAATCCCAATGCCAAGTGTTGATCTCTTATGGTGAGTGACCAAATGAGCCACCATAAGCTTCCGACACTTGTACGGGTGAGATCAAGGCACGTTTCCCGATAAACGATCCTAACGGTGGTGCATTTACTATAAATACCCATCCATACTCAACACAAAAACCCACAAATCTGATTAAGGAAGCTCTAAGTTGGAACCTTCGTTTCATACCTGAGCTATTTTAATCTGGGTTAGCATTCGGGGACCCTTCGTAAGTATTCTTTCGTTCTTTTCCTTATTATTTACTGCTTTTCGAGTCAGAAAGTCAAACTTTGTTTGACTTTCAGCGTTGACCAGTAATGGTCAATGCGAAGTTCGTTAGAACTTCGCAACGTGATTGTAATCACGATGGTCATAGTCCCTTGGGACTATGCCTACTGATTACCACGTTGTTTAGGGTCGTAGGGTAGGCGATCTAATAAATCGCCTATACCTTCGAACCCGACCCAGTTTGGTCGATCATTAGGATCTGACCAAATACGTTAGGTGACCATAGTGTAGGGAATAACCTTCCGAGGTTATACCTTATGGTCACGACGTTTAAGTAGTTGTATGATAGGTAGTTTATATGCCTTAGGTAAATTACCAGAATACCCTTTTCATACATAATTGGTAATTAAGCATATGTAACCTAAACTTTTGTCACGTAACTGATTTTGTAACATGTTTAGGCATATAATACTTGTCATAGGACTAGTTAGGCGGTCCGAACGCGTTTCACGCGCACGACGCGTTAAAGTAGCATAAGCTTCCTAAACGGGTCGTAATGGGTCGTAAACAATTATGTTAAGTTTCATTTAGCATGTAGGCTTTGTTAAACCATATCACGTGAGTTCCGACACTCATTTGGTTTACAAACCCTAATGCTACCCAGTCTTCCGAGATAGGTCCGGTTTATTAACATAGTTACCTATATTAGGTGCCGTTTGATTCCGAGATCTCTTTCATTGCTTGGTGATTATCTTTAGACATCTGAGCAATCTCAAGTGAGTACATAGAACCCCCTCTTTTAAATGTTTTCAAGGTGTTTATGTGAGTACATAGACCCCTCTTTTACTGTTTTCCAAACTGTTTTGGGGTGGAACACATGTGCCTACTTGTTACTTTCATGCTTTCCTGTTTTCAAATCATATACTTGCTATGTTCATTAGTACATTATAGTACATGATTTCATTACATTTCCGCTATGTATGTTGACTGATAGCATGCTAGCACATTGATTTACATGACTTTTCTTCTTTGTATGTTAACTTAGCATACTTAGTACATTTCTGTTGCATATGTTTACTCAGCATATGGACACATTGTTTTACATTGCATTTCTGATTGCATATGTTTACTCAGCATATGGACACATTGTTTTACATTGCATTTCTGTTGCATATGTTTACTCAGCATATGGACACATTGTTTTACATTGCATTTCTGTTGCATATGTTTACTCAGCATATGGACACATTGTTTTACATTGCATTTCTGTTGCATATGTTTACTCAGCATATGGACACATTGTTTTACAGCTCTACCTTGTATGTTTACTCTAGCATACTAGGTACATTATCTTCATAAAACATGCTTACATTTTGGTATGACATTTGGTTTGTTTAACGGGTCTATATAACATTCATTAACATTTGCTACGCCGCTCGGGAGTAAGTAGTGGTACCATAGGACTTGACAAATCCCATTCCTGACATCCCGGGTTTGTTTGGATGTAAGGAATGACTGAATCCGAATACAATTCTTTTGATAACCTTGACTGAAAGGGTTATCCGACTGTCTCAAGGCTTGAATGTTTGCGTTTAACATACTGCATAAGTGTTCATATTCAGTATAGCATGCATATGTCTTACAAAACATAACTTTGATTTAAACCAGTTTTACTTCAATACTTTGTTTTGTACATTTTTACTTATGGTTTAAGTAGTCTACATTTTTACTTACCATACATATCATTTTGGGTTACACATTACATGATTTACATTGATCATGCATTTACACAAAACATAACATTGATTTAAACCGAGTTTTACTTCGATACTATGTTCTTGTGCATATGGTTTAGTTGATACCTTTCACTAGCCATACATATCATTTTGGTTATACATTACTTGACTACTTTTGGACTATCAACATTTGACATGGTTTATACAAGGACTTTTGACTATTGGTTTAAACATAGACATATTACATTGTTTGGTTTGGTTTGATTAAGTGATTAAGTAACGATGCGTGTGTAATATGATACAAGCATGGTGGATACGCCGCTGGTACTTCCTATATATAAATGTTTGTATGGTATTACATATCGTAGCGTTATTTGAATCATTTCAGTTTGATACATATAACATTTTATACAAATAACATACTTTTCACAAGACATTGTTTTACAAAACAACTTATCTTTTACAAACTCATTGTACATGGTTATTCATTTAACCATACATTATTTTCTTATTTATACATATCATCTGATCTTATCGTTTTTCAAATGATTTACAAGACAAATCAAATTACAAGGTTCATGACTAAACATTTTCTCAAACATAAGTCATGACACTTTTTTTTCACAAAACCTATGTATCTCACCGGCATTTTTATGCTGACGTACCATATTTTCACATGTGTTTTTCAGGAACTGTTGCATAAGATGATCAAGATTTACATAGACAGACTTGGGCTTTAGTGACAATAAAAGATGCAAGACTAGTTAATTATGTTGTATTTCTTTGTTTGTTAAAGACATTGTAACACTTTTAATCAATAAAACGAAACTTCAATATCCATGGTTATGAAACATTAATTCTGTTGCAACACGCCCCGATGTTTCCGCCGCGATTTGTTGTTCTACGCGGTCGGGGTGTGACACATATCACATGAGTTCCTACACTCATTTGGTTTACAAACCCTCATGCTACCCAGTCTTCCGATTTAGGTCCGGTTTATTAATGTAGTTACCTATATTAGGTGCCGTTTGATATTCCGCGATCTCTAGCATTGCTTGGTGGTTATCCTAGGACTTCTGAGCAATCTCAAGTGAGTACATAGACCCCTCTTTTACTGTTTTACAAACTGTTTTGGGGTGGAACACATGTGCCTACTTGTTACATTCATGCTTTCCCGTTTTCACATCATATACCTGCTATGTTCGTTAGTACATTATAGTACATGATTTCAATACATTTTATGCTATGTATGTCCATTATGTGCATACTTAGTACATTGTTTTACATTGCTTTTCTGTTGCATATGCTTATCCAGCATATGAACACATTATACTACATATTGAACCGTTATAAACATTTGACTATGTGAACCGTTGTAATCATTTGACTATGTGATCCGTTGATATCTGTGAACCGTTTGTATCTGTGATCCGTTGATATCTGTGAACCGTTTGTATCTGTGAACCGTTTGTATCTGTGAACCGTTTGTATCTGTGAACCGTTTGTATCTGTGAACCGTTTGTATCTGTGAACCGTGTGAACCGTATTTGACTATACATGAACATTTCTATACTTGTTAAACATTTCATCTTGATAGTTTGGTTTGAGTAAGTGATTAAGTAACGAGGCGTGTGTAATATGATACAAGCATGGTGGATACGCCGCTGGTACTTCCTATATATAAGTGTTTGTATGGTATTACATATCGTAGCGTTATTTGAATCATTTCAGTTTGAGACATATAACATTTTATACAAATAACATACTTTTCACAAGACATTGATTTATAAACATCTTATCTTATGCAAACATATTTTACTTGGTTATTCATTTAACCTTACATTTATTTATACTTATCATCTGATCTTATCGATTTTCAAATGATTTACAAAACAAAGCAAATAACAAGGTTCATGACTAAACATTTTCTCAAACATAAGTCATGAATCCTATTTTCACAAAACCTATGTATCTCACAGGCATTTTTATGCTGACGTACCTATTTTCACATGTGTTTTTCAGGAGCTGTTGCATAAGATGATCAAGATACACATAGGCAGACTTGGGCTTTAGTGACAATAAAAGATACAAGACTAGTTAATTATGTTGTATTTCTTGTTTGTTAAGACATTGTAACACTTTTAATCAATAAAACGAAACTTCAATTGCCATGGATTTGAAACAATTAATTCTGTTACAACACTCCCCGACATTTCCGCCACGTTTTGTATGTTCTACGTGGTCGGGGTGTGACATTTTCGTTAATCAGTGAGTTCGGCCCATAGGGGATTTCGGCCCAAAGGGTGTTTTCGGCATTATAGTGTTTTCGTCCATAAGGGATTTCGCCACTTTGGCGATTTCATTTTATTGTTGCTGTTAAATTGTTAATTTTATTAGTTAGTTAACTCTGTTAAGTAAATAACTCAGTTTAACTACTAGGTCTATTAGTTCAGTTATATGTTAACTATGTTAAGCATTTAAACTCTGTTAAGTTAATAAGTTGCTAGCTTTATTTGTTTGATTAACTCTGTTATGTTTAACAATCTTGTTTGTTATCAATTCTGTTAAGTCTAGCAACTTTGTTTAGCATGTTGGTTCTGCATAGATTATTAATTCTGCTAAAAGATGTTAACTCTGTTAGTTAACTCATACTGTAAAGTTATTATCCCTGTTACATATGTTAACCTTGTTAACCTTGTTAAGCTTGTTAAACCTGTCAAGTATGTAAGAGAATAACCATGATTATAATAAACTGTGGAGGAAATTTATGTGAAGTATGAATGGCATGAATGTGAATAATTGTCTAGGTGATACATAATGTTAACAGTCACACACACTTGGTAACATAGATTGCAAACATAAACTGACTGTATATACGTGCACTATAGGACTTGACTGATTTATTGTGAGCACTTAACTTAGCATACCGAGCAAAACAAGGTGAGTTCACACTCTTTCTAAGGCAAGGGATTCCCGGTGGTTTGGGAATGGGTTAAGAAACTAAAATGGAACCTACATATCCTCCTTGGGTAGGATATGTACCGCCATCCTCCATGGGTAGGATGCCAATATTAATCCTGCGTATTCTCCTTGGGTAGAATACGTACGTTCGTCCTCCTTGGGTAGGACAACAACCTTAACATACGTAAAACCTACGTACACTCACACTCGCTACGGTCCTTGGATCAAGAAGGGCACGTACAAATACGACTAGTCTACACATGGGAAGCCCCCCACTAATCTTCGCACAGATGCCTGAAAAGGCCGCGATACGGCCACTAACCTTCGCACAGATGTCTGGAGGACCGCGATACGGCCACTAACCTTCGCACAGATGTCTGGAGGACCGCGATGGGAATTAATAAGAAACATGGTTTACAAAACGAACAACTGATTTATGAAACGAATTCTATAACTGAATAACTAACTGTGAACTCGCTCAACTAGTTGTTGACTCTCTGTTACATGCCTTGCAGGACCTTAGGTACTTTTGGAGCTTGCACGGGAGGCACGGTCGTTGTGGACATGGATCGTGAATGTGTTGTTAAACATTATAACATTTTGTACTTAAACTTATGTTGGGTCTTACATTATTGCTTCCGCTACACACTTGTTTATATTTGGTTTTGGAAACACCTATCGTATTGATGAATGACTTTTATTATATACTTATGTTCAATATGATTGGTGGCTTGATCCTGGTCATGTCACGCCTCCAAGCGGTGGTACTCCGCGTGTGGATTTTGGGGGTGTTACAGATTGGTATCAGAGCCATTGGTTATAGAGAACTAGGTTTTAATAAGGGAAAACTTTTTGTTAAAACCAGACTATAACCAGAATAGTGCTCAACGATCCACAACGACGCCTCGCTCCACGTGCAAGACTCATCACTCTAGGTAATATGGTATATGTTTTATTGCCTACTTGCTAGAATTGCATAAAACTTTGCTCGTGGTATGCTTAGATTACATTGTCTACTATACGTTATTGCTCGAGAACACTTGTGTGCTTACTCTCTTCTGTCATCGCACTATTCGTGAACCTCTCTCACTTTTGTTGCATTTGCTATGAAGATCATGGCCGGATGTATTAACTTGACTCAAGCCCAGTTGACGGCTCTCATTAACGAACGAGTTGCTGCGGCACTCACAGCCATACAAGCAGGAGGTCAACACGCTCAGCCACCTGTTTGCACCCTCAATAATCTCAAGGATTGCCGACCTAGTACCTTTAGCGGTACTGAGGGAGTTGTAGGCCTACTCCGTTGGTTCGAGAGGCTCGAAACTGACTTTGAGGTGCGTGAATGCCCTGAGTTTCGTAGAGTAAAGTTTGCTACTGGAACACTCGAAGGTGCTGCATTAACCTGGTGGGAAGCACAGGTTCAAATGTTAGGGCTGGCAGCTGCTAATGCCACCCCCTGGAACGAGTTCAAGGACCTAGTTAAGGAAGAGTTTTGCAGTCGGGAAGACATCCATAAACTAGAGGTGGAGTTCCTCAACTTACAGATGGCGGGGTCTGAAATTGAGGCTTATACGAAGAGATCAAATGAATTAGCCACATTTTGTCCCACTATGGTAGACCCTCCCACCAAACGCATCGAGCTGTATCTCAAGGGTCTGGTGCCCGAAATTCAGAGTCATGTGACCGCAGCAAATCTTGGCACTATCCAGCAAGTCACTCGGCTTGCTCATCGTCTCACAGATCAGGCAGTAGAACAAAACAAACTACCGAAACGTGTTAAAGCTGCTACTACATGTGCTTCTAGTGACAACAAATGCAAGTGGGATGGAAACTTGAGTAAGGAATTAATTCCGGATCAGCCTCTGGCGCAGCAGCAAAAGATAGATGACTACCAGAGTCCCAGTCAGCAATTTTCTGGTAGTAGTGGGCAGAGTGGATATCGAGGAAATCATCCAAAGTGTAACAGATGCAATAGGCACCACAGCGGTCAGTGCAACAAGGTTCATTGTCAGAGGTGTCTCAAGATAGGTCATGGAGCTAAGGATTGTCGAAGCTCACGTCCTGTAACTCAAGAACAGCAACAACCACGTGAGTGGTCAGGGTGACGCAAGGAATGATCCCAACGTAGTTATGGGTAAGTTTCTTCTTGACGATTTTATGTTACTGTATTGTTTGATTCGGGTGCGGATACCAGTTATATGTCTCTAAGTTAGCCAAATGTTAAAACATACACCAACTCCCTGGAACACCAAACCTGTCGTAGTGTTAGCTAATGGTAGAAGTCTAGAGGCCACTCATAGTCTAGGGTTGTAATCTTATCCTCGCTGGTCAGACGTTCTCTATCGACCTCATTCCTATAGTGCTGGGCAGCACCTGTAGCTCGCGCACTGTATCGCTTAGCTCCATCAGAATTGGAAGAACTATCGAAGCAACTGCAAGAGCTCTTGGATAAGGGCTTTATACATCCTAGCTCTTCGCCCTGGGGAGCTCCAGTATTATTTGTAAAGAAGAAAGACGGTACCTTTCGTATGTGTATAGACTACCGCGAACTGAACAAGGTGAATGTGAAGAATCGCTATCCACTTCCACACATCGACGACTCATTCGACCAGTGCAAGGGTCGAGCTATTACTCGAAGATTGACCTGAGGTCAGGCTACCATCAACTGAGAGTCCGGGACGAGGACGTCTCCAAAACAGCATTCAGAACACTCTACGGCCACTACGAGTTCCTAGTAATGCCATTCGGATTTACGAACGCGCCTGCAGTTTTCATGGATCTTATGAACAGGGTGTGCAAACCTTATATTGACAAGTTTGTTATTGTTTTCATCAACGACATCCTGACCTAGTCGAAGAGTCAGGAGGAGCACAAGCAGAAATTACGACTCACTTTGGAACTCCTTCGAACAGAACAACTGTACGCCAAGTTTTCAAAATGCGACTTCTGGCTTCGTGAAGTCCACTTTCTAGGCCACGTGGTGAACAAGGATGGGATTCATGTCGATCCATCTAAGGTAGATTCGATCAAGAACTGGCCTGCACCTCGTACACCAACCGAAATACGCCAATTCTTGGGTTTGGCAGGTTATTACAGACGGTTCATCAAAGACTTCTCAAAGAATTGCACAGCCACTTACATTACTGACACAGAAAGGTGTTGCTTATCGTTGGAGTAATACACAGGAAACAGCATTTCAGCACTTAAAGGATAGACTCTGTAGCGCACCTATCCTCTCATTGCCTGAAGGCACGGATGATTTTGTAGTCTACTGCGACGTATCCATCCAAGGTCTTGGATGTGTGTTGATGCAACGGGATAAAGTTATTGCTTATGCTTCACGCCAACTTAAGATTCACGAACGGAATTACACTACGCACGATTTAGAGCTGGGAGCTGTTGTTTTTGCGCTCAAGATATGGCAACATTATCTGTATGGCACCAAGTGCACCATCTACACCGATCACAGGAGTCTCGAGCATATATCTTCAAGCAGAAAGAATTGAACATGCGACAACGTCGATGGGTCGAGTTACTGAACGATTACGAATGTGCTATAAAGTACCATCCGGGCAAAGCCAATGTGGTGGCCGACGCCCTCAGTCGAAAGGATACTACACCTAGGCGTGTACGAGCGTTGCAACTCACTATTCAGTCCAGTTTTCCTTCACAGATACGAGATGCTCAGATAAAAGCATTGAAACCAGAAAACGTCAGGACTGAAGCCCTACGCGGTTCAAGGCAACGGTTAGAACAAAAGGCAGACGGCGCCTACTATGTAACAGGACGCATCTGGGTCCCACTCTATGGTAAATTACGCGAACTTGTAATGGATGAGTCTCATAAGTCCCGCTACTCAGTACATCCGGGTTCGGATAAGATGTACCACGACCTCAGAACTACATATTGGTGGCCTAGCATGAAGGCCCACATAGCAACTTACGTTAGCAAGTGTTTGACTTGTGCGAGAGTCAAAGCGGAATATCAGAACCCATCAGGCCCACTCCAGCAACCTGAGATACCACAATGGAAATGGGAACAAATTTCCATGGATTTTGTTACTGGCCTACCTAGATCTCAGCGTGGAAATGATACTATTTGGGTGGTCGTGGATCGACTCACAAAGTCTGCTCACTTCCTGGCTATCAAGGAAACGGATAAGTTCTCCACTCTAGCAGACGTATACCTTAAAGAAGTTGTCTCGAGGCACGGGGTGCCCACCTCTATTATCACTGATCGTGATGCACGTTTTACTTCAGAACTGTGGCAAGCAATGCACAAATCTTTTGGCTCTCGTTTAGACATGAGCACAGCTTATCATCCTCAGACAGATGGGCAGTCTGAGCGCACTATTCAAACTCTAGAAGACATGCTTCGGGCGTGCGTAATTGACTTTGAAAAGGGCTGGGAAAAACATCGGCCACTTGTGGAATTTTCGTACAACAACAGTTACCACATCAGCATTAAAGCTGCTCCATTTGAGGCATTTTACGGGCATAAATGCCGATCACCTCTTTGTTGGGCAGAGGTGGGTGACAGTCAGATCACAGGTCCAGAAATGGCAGTTGATACTACTGAAAAGATTGCTCAAATACGACAACGCATGGCGGCAGCTCGTGACCGTCAGAAAGCATACGCCGATAAAGACAGGAAACTACTCGAGTTCCAGGTTGGGGATCGAGCACTACTCAAAGTTTCACCCTGGAAGGGTGTTGTTCGTTTTGGCAAACGAGACAAACTCAATCCACGATACGTTGGACCATTTGAAGTTATAGAGAAGATAGGCAAAGTGGCCTACAGACTGAACTTACCAGCTGAACTCAGTGCAGTTCACAACGTTTTCCACATGTCGAATCTGAAGAAGTGTCTGTCAGATGAGACCCACATAGTTCCTCTGAAGGAGCTCACTATCGACGAACGGTTGCATTTCGTCGAAGAACCAGTTGAAATCACGGACCGTGATGTTAAAGTCCTCAAGAACACCAGAATACCTCTTGTTCGAGTTCGTTGGAACTCCCGTCGTGGCCCAGAGTTTACCTGGGAACGCGAAGATAAAATGGAACTCAAATATCCCCAATTGTTCGAAAACAATGCAACTACTACTGAGGCTGAAGCCACTACAAAATTTCGGGAAGAAATTCCAAATCAACGGGGGGGATAATGTGACACCCCAGGTGAACCAGTAAACGATAACTTACCTAGCTTCCTCAGTAACCGCATGCTAAATTTCGGGACGAAATTTCTTTCAAGTTGGGGATAATGTGGCAACTCGAGTTTTCCAAGATTCCATCTTCGCATTTAATGCACGTTAATTTTTTTTTATATATATACGTTGTTGTTACTCGACTTGTTTGTTTCACAACGCTTACATTTGTAAAACGTAAAATAGTATTGCGATTTATATTTAATATTTGGGGTGCATATTATATTTGAGTATATGATGATAGTGTAAATTGTGCTAAATGGGATTGTATAGTTTCTTATGGAACTTACTGAGAACAAGAACCCATGAAATCACCCAAGTGATGAAAACACTTTAGTGTTTTCGTCCAGCCATGTTTGGCGAAATCAGAGATGGGCTTGGCCCATGGCCCAGTATTTTGAGATATTTTATTTAAGCAGTTTATAAACAAATCTTCTCCGATAAGTTTCCCACTTACCAAAGCTTATCACTTTGTTTCTCTTTCTATCTCTGATACCCACCTCAAGAGAATTCCTCATTGAAGCAAAACCTCTGTTTAATTCTTGGTTAGTGATTTCATGATTTAGTTGTTTTAGTTGCATATCGTATGATTATTGATGTTTAATCATGATGTATGTATATATTGATATATGTGATTGATCTTTGTGTGATTGTTAGATAATTATTATCTATGAACTGTCTGAATATTGGATGTTTGGATCAACAGTGGGTATATGTTATGAATGATAAACTGATGGGATTATGTTCTAGATTTCACAAAGCTTTGGTAGAGTAATTGTTTCATATCAATGGTTGATTAATGACTTGTAAATGATTCATTCTGTAACTGTAATGAGATTTAGTTGCTGGGTTTAAGTTACAGAGAGTATTGGTGAAGATGATGTTCTGGACGAAATCACCCACCACCATTAAAGTGGACGAAATCACTTTAAGTGATTTCGGCCCACATGTTGATTTCGGCCCAGTAAGGGTGTTTTCGGCCCAGATGTGTTTTCGGCCAACATATAGGGATTTCGGCTCTTTTGGATTTCGGCACACATAAGGGGTTTTCGTTAATCAGTGAGTTCGGCCCATAGGGGATTTCGGCCCAAAGGGTGTTTTCGACATTATAGTGTTTTCGTCCATAAGGGATTTCGCCACTTTGGCGATTTCATTTTATTGTTGCTGTTAAATTGTTAATTTTATTAGTTAGTTAACTCTGTTAAGTAAATAACTCAGTTTAACTACTCGGTCTATTAGTTCAGTTATATGTTAACTATGTTAAGCATTTAAACTCTGTTAAGTTAATAAGTTGCTAGCTTTATTTGTTTGATTAACTCTGTTATGTTTAACAATCTTGTTTGTTATCAATTCTGTTAAGTCTAGCAACTTTGTTTAGCATGTTGGTTCTGCATAGATTATTAATTCTGCTAAAAGATGTTAACTCTGTTAGTTAACTCATACTGTAAAGTTATTATCCCTGTTACATATGTTAACCTTGTTAACCTTGTTAAGCTTGTTAAACCTGTCAAGTATGTAAGAGAATAACCATGATTAGAATAAACTGTGGAGGAAATTTATGTGAAGTATGAATGGCATGAATGTGAATAATTGTCTAGGTGATACATAATGTTAACATTCACACACACTTGGTAACATAGATTGCAAACATAAACTGACTGTATATACGTGCACTATAGGACTTGACTGATTTATTGTGAGCACTTAACTTAGCATACCGAGCAAAACAAGGTGAGTTCACACTCTTTCTAAGGCATGGGATTCCCGGTGGTTTGGGAATGGGTTAAGAAACTAAAATGGAACCTACATATCCTCCTTGGGTAGGATATGTACCGCCATCCTCCATGGGTAGGATGCCAATATTAATCCTGCGTATTCTCCTTGGGTAGAATACGTACGTTCGTCCTCCTTGGGTAGGACAACAACCTTAACATACGTAAAACCTACGTACACTCACACTCGCTACGGTCCTTGGATCAAGAAGGGCACGTACAAATACGACTAGTCTACACATGGGAAGCCCCCCACTAATCTTCGCACAGATGCCTGAAAAGGCCGCGATACGGCCACTAACCTTCGCACAGATGTCTGGAGGACCGCGATACGGCCACTAACCTTCGCACAGATGTCTGGAAGACCGCGATGGGAATTAATAAGAAACATGGTTTACAAAACGAACAACTGATTTATGAACGAATTCTATAACTGAATAACTAACTGTGAACTCGCTCAACTAGTTGTTGACTCTCTGTTACATGCCTTGCAGGACCTTAGGTACTTTTGGAGCTTGCACGGGAGGCACGGTCGTTGTGGACATGGATCGTGAATGTGTTGTTAAACATTATAACATTTTGTACTTAAACTTATGTTGGGTCTTACATTATTGCTTCCGCTACACACTTGTTTATATTTGGTTTTGGAAACACCTATCGTATTGATGAATGACTTTTATTATATACTTATGTTCAATATGATTGGTGGCTTGATCCTGGTCATGTCACGCCTCCAAGCGGTGGTACTCCGCGTGTGGATTTTGGGGGTGTTACAGTTTTGAACCCCTTTGAATTTTCAAAATCTCGTCAAGGTTTTGGGTTTAAATAATGTGAACACGTGGAAACTGGAAGGGTGAATGCCTGTATTCTGGGTTTTCTGTCTAGGCAAGCACTTCGTATATATCTCATCAGACGCGAGACCAGTTGTGCTTACCTGGGAATTCTTGGGATGAGTGTTCACTTATAGGCGAGCATGTCTTCGCGATACATTATTTTGACCCATTTACTTTGATTAGTCACTGTGTGTCATTTGTTTGCTTGGTAATGCGGACGAATGACCACCATCTTTGCTTTTGTTGATTTTGTTTCATCTCATTCTCTTCATCCAAACATCTCACTCGTTTCCTTTCATGTTTTCCTCTTTTAGAATGCCTCCTCGACGCGAAAACCAGATAGCAACTGCCGAACTGGCAGAAATTATTGCGCAGCAGATGGCTGCTCAATTCCCAAATCTCTTTGCTCAATGGCACCAAGCCAACAACAACAACAATGCTCCATGCAAATACAAGGATTTTAACTCGGCTAAACCACTCAAGTTTAGTGGTTCTGAAGGAGCAACTGGGCTTCTTCAGTGGTTCGAGAGCATTGAGAATACTTTTCGCCACGTGCAGTGTGCTGACAATCGCAAGGTCGAGTTTTCTTCAAGTGTGTTTCAGAAGAGGGCTCTCACATGGTGGAACGGGGTTATGAGAGACCGAGGTGCAGAAGTTGCTCTCGCACAGACATGGGTTGAACTTAGAGCCCTTATGATGAGGGAATTATGTCCTCGTCATGAGCAGCGAGCTTTGGAGAAGGAATTTGATGATTTGAAGCAAGATAGTGGGGAGCACAGGGCATATACTGATAGGTTTGAGGAGTTGAGTCTGCTTTGCCCAACAATGGTTACCCCACTTGACAAGGCTATCGAAAGATACATCGACGGCCTACCTGACACAGTACAAGATATCATTACTGGTAGTGACCCTGCTACACTACGTCAGGCGATAGAGTTATCTGCGACATTGACTGAGTCGCAGATTCGGAAGAATAAGTTACACAGGAAGGGTGTCAAGGGCAAGAAGCAGTCGGCTGACAATGAAGATAGCAAGAAAGGTCAAAACAAGAATGGAAAGAATTCTGGTTCTTCGAGAGGGTCAAGGAAGCGTAAGGCTTCCCAAAACTATGCTGTCACTGCCCAAGCTAACCAGGCAGCTCCCAACCAACCCGCACAGCCTGCAGCAAAGAAACCCTATTCAGGGAATGCACCTTTGTGCAATAGATGCAACAGTCACCATCAGCCGCAACATCAGTGTCGTTTCTGTAATAACTGTGGGAAGTCGGGTCATCTTGCCGCTACTTGCCGCTTTCCTGCTAACCAGAATCAGGCCATTCATAACCAAGCTCAACAAGTTGCTCAGCCTCCTGCTCAGCAACAGGGTCAAGCTGCACGACCACAATACCCACCAGGTGCTTATTACAATTGTGGGGATCGGACCCACTACAGAAACCGGTGCCCAAGGCTAGCCAACCAGAACCAGAATCAAAATCAGAATCAGGCTCAGGCTCGTGGACGAGCTTTTAACATGAATGCCCAAGAGGCGCAGGCGGACGATAACGTGGTGAACGGTACGTTCTTTATTAATAATCAGCCTGCATCTGTTCTTTTCGATTCGGGTGCCGATAAGAGTTTTGTGTCATTGTCTTTTGAGCAAATGCTTCGCGTGTCTAGAACGAAACTAGGTAAACCTTTGACAGTAGAAGTTGCTAGTGGTGAACCCATTATTCTTGATTCTGTTCTTCACAACTGCCAGTTGAACCTTAACGACCATCTTTTTCCTATTGAACTCACGCCTATGCAACTTGGAAGCTTCGACGTTATAGTGGGTATGGATTGGTTATCTAAGCATCGCGCAGAGATAGTTTGTTCTGAGAAGATTGTTCGTGTGCCGCTGTCGACAGGCGAGATCCTACAGGTTCGTGGTGAGAAGCCTGCCGGTGGTCTCAAACTCATGTCTTGTTTTAAAGCTCGGAAATATCTGCGGAAGAACTATGTGGCCTTCTTAGCACATGTTACAGCAGATAAAGGCAAGGGTAAGTCTATTTCAGATATTCCTGTCATTCGGGATTATTCTAAAGTTTTCCCTGAAGAGTTACCTGGTCTACCCCCAGCACGCCAAGTAGAGTTCCGTATTGATCTCGTACCTGGTGCAAATCCCATTGCCAGAGCTCCATATCGTCTTGCACCGTCTGAGATGCAAGAGTTGTCTAAGCAGCTTCAGGAGCTCTCTGACAAAGGCTTTATCCGTCCCAGCTTTTCACCCTGGGGTGCTCCCGTTCTTTTTGTCAAGAAGAAGGATGGATCCTTTAGGATGTGTATCGATTATCGTGAGCTTAACAAGCTTACCATCAAGAATCGATATCCCCTACCGCGCATAGACGACCTCTTTGATCAGTTACAAGGCGCTTCTTATTTTTCGAAGATTGATCTACGTTCCGGATATCATCAACTTCGTGTGCATGAAGAAGATATTCCCAAGACGGCGTTCCGCACTCGGTATGGGCATTACGAGTTCACAGTCATGCCATTCGGTTTGACTAATGCTCCTGCTGTTTTCATGGACTTAATGAATAGGGTCTGCAAACCTTATTTGGATCAGTTCGTCATTGTTTTTATTGACGACATCTTAATATACTCTAAGACGCGAGCTGATCACGAGCAACATCTTCGTCTTACTCTGGAACTCCTAAAGAAAGAGCAACTTTTCGCCAAATTCTCCAAGTGTGAATTCTGGCTTAAAGAGGTTCAATTCTTAGGACATATTATCAACGAACAAGGTATTCATGTAGATCCCTCCAAGATCAGTGCGATTAAGGATTGGGATACGCCTACTACTCCTACTGAAGTTCGTTCTTTTCTTGGTCTAGCGGGTTATTATCGCCGCTTCATAGAAAACTTCTCAAAGATTGCAGTTCCTCTAACTGCTCTAACTCAGAAGAACAAACCCTTTGATTGGGGATACAAACAAGAGGAAGCTTTTCAACACTTGAAGCAAAAACTTTGTGATGCGCCTGTTCTGACTTTGCCTAAGGGCAATGATGATTTCGTCGTTTATTGCGATGCATCTAAATTGGGTCTTGGCTGTGTCCTGATGCAAAGGAACAAAGTCATAGCATATGCATCGAGGCAGTTGAAGATACATGAGAAGAACTACACCACTCATGATCTTGAGTTGGGTGCAATTATTTTCGCTCTAAAGATCTGGAGACATTATTTGTATGGTACAAAATGTGTGGTTTTCACGGACCACAAAAGTCTTCAGCATATCTTCAACCAGAAAGAACTCAACATGAGGCAACGACGTTGGATTGAGCTTTTAAACGACTATGACTGCGAAATTCGCTACCATCCTGGTAAGGCGAATGTCGTAGCTGATGCATTAAGTCATAAGGAATGTACTAAGCTTCACTGTGTTCGTGTTCAATCTGTTATTCAAGCTCGATCCGATATCCAAGCCCGCATTTCTCAGGCTCAACAGTCTTGTGTTTCACAAGGTTTAATGGATAAGGAATTTCCTTATCACATAACACCTGCTCTTGAACTGAAGGACAATGGATCGTATTACTTCATGGACCGTTTGTGGGTCCCAAGCCAGGATGATCTTCGTACCTTACTTATGGATGAAGCCCATAAGTCTCGTTATTCTATTCATCCGGGCTCAGATAAGATGTATAAGGATCTTCGTATTCAGTATTGGTGGCCTGGTATGAAGAAAGACATTGCCTTATACGTATCAAAATGCCTTACTTGTCTTAAGGCTAAGGCTGAACATCAACGTCCTTCGGGTTTATTGGTGCAACCAGAGATCCCAGTTTGGAAATGGGAAAACATTACTATGGATCTTGTTACCAAACTTCCACACACTAAGAAATGTCATGATGCCATCTGGGTAGTCGTTGATCGTCTTACTAAGTCAGCACATTTCTTGCCAATCCGTGAGGATTTTCCTGCTGACAGACTTGCTAAAATCTATGTGGATGAAATAGTAGCTCAACATGGTGTTCCTTTGAACATCATTTCTGACAGAGATGCTCGTTTCACTTCTCATTTTTGGAGAACCATGCAATCTGCTATGGGGACCCAACTTAATCTGAGCACAGCTTATCATCCGCAAACGGATGGTCAATCTGAAAGAACAATCCAGACTCTGGAGGATATGCTTAGAGCTTGTGTGATCGATTTTGGTGGTAGTTGGGATTCACATCTTCAGTTGATTGAATTCTCCTACAACAACAGTTATCACACCAGTATCAAAATGGCTCCTTTCGAAGCTCTCTATGGTCGAAAATGTCGTTCACCAGTCTGCTGGAATGAGATCGGTGAGGCCCAACTTACTGGACCTGCCCTCATTTTAGAAACAACTGACAAGATCAAGAAAGTACGTGATAACCTTCAGACAGCTAGAAGCCGTCAAAAGAGTTACGCGGACCCAAAACGCAAGCCCTTGGAATTTCAAGTCGGTGATCGAGTATTACTTAAGGTCTCACCTTGGAAAGGTGTGATCAGATTTGGAAAGAAAGGAAAACTTGCACCTAGATACGTTGGACCATTCAAGATCGTCGAAAGAATCGGAAAGGTAGCCTACAGACTTGAGTTACCTCCTGAACTTGGAAATGTTCATCCAACTCTTCACGTATCCAATCTCAAGAGGTGTTTAGCTGATAAGAACCTCCACATACCGCTTGACGAAATTCGTGTTGGCAAAACACTAAAATTTGTTGAGAAACCTGTGGAAATCATGGAACGTGAAGTCAAGTGGCTCAAACGCAAGCGCATTCCTTTGGTTAAAGTTCGCTGGGAAGCTAAACGTGGACCCGAGTTTACTTGGGAACGCGAAGATCAAATGAAGGCGAAATATCCGCATCTTTTCCCACGAGTTTCCTCTAAATAAATTTCGGGACGAAATTTCCACAAGTAGGGGAGACTGTAACATCTGGGTTTGTAATCATTATGAACAGTACCATTATCAATAAAACAATGTTATTTGATCCCAATGTTTGTTTGGTTGTGTTTTACATTTTTCATGTTTTGACTTTTATGTAGTTTCAAACTCTATATCACTTTCTGGAGAGTTATACGCAAACTGGTGCGTAAACGTACTTAGTTTAACGCGACAAATACTCCAAAACATCAACATATACTTAACATACCTTAAATAACCTTTACATAACTTAGAAATAAGTTTTGAAGGCTTTGGTATGGCAAAAACAAGTTAATTCGCTTACAGGGACTAAACTTGACAAACTACGAAAGTATGCCAATTTGAACTGTTACAGACATTTCGGAACATGACCATAAGTTAAACATACCATAAATATCCTTTACATAGCTTAGAAATAGGCTTTGAGGGGTTCGGTATGCTAAAATAAACTTTTGGGTCATTCAGGGACTAAAAGTGTCAAAAAGTGCACAAGTTTGCATTTTCGCGCATAACTTACGTTCTGAATACATCCGGACATCCAAAAATTTATGTAAGCATGACTATATTATGCTTTAGTGTTTGGCTTGCCAAAAATCCATTCGTCGCGTCATTTGGATCGTTTTTCGCGCTTATGCGCATTCCGTCGTAATTAACCGAACAACGCAACCGTACGGCCAAACGAACCGACATCAGAGATATTTTTGGGCACATTTTAAGTTCCCTATACTTTAACTTCATTTTTGAGCTTTGAAATGGGGTTAACGGGCCTTAAACGTGTCGAAAATAGCTTAAACGGGCTGCAGGGACCAAATCTGACATTCTGCCAAAAATGGTCCTTGCGCACCGCAACAAATATTTGTTACGGTGCGCAAGCAGTCTGCAGACAGTAGAAACTTGGCAGAAACTTTGAATCTGGTCCATTTCACTTATGCACATGGTATTTCTCAATACTATGGGCTCAAATGGTTTTGTAATACCATGTTCTTGAGGTGTATGGTTGTGATCAAAGCACGGTTTCCTAGAAACGATCCAAACGGCTAACCGAACACTATAAATACCCCATGCCATCCATTGCTAAACTCACTAGAATTTTGATTTGAGAAACTCTAAGTTGAAACCATTGTTTCATACCTGAGATTCTTGAATCGAGATTAGCATTCGGGGACCCTTCGTAAGTATTCTTTCGTTCTTTTATTGCTTTTCGAGTCTGAAAGTCAAACTTTGTTTGACTTTCTGCATTGACCAGTTTATGGTCAATGCGAAGTTCGTTTGAACTTCGCAACGTGAGTGTAATCACGTTGGTCATAGTCCCTTGGGACTATGCCTACTGATTACCACGTTGTCTAGGGTCGTAGGGTAAGCGATCTAATAAATCGCTTATACCTTCGAACCTGACCCATTTGCTCGATCATTAGGATCCGACCAAACACATTAGGTAACCATAGTAGGTAGGGAATAACCTTCCGAGGTTATACCCTATGGTCACATCGTTTGAGTAGTTGTATGATAGGTAGTTTATATGCCTTAGGCAAATTACCAGAATACCCTTTTCATGTATAATTGGTAATTAAGCATATGTAACCTAAACTTTTGTCACATAACTGATTATGTAACATGTTTAGGCATATAACACTTGTAATAGGGCTAGTTAGGCGGTCCGAACGCGTTTCACGCGAACAACGCGTTAAAGTAGCATAAGCTACCTACACGGGTCGTAATGGGTCATAAGCACTTATGTTAGGTTTCATTTAGTATGTAGGCTTTGTTGAACCATATTACATGAGTCTCCATACTCGTTTGGTTTACAAACCCTCATGCTACCCGATCTTCCGATTTAGGTCCGGTTTATTAACATAGTTACCTATATTAGGTGCCGTTTAATTCCGTGATCTCTAGCATTGCTTGGTGGTTATCTTAGGACTACTGAACAATCTCAAGTGAGTACATAGACCCCTCTTTTACTGTTTTCCAAACTGTTTTGGGGTGAAACACATGTGCCTACTTGTTACTTTCATGCTTTCCTGCTTTGACATCATATACCTGCTATGTTCGTTAGTACATTATAGTACATGATTTCATTACATTTCATGCTATGTATGCCCATTGTGTGTGTATTTAGTACATCATTTTTCATTACATTTTATGCTATGTATGCCCATTGTGTGCGTACTTAGTACATTGTTTTACATTACATTTCATGCTATGTGTGCCCATTGTGTGCATTACTTAGTACATCGTTTTTCATTACATTTTATGCTATGTGTGCCCATTGTGTGCATTACTTAGTACATCGTTTTTCATTACATTTTATGCTATGTGTGCCCATTGTGTGCATTACTTAGTACATCGTTTTACATTACATTTCACGCTATGTATGTTCATTTGATTACATACTTAGTACATCTTTCACATGCTTACATTTTGGGTATGACATTTGGTTTGTTTAACATGGAACAATACATTCATTAACATTGATCACGCCGTTCGTTAGTAGGTAGTGGTACCATAGGAATTGACAACTCCCGTTCCTGAAATCCTGGGTTTGTTTGGATTGGAAGGAATGACCGAATTCGATATACATAACTTAGATAAACCTTTAATTTGTTTAAAGGGTTTATCGCCACAGTCTCAAGGCTTGGATGTATGCATTATAACAATACCGCATAAATGTTTGTATCAGTATAGCATGCATTTGTTACACAAAACATAACTTTGATTTAAACTGTGTTTTACTTCAATACCTTGTTGTTGTGCATTTTACATATGGTTTAGTTGATACATTTCACTTACCATACATGACATTTCTGGTTACACATTACATGATCTACATTAAACATAAACATTTTGACAGTGATATACACATTTAGTGGTTTACATTGAACATAGACATTTCGATATGGTTTACACATTAACACATGACAATTCATTTATACATAAACAATTTACATTGGTGGTTGGTTTGAGTAAGTGATTTGAATAACGAGGCGTGTGTAATATGATACAAGCATGGTGGATACGCCGCTGGTACTTCCTATAAACAAGTGTTTGTATGATATTACATGTCGTAGCGTTACTTAATCATTTCAATATTTGACATATTACGTTTTACATAAACAACTTATCTTCACAAGACATTGATTTATAAAACAACTTATCTTATAGAAACTCATTTTTCTTGGTTATTCATTTAACCTTACATTTATTTATACATAACATCTGATCTTATCGTTTTTCAAATGATTTACAAGACAAAGCAAAGTACAGGGTTCCTGACTAAACATTTTCTTAAGCATAAGTCATGAACCTTATTTTCACAAACCTATGTATCTCACAGGCATTTTTATGCTGACGTACTATTTTCACATGTGTTTTCAGGAGCCTTTCCATAGGATGATGATCGTGACACTAGGGCGGACCTGTGCCTTAGAGACTAAAAATGGAGATAGACCTGTTTAATTATGTTATAAACTATTTGTTTCCTGTTTAAGACAATGTAACACTCTTGTTTAATAAATAAAATATAACTTTGTATGCCATGGTTGTGAAACAATAATTCTGTTACAACACTCCCCGACGTTTCCGCCACGTTTTGTATGTTACACATGGTCGGGGTGTGACAGCTTACTTATGGGGTAGCTCCCCATCGCATGTATAAACGGATAAATTAACTGGTGAAACAAGTTTTTGGTAATTAAAACTGGACAACTCGTGGACTCGCCATCATTTTTGTTGATACCCTACTGCATGCTTTGCAGGTAACCAGTGACTCAGGAGCTCGCAGCTTGGGAATGTGTAGTGGTCGTCTAACCCATGTGTCGGGTTCTAAATAACCTTGAACTATGAACTTTGTTTTGAAACTGTTTGGTTTATGCTTCCGCTGTTTACTTAAAATGTTATTTGAACTTAAAACCTTTAAAACTTCGAACTATAATGTTTACTAGCTATTGTGGTTGGTGGGCATCTTTACTATTGACTAATGTTTAGTATAATTGGTGGCTGGATCCTGGTCAGTCACGCCTCCAAGCGGTGGTATTCCGCACGTGGATTTTGGGGGTGTGACATTATATGGGTTTGAATTATTTGGTTTAAAGATCATGTGTTTTTTTTTTTGTGCAGTTACAACAATCAAGCAATAACAGCACTAAGTATGTTGAGAGAGAATAGAAACAGATTTGATTTGATCATCAATGATGTTTACATGCCAGACATGGATAGTTTCAAGCTTCTTGAACTCGTTGGGCTCGAAATGGATTTACCAGTCATCAGTAAGCAGGATGCCGAATCTAGATTATAATTTTGACTTTATAAGGTCAAACCGATTTGTGTTTTCTCAAAATTGATGCAAAGATTTCATGAAATTGTCTTAGTGTTATCAGGAAATGGTGACCGGAATTGTAACAACTGTGCTTGTAATCACTATGAACAGTTCTGTTATCAATAAAACAATGTTATTTGATCACAATGTTTGTTTTGTTATGTTTTACATTTTTCATGTTTTGACTTTTATCCAATTCCAAACTCTATATCAATTTCTGGAGAGTTATACGCAAACTAGTGCGTAAACGTACTCAGTTTAAATGCAAGAAATACTCCGGAACATCAACATATACCCAACATACCTTAAATAACCTTTACATAACTTAGAAATAAGTTTTAAAGGCTTTGGTATGTCAAAAACAAGTTAATTCGCTTACAGGGACTAAATATGACAAACTGCGAAAGTATGTCAATTTGAACTGTAACGAACATTCCGGAACATGACCATAAGTTAAACACACCTTAAATATCCTCTACATAGCTTAGAAATAGGCTTTGAGGTGTTCGGTGTGCTAAAATAAACTTTTGGGTCATTCAGGGACTAAAAGTGTCAAAAAGTGCACAAGTTTGCATTTTCGCGCATAACTTACGTTCTGAATACATCCGGACATCCAAAAATTTATGTAAGCATGATTATATTATGTTTTAGTGTTCGCCTTAAGAAAAATCCATTCGTCGCGTCATTTGGATCGTTTTTCGCGCTTATGCGCATTCCGTCGTAATTAAGCGAACATCGCGTTCGTACGACCAAACGAACCATCATCCGGCATATTTTTTAGTATGTTTTGAGTTCCCTATACTTTAACTTCATTTTAGAGCCTTAAAATGAGGTTAACGGGGTTCAAACGCATCGAAAAAGGCCTTAAACACGTGCAGGGACCGTTGCTGCCAATTTTGAAACTTTCTGATTCAGGGGAGGTGCTAGCGTAGCGCGACGCCTATGGGGCTACCTGTCGCGCTACGCGACTGACTATCTGGGCAGATTCAATGTTTCTAAACACAAGTTGCAGCTGATTGATCCTTAACCACATGTTTTAAGTTGCTTAGTCACTAAGATAAGGAGCATATGTGGCTTCCATAACCTTTCAACAAGTGTACGGATGTGATCGAATCACGGTTTCCATGAAACGATCTCAACGGTTCACCGAAAACTATATATACCCCATGCCTTTCATTGTTTTAAAGCACTAGAAACTTGATTTGAGAAACTCTAAGTTGAAACATTAGTTTCATACCTGAGATTTTTGAATCGAGTTTAGCATTCGGGGACCCTTCGTAAGTATTCTTTCGTTCTTTTCCATATTTTACTGCTTTTCGAGTCAGAAAGTCAAACTTTGTTTGACTTTCAGCGTTGACCAGTAATGGTCAATGCGAAGTTCGTTTGAACTTCGCAACGTGATCGTAATCACGTTGGTTATAGTCCCTTGGGACTATGCCCACTGATTACCACGTTGTCTAGGGTCGTAGGGTAGGCGATCTAATAAATCGCCTATACCTTCGAACCCGAACCAGTTTGGTCGATCATTAGGATCCGACCAAATACATTAGGTGACCATAGTAGGTAGGGAATAACCTTCCGAGGTTATACCCTATGGTCACATCGTTTAAGTAGTTGTATGATAGGTAGATTATATGCCTTAGGTAAATTACCAGAATACCCTTTTCATGCATAATTGGTAATTTAGCATATGTAACCTAAACTTTTGTCACGTAACTGATTATGTAACATGTTTAGGCATATAATACTTGTCATAGGACTAGTTAGGCGGTCCGAACGCGTTTCACGCGCACGACACGTTAAAGTAGCATAAGCTTCCTAAACGGGTCGTAATGGGTCGTAAACAATTATGTTAGGTTTCATTTAGTATGTAGGCTTTGTTAAACCAAATGACACGAGTCTCTACACTCGTTTGGTTTACGAAACCTCATTCTATCCAATCATCCGATTAAGGTCCGGTTATTAACATAGTTACCTATATTAGGTGCCGTTTGATTCCGAGATCTCTAGCATTACTTGGTGATTATCTTTAGACATCTGAGCAATCTCAAGTGAGTACATAGACCCCTCTTTTACTGTTTTCCAAACTGTTTTGGGGTGGAACACATGTGCCTACTTGTTACTTTCATGCTTTCCTGTTTTCACATCATATACATGCTATGTTCGTTAGTACATTATAGTACATGATTACATTACATTTTATGCTAGGTGTGCCCATTGTGTGCATTACTTAGTACATTGTTTTACATTACATTTTATGCTAGGTGTGCCCATTGTGTGCATTACTTAGTACATCGTTTTACATGACATTTCACGCTATGTATGTTCATTTGATTACATACTTAGTGCATTATTTTCACATGCTTACATTTTGGTATGACATTTGGTTTGTTTACATGGGACAATACATTCATTAACACCGATCATGCCGTTCGTTAGTAGGTAGTGGTACCATAGGAATTGACAACTCCCGTTCCGGACATCCCAGGGAAAGGGGACAGAAAGGAATGACCGAATTCGATGATATAAGACAGATAGACCTTTAATTTGTTTAAAGGGTTTATCACCACAGTCGCAAGGCTTGGATGTATGCATTTTCACAATACCGCATAAATGTTCATATTAAATAGTTGCATGCATTTACACAAAACATAACTTTGATTTAAACCAAGTTTTACTTCAATACTTTGTTTTTGTGCATATGGTTTAGTTGAGACATTTCACTTGCCATACATGACATTTTGACATAGACATTTGACATGGATATTTGACATAGACATTTGACATGGATATTTGACATAGACATTTGACATGGTTATTTGACATAGACATTTGACATGGATAGTTGACATAGACATTTGACATGGATATTTGACATAGACATTTTGACATGATTTACATCTTGACATAAACGCTTTGACATATTATTCAATACATTTGACAATTGGTTTAAACATAGACTTCTTACATTGGTTTGGTTTGATTAAGTAACGATGCGTGTGTAATATGATACAAGCATGGTGGATACGCCGCTGGTACTTCCTATATATAAGTGTTTGTATGGTATTACATGGCGTAACGTTATTTGAATCATTTCAGTTTGAGACATAGAACATTTTATACAAATAACATACTTTTCACAAGACATTGATTTACAAAACAACTTATCTTATACAAACACATCTTTTTACATGGTCATTTATTTAACTGACATTTACTTATACATATCATCTGATCTTATTGTTTTCAAATGATTTACAAGACAAAGCAAATTACAAGGTTCATGACTAAACATTTTTCTTAAACATAAGTCATGAATCCTATTTTCACAAAACCTATGTATCTCACAGGCATTTTTATGCTGACGTACCTATTTTCACATGTGTTTTCAGGAGCTTTTCCGTAAGATGTTGATCATGATACTAGGGCGGACCTGTGCCTTAGAGACTTTAAAAGATGATAGACTATGTTTAATTATGTTCTGAACTCTAAATTTACTATTTCGAGACAATGTAACACCCTTGTTTAATAAATAAATAAAACTTTGTATGCCATGGTTATGAGACAATTAATTCTGTCGCAACACGCCCCGATGTTTCCGCCGCGATTTGTTGTTTTACGCGGTCGGGGTGTGACAGAAGAGTTGGTATCAGAGCCAATGGTTATAGGGAATTAGGTTATTAGTAATGCTTTGACCTAGACTATAACTTTTCTAGGACCCTAACACGAGTTATCTTGTGTTTAGATCTTAAAACATGTACATCACCTATCCTTAGGTGATTATCAAAACCAGAACAAAATTTTCCGAATCGATTTTTTTAAAAACAATCATCTGTTTTTGAATAAATTTTTACAAGGTTTTGAACCCTCAATTGTAAGGTTTTAAACCCTCTGTTATATGGTTTTGAACCCTTTTTAGTATTGGTTTTTGGCCTTGTGCCTTCAAATTTTCAAAATCCCATCAAACGTTTTGGGTTTTAAATAATGTGAACATGTGCAAACTGGAAGGGTGAATGCCTGTATTCTGGGTTTTCTGTCTAGGCAAGCACTTCGTATACATCTCAACCAGACGCGAGACCAGTTGTGCTTACCTGGGAATTCTTGGAGTGAGTGTTCACTTATAGGCGAGCATGTCTTCGATAATACATTATTTTTGACCCATTTACTTTGATTAGTCACTGTGTGTCGTTTGTTTGCTTTGTGATACGAACGAATGACCACCATCCATGCTGTTTGCAATTCTTGTTTTTATCATCTCATTCTTTTCATCCAATCATCTCATTTGTTTCTTTTCATGTCTTCCTCTTTTAGAATGCCTCCTCGACGCGAGAACCAGATAGCTACTGCTGAACTGGCATAAATTATTGCGCAACAGATGGCTGCTCAATTCCCAAATCTCTTTGCTCAATGGCAACAAGCCAACAACAACAACAATGGTCCGTGCAAATACAAGGATTTTAATCAGGCTAAACCACTCAAGTTTAGTGGTTCTGAAGGAGCGACTGGGCTTCTTCAGTGGTTTGAGAGCATAGAGAATACTTTTCGCCACGTGCAGTGTCTCGAAAATCGCAAAGTCGAGTTTGCTTCGAGCGTATTTCAGAAGAGGGCTTTGACATGGTGGAACGGGGTTATGAGGGACCAAGGTGCAGAAGTTGCTCTCGCACAGACATGGGCTGAACTTAGAGCCCTTATGATGAGGGAATTCTGTCCTCGTCATGAGCAACGAGCGTTGGAGAAAGAGTTTGATGTTTTGAAGCAAGATAGTGGTGAGCACAGGGCTTATACGGATCGGTTTGAAGAGTTGAGTTTGCTTTGCCCGACTATGGTTACCCCACTCGACAAGGCTATCGAGAGATACATCGACGGCCTACCTGACTCGGTACAAGACATTCTTACTGGTAGTGAACCTGCCACACTCCGTCAGGCAATCGAGTTATCAGCGACACTGACTGAGTCGCAGATAAGAAAGGGAAAGCTACACCGGAAGGGTGACAAGGGCAAGAAACAGTTGGCTGACAAGGAAGATAGCAAGAAAGGTCAAAACGGGAGTGGAAAGAACTCTGGTTCTTCGAAGAAGTCAAGGAAGCGTAAGGCTTCCCAAAATTTTGCTATCACTGCCCAAGCTAATCAGGCAGCTCCCAACCAACCCGCACAGCCGCCAGCAAAGAAACCCTATACAGGGAATGCACCTTTGTGCAATAGATGCAACAGTCACCACCAGCCGCAACTTCCATGCCGTTTCTGTACTAACTGTGGGAAGTCAGGCCATCTTGCCAATGTTTGTCGGTCTGCTCAAAATCCCGCGGTTCAGAACCCGGCTCAACAAGTTGCACAGCCTCCTGCTCAGCAACAGGGTCAAGCTGCAAGACCATATTACCCACCGGGTGCTTGTTATAATTGTGGGGATCTGACCCACTACAGAAACCGGTGCCCAAGACTAGCCAACCAGAACCAGAACCAGAATCAGGCTCAGGCTCCGGCTCGAGGCCGAGTCTTTAACATGAATGCCCAAGAGGCGCAGGCGGATGATAATGTGGTGAACGGTACGTTCTTTATTAATAATCAGCCTGCATATGTTCTTTTCGATTCTGGTGCCGATAAGAGTTTCGTGTCTTTGTCCTTTGAGCAAATGCTTCGCGTGTCTAGAACGAAACTAGGCAAATCTTTGACAGTAGAAGTTGCTAGTGGTGAACCCATTATTCTTGATTCTGTTCTTCGCAACTGCCAGTTGAACCTTAACAACCATCTTTTTCCTATTGACCTTGTGCCTATGCAACTTGGAAGCTTCGACGTTATTGTGGGAATGGATTGGTTATCCAAGCATCACGCAGAGATAGTTTGTTCTGAGAAGATAGTTCGTGTGCCGCTTTCGACAGGCGAGATCCTGCAGGTTCAAGGTGAGAAGCCTACCGGTGCTCTCAAACTCATGTCTTGTTTTAAAGCTCGGAAGTATTTACGGAAGAACTATGTGGCTTTCTTAGCACATGTTACAGAAGATAAAGGCAAGGGTAAGTCTATTTCAGATATTCCTGTCGTTCGGGATTATTCTGAAGTGTTCCCAGAAGATTTACCTGGTCTACCTCCAGCACGCCAAGTCGAGTTCCGCATTGATCTCGTACCTGGTGCAAATCCAATTGCTAGAGCTCCATATCGTCTTGCACCGTCCGAGATGCAAGAGTTGTCTAAGCAGCTTCAGGAGCTCTCTGACAAAGGTTTTATACGTCCTAGTTTTTCACCTTGGGGTGCTCCCGTTCTTTTTGTCAAGAAGAAGGATGGATCCTTTAGGATGTGTATCAATTATCGTGAGCTTAACAAGCTTACCATCAAGAATCGATATCCCCTACCTCGCATCGATGATCTCTTTGATCAGTTACAAGGCGCTTCTTATTTTTCGAAGATTGATCTGCGATCTGGATATCATCAACTTCGGGTGCAAGAAGAAGACATTCCGAAGACAGCATTCCGTACTCGTTATGGACATTACGAGTTCACAGTCATGCCATTCGGTTTGACTAATGCTCCTGCTGTTTTCATGGACTTAATGAATAGGGTCTGCAAACCTTATTTGGATCAGTTCGACATTGTTTTTATCGATGACATCTTGATTTACTCTAAGACGCGAGCTGATCACGAGCAGAATCTTCGTCTTACTCTGGAACTCCTGAAGAAAGAGCAACTTTTCGCCAAATTCTCCAAGTGCGAATTTTGGCTTAAAGAAGTTCAATTTTTGGGGCACATTATCAACGAACGAGGTATTCATGTAGATCCCTCCAAGATCAGTGCGATTAAGGATTGGGATACGCCTACTACTCCTACTGAAGTTCGTTCATTTCTTGGTCTAGCGGGTTATTATCGCCGCTTCATTGAAAACTTCTCTAAGATTGCAGTTCCTCTAACTGCTCTAACTCAGAAGAAAATGCCCTTTTATTGGGGAATCAAACAAGAGGAAGCTTTTCAACACCTGAAGCAGAAGCTTTGCGATGCGCCTGTTCTATCATTACCTGAGGGTGATGATGATTTTGTCGTGTATTGTGATGCATCTAAATTGGGTCTTGGCTGTGTTCTGATGCAAAGGAACAAAGTCATAGCCTATGCATCGAGGCAATTGAAGATACATGAGAAGAACTACACCACTCATGATCTTGAGTTGGGTGCAGTAGTCTTTGCTCTAAAGATCTGGAGACACTATTTGTACGGTACAAAATGTGTGGTTTTCACTGACCACAAAAGTCTTCAGCATATCTTCAACCAGAAAGAACTCAACATGAGGCAACGACGTTGGGTTGAGCTTTTAAACGACTACGACTGCGAAATTCGCTACCATCCTGGTAAGGTGAATGTCGTAGCTGATGCATTGAGTCGTAAGGAACGTACTAAGCTTCATTGTGTACGTGTTCAATCTGTTATTCAAGCTCGATCCGATATTCAAGCACGCATTTCTCAGGCTCAACAATCTTGTGTTTCACAAGGTTTAATGGATAAGGAATTTCCCTATCACATAACGCCTGCTTTGGAACTGAAGGACAATGGATCATATTACTTCATGGACCGTTTGTGGGTCCCAAGCCTAGATGATCTTCGTGCCTTGCTTATGGATGAAGCCCATAAGTCTCGTTATTCTATTCATCCGGGCTCAGATAAAATGTATAAGGATCTTCGTATTCACTATTGGTGGCCTGGTATGAAGAAAGACATTGCCTTATACGTATCCAAATGCCTTACTTGTCTAAAGGTTAAGGCTGAACATCAGCGTCCTTCTGGTTTATTGGAGCAACCAGAAATCCCAGTTTGGAAATGGGAAAACATTACTATGGATCTCGTTACCAAACTCCCACGCACAAAGAAGGGTCATGATGCCATCTGGGTAGTCGTTGATCGTCTTACAAAGTCAGCACATTTCTTGCCAATCCGCGAGGATTTTCCTACTGACAGACTTGCTCAAATCTATGTAGATGAAATTGTGGCTCGACATGGTGTTCCTTTGAACATCATTTCTGACAGAGATGCTCGTTTCACTTCTCATTTTTGGAGAACCATGCAATCTGCTATGGGGACCCAACTTAATCTGAGCACAGCTTATCATCCGCAAACGGATGGTCAATCTGAGAGAACAATCCAGACTCTGGAGGATATGCTAAGAGCTTGTGTGATCGATTTTGGTGGTAGCTGGGATTCACATCTTAAATTGATTGAATTCTCCTACAACAACAGTTATCACACCAGCATCAAAATGGCTCCTTTCGAGGCTCTCTATGGTCGAAAATGTCGTTCACCAGTCTGCTGGAATGAGATTGGCGAGGCTCAACTTACTGGACCTGCCCTCATTTTAGAGACAACTGACAAGGTCAAGAAAGTTCGTGATAACCTTCAGGCAGCTAGAAGCCGTCAGAAGATTTACGCGGACCCAAAACGCAAAGCCTTGGAATTTCAAGTCGGTGATCGAGTATTACTTAAGGTCTCACCTTGGAAAGGTGTGATCAGATTTGGAAAGAAAGGAAAACTTGCACCTAGGTACGTTGGACCATTCAAGATCGTCGAAAGAATCGGAAAGGTAGCCTACAGACTTGAGTTACCTCCTGAACTGGGAAATGTTCATCCAACTTTTCATGTGTCCAATCTCAAGAAGTGTACAGCTGATGAGAATTTCTCCATACCGCTTGACGAAATTCGTGTTGGCACAACACTGAAATTTGTTGAGAAACCAGTGGAAATCATGGAACGTGAAGTCAAGTGGCTTAAACGCAAGCGCATTCCTTTGGTCAAAGTTCACTGGGAAGCTAAATGTGGACCCGAGTTTACTTGGGAACGCGAAGATCAAATGAAAGCGAAATATCCGCATCTTTTTCCACGAGTTTCCTCTAAATAAATTTCGGGACGAAATTTTCACAAGTAGGGGAGACTGTAACAACTGTGCTTGTAATCACTATGAACAGTTCTGTTATCAATAAAACAATGTTATTTGATCACAATGTTTGTTTTGTTATGTTTTACATTTTTCATGTTTTGACTTTTATCCAATTCCAAACTCTATATCAATTTCTGGAGAGTTATACGCAAACTAGTGCGTAAACGTACTCAGTTTAAATGCAAGAAATACTCCGGAACATCAACATATACCCAACATACCTTAAATAACCTTTACATAACTTAGAAATAAGTTTTAAAGGCTTTGGTATGTCAAAAACAAGTTAATTCGCTTACAGGGACTAAATATGACAAACTGCGAAAGTATGTCAATTTGAACTGTAACGAACATTCCGGAACATGACCATAAGTTAAACACACCTTAAATATCCTCTACATAGCTTAGAAATAGGCTTTGAGGTGTTCGGTGTGCTAAAATAAACTTTTGGGTCATTCAGGGACTAAAAGTGTCAAAAAGTGCACAAGTTTGCATTTTCGCGCATAACTTACGTTCTGAATACATCCGGACATCCAAAAATTTATGTAAGCATGATTATATTATGTTTTAGTGTTCGCCTTAAGAAAAATCCATTCGTCGCGTCATTTGGATCGTTTTTCGCGCTTATGCGCATTCCGTCGTAATTAAGCGAACATCGCGTTCGTACGACCAAACGAACCATCATCCGGCATATTTTTGAGTATGTTTTGAGTTCCCTATACTTTAACTTCATTTTAGAGCCTTAAAATGAGGTTAACGGGGTTCAAACGCATCGAAAAAGGCCTTAAACACGTGCAGGGACCGTTGCTGCCAATTTTGAAACTTTCTGATTCAGGGGAGGTGCTAGCGTAGCGCGACGCCTATGGGGCTACCTGTCGCGCTACGCGACTGACTATCTGGGCAGATTCAATGTTTCTAAACACAAGTTGCAGCTGATTGATCCTTAACCACATGTTTTAAGTTGCTTAGTCACTAAGATAAGGAGCATATGTGGCTTCCATAACCTTTCAACAAGTGTACGGATGTGATCGAATCACGGTTTCCATGAAACGATCTCAACGGTTCACCGAAAACTATATATACCCCATGCCTTTCATTGTTTTAAAGCACTAGAAACTTGATTTGAGAAACTCTAAGTTGAAACATTAGTTTCATACCTGAGATTTTTGAATCGAGTTTAGCATTCGGGGACCCTTCGTAAGTATTCTTTCGTTCTTTTCCATATTTTACTGCTTTTCGAGTCAGAAAGTCAAACTTTGTTTGACTTTCAGCGTTGACCAGTAATGGTCAATGCGAAGTTCGTTTGAACTTCGCAACGTGATCGTAATCACGTTGGTTATAGTCCCTTGGGACTATGCCCACTGATTACCACGTTGTCTAGGGTCGTAGGGTAGGCGATCTAATAAATCGCCTATACCTTCGAACCCGACCCAGTTTGGTCGATCATTAGGATCCGACCAAATACATTAGGTGACCATAGTAGGTAGGGAATAACCTTCCGAGGTTATACCCTATGGTCACATCGTTTAAGTAGTTGTATGATAGGTAGTTTATATGCCTTAGGTAAATTACCAGAATACCCTTTTCATGCATAATTGGTAATTTAGCATATGTAACCTAAACTTTTGTCACGTAACTGATTATGTAACATGTTTAGGCATATAATACTTGTCATAGGACTAGTTAGGCGGTCCGAACGTGTTTCACGCGCACGACACGTTAAAGTAGCATAAGCTTCCTAAACGGGTCGTAATGGGTCGTAAACAATTATGTTAGGTTTCATTTAGTATGTAGGCTTTGTTAAACCAAATGACACGAGTCTCTACACTCGTTTGGTTTACGAAACCTCATTCTATCCAATCATCCGATTAAGGTCCGGTTATTAACATAGTTACCTATATTAGGTGCCGTTTGATTCCGAGATCTCTAGCATTACTTGGTGATTATCTTTAGACATCTGAGCAATCTCAAGTGAGTACATAGACCCCTCTTTTACTGTTTTCCAAACTGTTTTGGGGTGGAACACATGTGCCTACTTGTTACTTTCATGCTTTCCTGTTTTCACATCATATACATGCTATGTTCGTTAGTACATTATAGTACATGATTACATTACATTTTATGCTAGGTGTGCCCATTGTGTGCATTACTTAGTACATTGTTTTACATTACATTTTATGCTAGGTGTGCCCATTGTGTGCATTACTTAGTACATCGTTTTACATGACATTTCACGCTATGTATGTTCATTTGATTACATACTTAGTGCATTATTTTCACATGCTTACATTTTGGTATGACATTTGGTTTGTTTACATGGGACAATACATTCATTAACACCGATCATGCCGTTCGTTAGTAGGTAGTGGTACCATAGGAATTGACAACTCCCGTTCCGGACATCCCAGGGAAAGGGGACAGAAAGGAATGACCGAATTCGATGATATAAGACAGATAGACCTTTAATTTGTTTAAAGGGTTTATCACCACAGTCGCAAGGCTTGGATGTATGCATTTTCACAATACCGCATAAATGTTCATATTAAATAGTTGCATGCATTTACACAAAACATAACTTTGATTTAAACCAAGTTTTACTTCAATACTTTGTTTTTGTGCATATGGTTTAGTTGAGACATTTCACTTGCCATACATGACATTTTGACATAGACATTTGACATGGATATTTGACATAGACATTTGACATGGATATTTGACATAGACATTTGACATGGTTATTTGACATAGACATTTGACATGGATAGTTGACATAGACATTTGACATGGATATTTGACATAGACATTTTGACATGATTTACATCTTGACATAAACGCTTTGACATATTATTCAATACATTTGACAATTGGTTTAAACATAGACTTCTTACATTGGTTTGGTTTGATTAAGTAACGATGCGTGTGTAATATGATACAAGCATGGTGGATACGCCGCTGGTACTTCCTATATATAAGTGTTTGTATGGTATTACATGGCGTAACGTTATTTGAATCATTTCAGTTTGAGACATAGAACATTTTATACAAATAACATACTTTTCACAAGACATTGATTTACAAAACAACTTATCTTATACAAACACATCTTTTTACATGGTCATTTATTTAACTGACATTTACTTATACATATCATCTGATCTTATTGTTTTCAAATGATTTACAAGACAAAGCAAATTACAAGGTTCATGACTAAACATTTTTCTTAAACATAAGTCATGAATCCTATTTTCACAAAACCTATGTATCTCACAGGCATTTTTATGCTGACGTACCTATTTTCACATGTGTTTTCAGGAGCTTTTCCGTAAGATGTTGATCATGATACTAGGGCGGACCTGTGCCTTAGAGACTTTAAAAGATGATAGACTATGTTTAATTATGTTCTGAACTCTAAATTTACTATTTCGAGACAATGTAACACCCTTGTTTAATAAATAAATAAAACTTTGTATGCCATGGTTATGAGACAATTAATTCTGTCGCAACACGCCTCGATGTTTCCGCCGCGATTTGTTGTTTTACGCGGTCGGGGTGTGACAGGAATCTTGTGATGAAAGGGATCACTCATGGCGCTTGTGATTATCTCGTGAAACCGGTTCGCCTTGAGGAGCTACGTAACATATGGCAGCAGGTGATCAGGCGAAAAGTTGAGTCAAAATCACAGTCAAAGTCAAAACACAACCATGAAAAATCAGATTAAGGGAACAAAGGTGGAGATCAGAACGAGAAGTTGAACCGAAAACGAAAAGATGAAGAAGAAAATGGTAATGAAAATGACGATCCAACGACAAAGAAGAAGCCACGGGTTGTTTGGTCTATTGATCTCCATAGAAAATTCGTTTCTGCTATTAATCAAGTTATTACCTCTTTAAGTATATTAGTTGGTTAATGCAATTGCTAACTGCTATAATCATTTTCTGTTAATTAGTGGATTCCTCGAGAGCTTGGCATATTGAAACATCGTATCGACCAAGCAAACGAGAAAAGATGGAGAAAAGAATATCCTTTTTTTAGTAATTGATGCAACTTACTCTAAATTTAGGGGTGTTCACAGCTCAGTTCAGCTGGTTTTGACAAAATTTCTCGGCAGAACCTCTATGTATGATGTCACAATATTGCAAACCCATCCGGAATCATTCGGTTACGCTGTTTGGACAGATTGAACCGGTTGTTATATTTATATTTTTCAAATTTGTTTGTATTAAATTCTTAAAAATTATTGAAATAGTTCATGAACATACGAAATGGCGATGAAACTGGAGAATTTTTTTGGTTCCCTGGAGCAGCTAGAAAAGTCAAGAAAACCATCTATTGTCAAAAGTCCAAGTCAATTGTTTGACTTTAGTAAAGAAAAGTCAAGCATGGATGATAAGAGCAAGGTGGATGTTGAAGACATTGAAAGCTCTCAGTGGTTTGTTACATGGCTGAGGGGTGAAAAGGTGGGGCCTGTGTCGTTATCGGTGCTCAAGAACTGGAGTCAGACCCAAGCTACATCAAAATCTATGATTTATAAGATAAGTGAAAGCAAAGAACAGGCCAAGCCACAGACTGCTGTGCTGAATCTTGATTTTTCTAAAAAATGATCATGTTTTCAGGTGTTCTTTTGAAACTTAAGTTTTGACTTTGCTAAAGTCAAAGTAGTATGTGCAGTTTATGAGTCTGTTTTTAGTGGTGGTATTATATAAGAGCAAGAGACTAGAGGTTTTGGAAACATGTTGTTCATAGTCTAAGAACAGGTAAGACTGGTCACATTGTGTTCAACTCTCTGCGTATTTTAGTTGTTTTGTGTTTTAATCTGGTGTTTTGCTATTTTGTTCTTGAGGCTTTTTGCTTCACATGTTGGTTGAAATAGCTTTGCTGATAGATGACAAAAAAGAAAGGTTTATTGGTTAAACAGGTACAAAAAAAGAAAGAAACTATCTTATAATGATATTGTTTTTCAAGATGATACTTTAAGAGATTTCTACATGAAAAACCACTCATATTTAAAGAAAGTGTAATAAGTCTAATAAACTGCGGTGCTAAATTTAACTAAATGTTATATATAATGCTTTATATTTAAGAAATTCTATGAACTTTAATTTTTTTTTTCTACAACAATGGCTTTGTTATGAGTTGTTGAAACTGGTCATCATTATTGTGATTTGTGAAAACAAGATATCTCCAAACTGATGATCATTCATGTCCTACACTCCTACCTTCTTAGCTAATTGTATCATATGACATTCATTTTCACCATGTATGATGAGCCATGTCAAAAAAAAAAAAAATCCTAAAACACAAATGTTTAATTCTTTAATTGAAAAAAGGTTTGAATACATACATGGACCAAACACATTTTCTTCCGGACTAATCTTGTATTTGGTCGATCTCTTTGTCGTCACCGCGATCAACATTATTAACTCCACCAGCACCATACCTCCATCCATCCTCATCATTTTCTCTATCGTCTTCATTGTCTTCTTCTTGCACATACTTAACAACTACAGGCCATAGCCGCTTCTTGCCTGTGATAGCAGGATAAACATTAAGAACAACTGATTTTTTAAGTGAAGTGTATAGATATGTTTGGTGAATTCGGTTTGGTTTTAAAACCGGTTTAGGCCAAAAATCGGTTTAGTTTTTAAACGGGTTACAAATGTCGCAAAGAAGAACCGTGCTATAACTGCGGTACCATACACAAAACGAGTACCGCGTTTTAAATTGTTGCCGCCGCATCGCGCGGGTTCCGGCTAGTTCTTAACAAAAACATATGAGATTTATAACATAAACCTAACAAGATGAACATTATGTTTAACATAACCCTTTTAACACTTTCATGTACACTTGTTAGATCATGTTTTTAAACATCATCTAACAAGTTATTCCTATGATATTCATCATAACTAGATCAAATATGCAAGTAATAATCTTTATATCATAACATAAACAATCTTTTATGTTATGATTTTTATTTTGCTTCTTTGTATTTTCATCTTATTTTGTATGATTGTTTTAGTTATAACTTGTTCTTTAAACAATAAATACATAAATAAGTATGAAAAAGGGATTTAGAAGGCTCACTTCTAGCACTTGTGGCTAGGGATGATCTAGATGATAATAAAAGCAAAGAAAAATGTTGATCTTGATGCTTGAAAGCTCTTGAATGGAATGAAATCACTTCTTCAAGTTGTGGTTGCTTTAGATCCTCCTAAGTTTCATCAAACTCCATCTTGATCATCAAGGAAAGGCTAGAAAATGAAAGTTTTTGGTGGGTGTTCTTGGCTAAAAATGATGAAGGTTGAGAGAGTTCTTAAGTGTGTGTAAATTATGGTGAAATATGAGGTAATGAGCTTTAGTAAATCTTGTTCATAAGTGTTATAATTCACCAACTTCATCCACTTGCAAAAGAAAGGGAAATATCTAGATATTTTTAGCAACAACTTGGTCATGTGGGTCCCACATGGTGGTATCTCATGTTTAGTAAGTGTTTAAGTGTAAGATTTTTGTAGAAATTGATTAGGAAACTTAGATGCATTAGGGATTTAAGTGTATCAATGTGTTAAGTGACCATTACTAGACCAAATGATCCAAATAATGTTAGATGGTCACTAAAAAAAGATTAGATATCGTTCGGATATTCGTTTGGCGTTGTTTTCGTTAGTCGTTATTTGAACGCTAAGATTGTGCAAGTTGTGTGAATTGATGTGATTCTTGGTTTAGATGATACCCCAAGGTATTCTAATACAAATTCTAGGTTAAACGACACTTTTGTACATTGCATATAACCTACAATGCTGATTTCTGAAGAATTTCTGCGGAAAAGTGTTGAAATTGTGACTTTTAGTGCTTTTCGGGGCAGTTTTTAGTGTTATCGGTCTTCGGGAAGGTTTTAAATCAAACCCTTGCATTCCTAGTTAGGGCTTAATGTATATTAGATGTTGGACTTTCGTCTGAGTCCTAAAGATGTCATTTAGATGGTTTCTGCGGATCCTGCGTTTTCGTCAGAATACTAGTTTACTAGGTGCTTTTCTAGTAGTTTCGATGCATTGTTTAAACTGTTTCAAATGTACTTAATAAAAATGAATCATATGCATCCTAAGTAAGTATTCCATGAGTATTCTAAGTGTATGCCATGAAATACGCAGTTCGAGTGTTCAAAATGCATAAAAATGTAGCTAAAATGAGTACTTTAAGTGTAAGAAAGTTACCGAAAAGTGGCAGTTGTCACAGTTTTGATAAGATTGTTCGTATTCCTCTTTCGTCTGGTGATGTTCTGGAAGTTCGTGGCGAGAAGCCATCTGGTGGTTTGAAGCTTATGTCGTGTACAAAGGCCAGAAGTTATTTGCGAAAAGGATATGTTGCTTTTCTAGCACATGTCACTGAGCAGAAAGGCAAGAGAAAGAGTATTCAGGATATTCCAATTGTTCGGGATTATCCAGAGGTGTTTCCTGATGAACTGTCTGGTTTGCCTCCAGTTCGTCAAGTCGAGTTTCATATTGACCTTGTACCCAATGCCAACCCGATTGCGAAAGCACCTTATCGTCTTGCACCGTCGGAGATGCAAGAGTTATCTAAACAGCTTCAAGAGTTGTCTGATAAAGGATTCATCCGTCCGAGCTTTTCTCCTTGGGGAGCTCCTGTCTTCTTTGTGAAAAAGAAAGATGGATCTTTTCGAATGTGTATCGATTATCGTGAGCTTAATAAGCTTACCATCAAGAATCGATATCCCTTACCTCGAATTGATGATCTCTTCGACCAGCTGCAAGGTGCTTCGTGCTTTTCCAAGATCTATCTGCGTTCTGGGTATCATCAACTTCGTGTATTCGAAGAAGATATTCCCAAAACTGCTTTCTGCACAAGATACGGGCATTACGAGTTCACTGTCATGCCTTTTGGTTTGACGAATGCCCCAGCTATCTTTATGGACTTAATGAATAGGGTCTACAAACCTTATTTTGACAAGTTCATTATTGTGTTCATCGACGATATCCTCATTTATTCGAAGTCTCGAGCCGAGCACGAGCAACACCTTCGTTTGACTTTGGAACTCCTGAAGAAGGAACAACTTTTTGCCAAATTTTCCAAGTGTGAGTTTTGGCTTAAAGAAGTTCAATTCTTGGGTCATATAGTCAACGAGCAGGGTATTCATGTGGATCCATCCAAGATTGTTGCTATTAAAGATTGGAATACACCGACGACAACTACAGAGATTCAATCTTTTCTTGGTCTTGCTGGTTATTATCGTCGATTCATTTCTAATTTCTTTAAGATTGCGGTTCCACTCACTGCTTTGAATCAGAAGAATAAGACTTTTGAGTGGGGACCTAAACAAGAAGAAGCGTTCCAAACGCTGAAGCAGAAGTTGTGTGATGCTCCCGTTCTATCTCTTCCCAATGGAAACGACGATTTCGTTGTCTATTGTGATGCGTCCAACTTAGGCCTTGGTTGCGTGCTCATGCAACGAGGTAAAGTTATATCATATGCATCTAGACAATTGAAAGTTCACGAAAAGAACTACACAACTCATGATCTTGAGTTGGGAGCTGTGGTTTTCGCACTTAAAATCTGGAGACACTACCTCTACGGAACGAAGTGTGTGGTTTTCACAGACCACAAAAGTCTACAACATATTCTTAATCAAAAGGAGCTGAACATGAGGCAACGACGTTGGGTTGAACTCTTAAGTGATTACGATTGCGAGATTCGCTACCATCCTGGGAAGGCGAATGTCGTAGCTAATGCGCTTAGTCGAAAAGAACGAGTCAAGCTTCATTCTGTTCGAACGCTATCTAATCTTCAAACTCGTGTTCTTCAAGCTCAGCAATTTTGTGTTTCACAAAATTTGATAGGTAATGAATTACCACGTCAACTTGAGCTTAAGCTTGAAGCGAAGGACGATGGTTTGCTCTATTTCAAGGATCGTTTGTGGGTTCTGAAACAAGACGATCTTCGCACCTTGGTGATGGACGAATCTCACAAGTCTAGATATTCTATCCATCCTGGTGCTGATAAGATGTACAAGGATCTTCGTACTCAGTACTGGTGGCTTGGTATGAAAAAGGATGTTGCCTTGTATGTATCAAAATGCCTAACTTGTCTCAAAGACAAGGCTTAACATCAACGACCTTCTGGCTTGCTTGTACAACCAGAGATACCGGTTTGGAAGTGGGAGAACATTGCAATGGATCTCATCACTAAGTTACCGCGTACATCTAAAGGTCACGATGCTATTTGGGTTGTTATCGATCGATTAACGAAATCAGCTCATTTCATTCCAATTCGCGAGGATCTATCTGCTGATAAACTTGCAAAGATTTATGTTGATGAGATTGTATCACGACATGGTGTTCCCTTGGATATCATTTCTGATCGTGATGCTCGATTTTCATCTCATTTTTGGAAGACCATGCAATCTGCTATGGGAACCCAACTAAATCTAAGCACTGCCTATAATCCCCAAACAGATGGTCAATCTGAGCAAACGATTCAAACTTTGGAGGATATGCTTAGAGCATGCATGATAGACTTTGGTAGTAATTGGGATTCTCATCTGCCATTGATTGAGTTCTCTTACAACAATAGCTATCATGCTAGTATTAATATGGCACCATTCGAAGCTCTCTATGGTTGAAAATGTCGTTCACCTGTCTGTTGGAATGAGATCGGTGAAGCTCAGCTTACTGGACCTGAGCTCATTCTGGAAACAACAGACAAAATCAAGAAAATTCGCGACAATCTTGTGACAGCTCGAAGCCGTCAAAAGAGTTACGCGGATATACGACGCAAGCCCTTAGAATTTCAAGTCGGAGACCATGTCCTACTCAAGGTTTCACCTTGGAAGGCAGTCGTGAGATTCGGAAAGAAAGGAAAACTTGCACCTCGATATGTGGGACCATTTAAGATTGTGGAAAGAATCGGGAAGGTTGCCTATCGACTAGAGCTACCTCCAGAGCTTGGAAATATTCATCCGACTTTTCACGTGTCCAATTTGTGAAAGTGTTTAGCTGACGCTGATCTTCACATTCCTCTCGATGAAATCCGAATCGATGAAACGATGCACTTTGTCGAGAAACCTGTGGAGATAACGGACCGTGCTTTCAAACAGTTGAAGAACAAACAGATTCGTTTGGTAAAAGTTTGCTGGGAATCCAAACGTGGCCCAGAGTTTACTTGGGAATGTGAGGACCAGATGAAGGTGAAATATCCGCATTTGTTTTCACAAGCTTCCTCTAGTTAAAATTTCGAGACGAAATTTCCTGAAGTTGGGGAGACTGTGACAACTGTGCTCTGTAATCGATGTACAATGTAAAACAATGATGATTATTAATAAAACAATGTGCTTTGGTGTTATTATATGTGTTTTGGTGTTGTTATATGTGTATTTGTGTTTGATGATTTTTCAATTCGATTCGATTTCCGATTTCAAGCTTTAAATCGCTTTCTGGAAGGTTATACGCGCACTGATGCGTAAATATAACCAGTTTAAAGCAACAAACACTCCAGAATAGTGAAATAGGCTTAACATACCTTAAATAACCTCCACATAACTTAGAAATAAGTTTTGGATGGTTTGGTGTGTTGAAATCAAGTTTGTTCGATCGCAGGGACTATTTGTGTCAAACTGCGAAACTATACCGATTTGTATAGTAACGAACATTCCGGAACTTGATCATAAGTTAAACATACCCTAAATAACCTTTACATAGCTTAGATATAGGCTTTGTGGGGTTCGGTATGCTAAAATAAACTTTATTGATCAATAGGGACTAAAAGCGTCAAAAAGTGCACAAGTTTGCATTTTCGCGCATATCTTACGTTCTGAATATATCCGGACATCCAAAAATTTGCGTAAGCATTAAAATATTTTATTTTAGTGTTTGGCATAATAAAATTTCATTCTTCGCTTAATTTGGATCGTTTTTGCGTTCGTTACGACTTCCGTCGTAATTAACCGAACAACGCAACCGTACGACCAAACGAGCCGACATCCGAGATATTTTTGAGCATGTTTTGAGTTCCCTATACTTTAACTTCATTTTAGAGCCTTGAAATGAGGTTAACGGGGTTTAAACGTGTCAAAATAAGCCTTAAACACTTGTAGGGACTAAAACTGCAATTTATGAAACTTTCTGTGCAGACCTGAGGCCCAGGCGGGCTGTGTAGACATCTGTTATGTCTTATGCGGGCCGTGTAAGCACATCAGATGTCCAAAATGTTGTTTCCAGCCTGTTTCCAGCTGTTCCAGCCAATCTTTCCACTTACAAACGGTTTTTAACTTGCTATGGGCTCATTCTAGGGGCACTAATGGTATTAGAAAACTATGGGCCCAAGTGTACGGCCTAGATCGATGCTCGTTTCCCGATAAAAGATCCTAACGGTTCTAGTTTTCCTATAAATACCCACCCCCATTTCACTCCCAAAGCATAATTGATCTGATTTTGGCTCTCTAAGTTGAAGTTTATGCTTCATACCTGAGAGTAAATCAGATCATAGCTTGCGGGGACCTTTTGTAAGTATTCTTTCGTTGTTATCGTTAAAGTCAAACTGTGTTTGACTTTCTGCATTGACCAGTTTATGGTCAACGCGAAGTTCGTTTGAACTTCATAACATGAGCGTAATCACGATGGTTATAGTCCCTAGTGACTATACCTACTGATTACCACGTTATCTAGGCTCATTGACGAGTCGTAGTTTCGGCCAAAATGCGTGTTCTCGCGTATTTTGTAACCAAACTACTCTAGGGTATCAAAACCGTTTGTTTTGATATCAAAACCTGTTTTCTAACTTAACTAAACATGTTCTAGCATGTTTAGCTCGTCACTTTTTAGATTAGTGCTTGTGTAGAGTTGTAAGTCAAGCGGACTAAACACCCTCTTAGACTTTCAAACATGACCCGTTTGGTCGATCATTAGGATCCGACCAAACATGTTTAGTGACCATAGTTGCATAGGGAATAACCCTCCAAGGTCATACCTTATGGTCACCTAGTTTAAGTAGTTGTATGATAGGTAGTTTATATGCCGTAGGTAAATTACCAAAATGCCTTTTTCATGCGTAATTGGTAATTAAGCATATGTAACCTAAACTTTTGTCATGTTACTAATTATGTAACATATTTAAACATGTTTTGCCATATAATACATGTCATGGGACTAGTTGGATGTCTCGAACGCGCATTTGCGCGCACGACGCGTTAAAGTAGCGTAAGCTACCTTAATGGGTCATGATGGGTCGAAAGCACTTAGGTTAAGTTTCATTTTAGGATGTAAGCTTTGTTAAACCGTATCACATGAGTTCCAACATTCATTTGGTTTACAAGACTTCATTCTATCCAATCTTCCGTTTTAGGCGTCTATTGTTTGACTAGTGGTTCGATTACTAGGTGCTGCTTGATTTCTTTGGTTTATTTGAGTTTGTTGAAGTTCTATTGATTGAGGATACTTTGCACTTCAAGTGAGTACATAGTTCCCCTATTTTACTGTTTTCAATTGTTTTGGTGTGATTCATATGTATCAGAACGATTTTCGATATTATAACGATGATTTCAAAAACGATTAAGATGGTTTATACTAAACTAATAACGATTTCGATAATGTGAACAAACTTGTTGGTTGTAGTTACATAACGAATGACATTCATTAGCATTGATCAAGCCGACCAGTATTAGGTTATGGTACCATAGGATCTGACAAATCCTGTTATTTTACTGCACCCATGGTTATGTGTGGGGGTTGTGGATAACGACTGAATCTGATGTTAGTTAACTTACCCTTTACTGGTTTGTTAACGCTAGAAGCGAGAAGCGAGATGGTCGAGTCACGAAGGTTTGAATGTTAATAGCGAGACGACCATAAATAGTTTTCACAATTTTAAACGAGGATGATTTAAACGAGTTAACGATTTGAAACAATTTAAACAAGTTAAACGAGTTGAATAAACGATTGGTTTTGGTTAGTGTTTAGATAACGGGACGGGTGTAATGTGGTGAAAGCATGGTGGATACGCCGCTGGTACTTCCTATATATAAGTGTTTTCATCATATTACATACCGTGGCGTTATTTAGTTCACTTGGGTTAACGGTTTTGAAACGATGTCACACAACGATGTTTTCAAAAAGATATAAACCATACGGGTTTTATTAACGAGCTTTTACGAGATGTTTTACAAGTTGGTTTTCTAAAACAAAATGTTTTTGGGGCTAAGAATCATGGCTACGAGTTTTTATAAACTATAACCATCTTGATTTGAGTTGGTTAGCTATGTTACAATACACTTTTCAAAACGAGGTTTGTATTTTGACTCTTGAAGTCTAATAAAGTACTGCAACATGAAAACGAAGCCACGATTCCGATACTCTTATAAAACCTATGTACTCGCCAGCATTTCTTTGCTGACTTTGTTTTTACATATGTTTCAGGTGTTCTTGCTTGATTGATTTCTAGGATGCATGCGTCACATAGGATCTGGACGAGGCCTTAGTGACATAAAAAAACAATGATAGTCGATATGTATTTTGTTTGTTATGTGTTAAGACAATGTTAATGTTCAATATTATCAATAAAACTAAACACTTTTTGTATCCATGGTTATGAAACGATAATTCTGTTACAACACTCCCCGACGTTTCCGCCACGTTTTGTTGTTTTACGTGGTCGGGGTGTGACATATTGCACATCGTGGCGTTGTCTAAACCACTTCAACAAAGACAAGGCATGACATATTTTATACATATTATTTTCATTTGGTTATTTACTTAACCATACATCATTCTTTTATATCATTTGCTTTTCATATGATTTTATAAAAGAAAATATTTTATAAGGTTCATGACTACTTTTCGTTAAACATTTCTTTTAACATTCAAAGTCATGAATCTTCAACACTAAACCTATGTTACTCACAGGCATTTTTATGCTGACATATTTACTTTCACATATGTTTCAGGAGCGAATGTTTGATGTGAGCGAGCTTCACTTAGGGCGACTTGGGCCTTAGCAATCTAAAATCAAGAAAGTTATCATCTTTTATGTTATGTGTTTTGTTTGAACTAAGACAATGTAATAATTTGAGCTTATAAAACTTAACTTTAATTATCATGTGTTTTGAAACAAAAATTCTGCCACACGACTCCCCGACGTTTCCGCCGCGATTTGTTGTTTTACGCGGTCGGGGTGTGACAGAAGAGTTGGTATCAGAGCTCATGGTTATAGGGAATTAGGTTATTAGAAAAATTTTGACCTAGACTATAACCTTTCTAGGACCCTAACACAAGTTACCTTGTGTTTAGATCTTAAAACAATACCATCACCTATCCTTAGGTGATTACCAAAACAAGTACACAAATCTCAATTCCATTTGAAAATCAATCATCTATCCTTAGATGATTTATTTTTAGGCTTTACGCCTTTAAAGTTTTCAAATCCCGTCAAAGTTTGAGTCTTAATAATGTGAACACGTGCAATCTGGAAGGGTGGGTGCCTGTACCCTAAGTTTTCTGTCTAAGGCTAGAGTGTTCGTACAAATCCACATAATCGGACCAGTCACTCTTACCTGGGAACTCTTGGGGAGAGTGTCCACTTATAGGCTAAAGTATGTCTTCATTATGCATTATATAGACCTATTTACTTTGATTAGTCACTGTGTGTTGTTTGTTTTAAGTAATGAACAAATGACCACCTTCCTTTGTGTTGTCGATGTTTTCAATACTCCTTTTGATTTTCCTATGTCAATCTCACACATTTCCTTGTGTTCCTTTTCTTTTAGATGCCTCCTCGACGTGATCAAACTCAAGACGCCGCAATGGCAGCCTTGATCACTCAGCAAATTGCTGCTGTACTCCCGAACCTAGTAACTCAGTTAAACCAACAAACAACAACAACAATAATGTTGGTACACTGAATATCTGATGACTACGTCTGAGTTGAGTCTTAGGTCTAGATAGTTTAGTTTGGAGCTTGGATATGTAAAAGTAGTTTTAGAGAGTAATTCCGCCCCAAATGACACTTGTGTCATTTGGAGCGAAATCAGGAAAGTGTGTTATATATGATTCCGCTCCAAATAGGCTTTAGATGTTAATTCCGCTCCTGAGGTCTTTAGTGATTCCGCTCATAGATGTTAGTAGTGATTCCGCTCGTAATTGTCATGTACATAGGGGCGGAATCAGGTCACCTATAAATAGGGGATAGCTGATCTCAGTTGTTAACGTTGGAGCGGAATTAGATCATGTGCTAGGTGTCGAAACTCTGTCCAAATCACATCAGAAACACTTGTAAAAGCTTGTAATTGATAATAGAAAGAAGTTTAATGGATCCGAAAGCTGTTGTGACTTTGTATACGTTGATTCCGCCTTCGTATTCAGAGATGAACTACTTTACTGAGGTTTAGGGTCACGCAAACGGTCCAACAAGTGGTATCAGAGCTCAGGACGAGGAGTTCATACCATAGCAGCCTGATTCTACCAAAATTTCTCATTTCTACTCAATTATTTTTATATTTTTCTGAACTGAACTAGTTCCAACGGTCGGAATGGACTGATTTTCGAGTATTTTGTGCAAAACATAGAATTAACAAACCCTAGAAAGTATCAGGTTAAAATTCGAAGTAAAAATGGTAAAACTGATCTAAAAACCTGATTCCGCTCGTAACTTTCTTCGCTGTTTTCGCCCTAAAAGTTGATTTCGCTCTTAAAGACTTGAATTTCTGATTTCGCTCAAAATTTGATTGTTGATTCCGCTCGTAATCAGTAAAGTCTGATTACGCTCGTGAGACATTTTCTGATTTCGCTCAAAATCAGAGTTTTTATGATTTCGCTCGAAATTGAATAGTTCTAATTCCGCTCGTGTAACATAAATCTGATTTCGCCTGAAAAGCATTATCTGATTCCGCCCGAAATCAGATTAAAGCTGATTTCGCTCGAACTTGCTGTGTTATTAAAATTTCTGAAAATCTTCTAAGTGTTTTGTTGATTTCGTTTCAGGTACAAGATGTGACACCTGTGTCACTTCAACCATCAAACAAATGCCAAACCAATGAAATATTGTATTTCATACTTGGGATTTGTAAAAATATGTGTATCGTTTGCACATATCAACTCTTGTTCGATTTCAAGCTCTAAATCGCTTTCTGGAAGGTTATACGCGCACTGATGCGTAGATATAACCAGTTTAATGCAACGAACACTCTGGAATAGTGAAATAGGCTTAACATACCTTAAACAACCTTTACATAACTTAGAAATAAGTTTTTGGAGGCTTTGGTATGGCAAAATCAAGTTTAATCACTTACAGGCACTAAACTTGACAAACTATGAAAGTATGCCAATTTGAACTGTAACAGACATTCGGGAACATGGCCATAAGTTAAACATACCATAAATATCCTTTACATAGCTTAGAAATAGGCTTCGAGGGGTTCGGTGTGCTAAAATAAACTTTTGGGTCATTCAGGGACTAAAAGCGTCAAAAAGTGCACAAGTTTGCATTTTCGCGCATAACTTACGTCCTGAATACATCCGGACATCCAAAAAATTATGTAAGCACTAAAACATTTTATTTTAGTGTTCGGCATAAGAAAAATCCATTCGTCACGCCATTTGGATCGTTTTTCGCGCTTATGCGCATTCCGTCGTAATTAACCGAACAACGCAATCGTACGACTAAACGAACCGACATCCGAGATATTTTTGAGCACATTTTAAGTTCCCTATACTTTAACTTCATTTTTGAGCTTTGAAATGGGGTTAACGGGCCCTTAAACGCGTCGGAAATGACCTTATAGCACAACAGGGACCAAAATGGTAAATCTGCCAAACTTGGCCCTTGCGCACCGTAAGGGTTATTTGTTACGGTGCGCAAGCAGGGGCCAGATGCAGCAAATCGTTTTTCTCAGCTGTTAACTGCCCTTAAACACTCCCCAAAGGTCAAGTGCCACATGTTAATCTCTTGTGGTGGCCAAAATCAGTTACCACAACATTCCGACAAGTGTACGGGCTAGATCATTCCCTCTTCTCCAAGAAACGATCTTAACGGTGGACCGAAAACTATAAATACCCAACCCATTTCACTTCTTTTCTCACTAGAATCTGATCAATTGTGCTCTAAGTTGAAACCTTTGTTTCATACCTGAGCTATTTTGATCTAGATTAGCATTCGGGGACCCTTCGTAAGTGTTCCTTCGTTCTTTTATTGCTTTTCGAGTCCGAAAGTCAAACTTTGTTTGACTTTCTGCATTGACCAGTTTATGGTCGATGCGAAGTTCATTTGAACTTCATAACGTGAGCGTGATCACGATGGTTATAGTCCCTAGTGACTATACCTACTGATTACCACGTTATCTAGGCTCAGTGACGAGCCGTAGTTTCGGTCAGAATACGTATTCTTGCGTATTTTGTAACCAAACTACTTATGGGTATCAAAACCGTTTGTTTTGATACCAAACCTATTTTCTAAACTTAGTTAAGCATGTTTTAACATGCTTAGCTCGTCACTTTTAGTTTTGTGCTTGTCTAGGGTCGTAAAGGTAAGCGATCTAATCAATCGCTTATACTTTCGAACCCGACCCATTTGGTTGATCATTAGGATCCGACCAAACACTTTAGGTGACCATAGTATATAGGGAATAACCTTCCGAGGTTATACCTTATGGTCGCTTCGTTTAAGTAGTTGTATGATAAGTAGTTTATATGCATTAGGTAAATTACCAAAATACCCCTTTGATGCCGAAATTCATTTTAAACATATGTAACATAACCTTTGACATCTAAACTGATTTGACAACAATATTAGACATGTTAAGGCATATGTTACTTGTCATAGGACTAGTTAGGCGGTCCAAACGCGTTTTACGCGAACGACGCGTTAAAGTAGCATATAAGCTACCTAAACGGGTCGTAATGGGTCGTAAGCACTTAGGTTAGGTTTCATTTAGCATGTAGGCTTTGTTAAACCATACTACATGAGTTTCCATACTCATTTGGTATACGAGCCCTCATTCTATCCGATCTTCCGATTTTAGGTCCGGTTTATTAACATGGTTACCTATATTAGGTGCCGTTTGATTCCGTGATCTCTAGCATTGCTTGGTGGTTATCTTAGGACTTCTAAGAAATCTCATGTGAGTACATAGACCCCTCTTTTACTGTTTTCCAAACTGTTTTGGGGTGGAACACATGTGCCTACTTGTTACTTTCATGTTTTCACATCATATACCTGCTATGTTTGTTAGTACATTATAGTACATGATTTCATTACATTTCATGCTATGTATGCCCATTGTGTGCGTACTTAGTACATTGTTTTACATTACATTTCATGCTATGTATGCCCATTGTGTGCGTACTTAGTACATTGTTTCACATTACATTTCATGCTATGTGTGCCCATTGTGTGCGTACTTAGTACATCGCTTCACATTACATTTCATGCTATGTATGCCCATTGTGTGCGTACTTAGTACATTATTTTACATTACATTTTATGCTATGTATGCCCATTGGGTGCGTACTTAGTACATTGTCTTACATTACATTTTATGCTATGTATGCCCATTGTGTGCATACTTAGTACATTTGTTATTCATCACATGCTTACATTTTGACATTTATATACGCAATTCATGATTTACATTTGACAATAGACAATTGACTATACATAAACATTTCTGCAATTGTTAAACATTACATCTTGGTGGTTTGGTTTGAGTAAGTGATTAAGTAACGAGGCGTGTGTAATATGATATAAGCATGGTGGATACGCCGCTGGTACTTCCTATATATAAGTACTTGTATGGTATTACATATCGTAGCGTTATTTGAATCATTTCAACTTGAGACATACAACATTTTATACAAATAACATACTTTTCACAAGACATTGATTTACAAACAACTTATCTTATACAAACTCATTTTACATGGTTATTCATTTAACCATACATTATTCTCTTATTCATACATATCATCTGATCTTATCGTTTTTCAAATGATTTACAAGACAAAGCAAATTACAAGGTTCATGACTGAACATTTTCTCACACATAAGTCATGAATCCTATTTTCTCAAAACCTATGTATCTCACAGGCATTTTTATGCTGACGTACCTATTTTCACATGTGTTTTCAGGAGATGATGCATAAGACTTATCAAGACATACTTAGGCGGACCTGTGCCTTAGTGACTTAAAACGAGACAAGAACTAGTTAATTTTTGTTATACTCCTTGTTTCTTGTTTAAAACAATGTAACTCTCTTGTTTGATTAATAAAACGAAACTTTAATTGCCATGGATTTGAAACAATTAATTCTGTTACAACACTCCCCGAAGTTTCCGCCACGTTTTGTATGTTCTACGTGGTCGGGGTGTGACAGAAAAGATGGTATCAGAGCCAATGGTTATAGGGAATTAGGTTATTAGTAATGCTTTGACCTAGTCTATAACCTTTCTAGGACCCTAACGCGAGTTTACTTGCGTTTAGTCATAAAACAATACCGTCACCTATCCTTAGGCGACGACCACAACAAGAACATAAATTTCAAAACCGCTTCGAAAACTAATCATCTGTTCTAGGATGATTGATTACTAGGTTTTGAACCCTCTGTTATATGGTTTTGAACCCTCTATTTTAAGGTTTTGAACCCCTTGAAAATTTCAAAACTCTCGTCAAAGTTTTGGGTCCTAAATAGTGTGAACACGTGCAAACTGGAAGAGTGAATGCCTGTACCCTGAGTTTTCTGTCTAAGGCTAGAGTGTTCGTACAAATCCACATAATCGGACCAGTCACTCTTACCTGGGAACTCTTGGGGTGAGTGTCCACTTATAGGCGAGCGTGTCTTCGCAATACATTATGAGGATCTATTTGCTTTGATTCAGCCTTTGTGTGTCGTTTGTTGGCTTCGTGGTTCAAACAAATGACCATCACCCATGATTTTTGGTCGGTAATTGCAACATCCTATTCTTACCCCATGCCATTTCATTTGTTTTCTCTCTTGTTTCCTTTTAGAATGCCTCCACGACGCGAAAACCCGGTATCTATTGAAGAGCTGGCAACTGTCATTACACAGCAAATAACTGCTGCAATCCCGAACATCGTTGCCCAATGTAACCAAGCCCTCAACAACAATAATGCCCCCTGCAACTTCAAGACGTTCAACTCGGCTAAGCCATCAAAGTTTTCTGGGTCTCAAGGAGCGACTGCACTTCTACAATGGTTCGAGAGTTTAGAGAGCACCTTCAGACATGTTCAATGTCCAAATGAGCGAAAGGTAGATTTCGCATCTAGTGTCTTTGAGAAACGAGCTTTGACGTGGTGGAACGGTGTGGTGAGAGATAGGGGTGCCGAAGTGGCACTGGCTCAAACGTGGGAAGAACTTAGAGCACTCATGATGAAGGAATTATGTCCTCGTCACGAGATCAGGGCCTTGGAAAGGGAATTCGACGATCTTAAGCAAGACAGCGGTGAACATCGAGCATACACTGATCGATATGAGGAGCTGAGCCTGTTGTGTCCTACCATGGTTACGCCTTTGGATAAGGCGATCGAAAAATACATTGATGGTCTCCCTGACTCAGTTCAAGACATTGTTACTGGTAGTAACCCCACTATGGTTAAGCAGGCCATTGAGCTATCTGCAACCTTGACTGAATCTCAGATCAGGAAACGTAAACTTTTTCGAAAGGGTGACAAGAAGCCAATCGAGGAATCAAAGACTATGGATGAACAGACTGGATCCCCTGAGCGGTCAAAGAAGTGAAAGGCTTCTCAGAACTTCGCCATGGTTACTCACAATGATCAAGCCGTCCCCAACCAACCGGCTCAACCCCCTGCTAGGAAGCCATACAATGGAACTTCACCCTTGTGCAACCAATGTAACCTTCATCATCATGCTAGGGTGAAGTGCCGCGAATGCCAAATTTGTGGACTTAAAGGTTATACAACAAAAGTTTGTCGAGCAGCAGTTGCACCAAATCAAGCTGACAACAACCCTGCTCAAGCTCGCTTTCCACCAGGTTCTTGCTACAGTTGTGGCGAGATGGGTCATTTCCGAAGAAATTGCCCAAAGCTTGCAAATGCTAATCCAGCGCAGGGATGAGCATCTGACCGACTAGAAGACAACACCCTTTAGAAATAATCATGTCTTATGTATTATTTTCTTTTGTTGTCAAGGTCCATGAAACAGTTGTTATCATTGTTTATAAATAAATATTTTATTTACATTGCAATGTATTTATGTGGTTATATGTATAAGCAACATATCCCCTACAATACCGACAATCAAGGAATCGTATTCCTTGGAAAGCAAACTACCCCCAAATAATTATTCTATTTTATGATCTCTTGCGTTTTCCACGAAATTCCTAAGTACCCGTTTCTTCCAAGAAAAACGAAGTACAAGGCGCAAGTTACAACACTGGACGAATACCCAAAGTACCACTATAAATCCTTAATAGGGTACCTAAGGGTATTTCCGTAAATCCTAAAATTTTTATGTTCCTTAATTCGAATATTACGTTTCTTTGAAAACAAAATCGAATTTTTGGGAGATCTTCCTATCTTTTCAGATAGATCCCAGAGGACATTGAAGTCCATCGACTGGTTTCCATATCCATATTTAATCAATAACGAGTTAATAACAAATTAATAACCAAGTTAAACAACTATGTGATTATGTGCTTATGTGTTCCCTTTTATGTTTTTGGTGTAATCCAAGTTTTGTTATCCAAATCCTCGTAGAACCTTTCGTATCTTCATATGAGGGATTCGTAGTAGGATACCCAAAGGTACTACCTAAAATCCTTAAATGGACTTCTACGTTGTAGTTAAGTCCATTGGATTATAAAGTACTACTCAATACTTAGACCCCATGAGTGGTCTAGTTAAACAGATCGATCCAAAAATCTGGTTAGGAACATCATGCGATGATATAGCTGAAAGGACTCCTTGGTGGCCTAATTAAAAGGATCATTTGTCGATCTAATTAAAAGGACCCTATGGTAGTCTAGTCACACTCATCACAGGTTTGATTTTCCTCCCTTAAACATTACAAGACAAACTGTGCGGACTATGCAAGGAATTACGTAATTATGGATGCATACATAATTATGGAATTCAGTGCACAGAAACCACAGCGAGTTTTGTCATGTGTCTAGAGTTGATTCGTTCATTTTTGTTTCTGAAGAAATTATGGAAAATGACTCATTCCGTTCATTTTCGTTTCTGAAGAAATTGTGGAAAATGACTCATTCCGTTCATTTTCGTTTCTGAAGAAATTGTGAAAAATGACTCATTCCGTTCATTTTTGTTTCTGAAGAGGTTGTGGAAAATGACTCATTCCGTTCATTTTCGTTCCTGAAGAAATCATGGAAAATGACTCATTCCGTTCATTTTCGTTCCTGAAGAAATCATGGAAAATGACTCATTCCGTTCATTTTCGTTTCTGAAGAAATGGTGGAAAATGACTCATTCCGTTCATTTTCATTCCTGAAGAAATCGTGGAACCTGAAGAAATCGTGGAAAATGACTCATTCCGTTCATTTTCGTTCCTGAAGAAATCATGGAAAATGACTCATTCCGTTCATTTTCGTTCCTGAAGAAATCATGGAAAATGACTCATTCCATTCATTTTCGTTCCTGAAGAAATCATGGAAAATGACTCATTCCGTTCATTTTCGTTTCTGAAGAAATGGTGGAAAATGACTCATTCCGTTCATTTTCATTCCTGAAGAAATCGTGGAAAATGACTCATTCCGTTCATTTTCATTTCTGAAGAAATCATGGAAAATGACTCATTCCGTTCATTTTCGTTCCTGAAGAAATGGTGGAAAATGACTCATTCCGTTCATTTTCATTCCTGAAGAAATAGTGGAAAATGACTCATTCCGTTCATTTTCATTCCTGAAGAAATCATGGAAAATGACTCATTCCGTTCATTTTCGTTCCTGAAGAAATTGTGGAAAATGACTCAATCCGTTCATTTTTGTTTCTGGAGGAATTGTGGAAAATGACTCGTTCCGTTCATTTTCGTTTCTGAAGGATACCCATTAAGGAAAATAACTCATCCCGTGTATTTTTCGTTTCTGAAAATTTTCCATCGAAGGAAAATGAATATTCCTGATTCTTCCTTCTTTTCCATTTCTGAAAATATTCATTAAAGAGGAATATCAGGATATGCCTTATCCTTGATGGTTATTTAACACAAAGTCACAGACATGCTCCTACAAATAAATTTCGGGACGAAATTTCCTAAAGTAGGGGAGACTGTGACACCTGTGTCACTTCAACCATCAAACAAATGCCAAACCAATGAAATATTGTATTTCATACTTGGGATTTGTAAAAATATGTGTATCGTTTGCACATATCAACTCTTGTTCGATTTCAAGCTCTAAATCGCTTTCTGGAAGGTTATACGCGCACTGATGCGTAGATATAACCAGTTTAATGAAACGAACACTCTGGAATAGTGAAATAGGCTTAACATACCTTAAATAACCTTTACATAACTTAGAAATAAGTTTTTGGAGGCTTTGGTATGGCAAAATCAAGTTTAATCACTTTTAGGGACTAAACTTGACAAACTGCGAAAGTATGCCAATTTGAACTGTAACAGACATTCCGGAACATGGCCATAAGTTAAACATACCATAAATATCCTTTACATAGCTTAGAAATAGGCTTTGAGGGGTTCGGTGTGCTAAAATAAACTTTTGGGTCATTCAGGGACTAAAAGCGTCAAAAAGTGCACAAGTTTGCATTTTCGCGCATAACTTACGTCCTGAATACATCCGGACATCCAAAAATTTATGTAAGCACTAAAACATTTTATTTTAGTGTTCGGCATAAGAAAAATCCATTCGTCACGCCATTTGGATCGTTTTTCGCGCTTATGCGCATTCCGTCGTAATTAACCGAACAACGCAATCGTACGACTAAACGAACCGACATCCGAGATATTTTTGAGCACATTTTAAGTTCCCTATACTTTAACTTCATTTTTGAGCTTTGAAATGGGGTTAACGGGCCTTAAACGCGTCGGAAATGACCTTATAGCACAACAGGGACCAAAATGGTAAATCTGCCAAACTTGGCCCTTGCGCACCGTAAGGGTTATTTGTTACGGTGCGCAAGCAGGGGCCAGATGCAGCAAATCGTTTTTCTCAGCTGTTAACTGCCCTTAAACACTCCCCAAAGGTCAAGTGCCACATGTTAATCTCTTGTGGTGGCCAAAATCAGTTACCACAACATTCCGACAAGTGTACGGGCTAGATCATTCCCTCTTCTCCAAGAAACGATCTTAACGGTGGACCGAAAACTATAAATACCCAACCCATTTCACTTCTTTTCTCACTAGAATCTGATCAATTGTGCTCTAAGTTGAAACCTTTGTTTCATACCTGAGCTATTTTGATCTAGATTAGCATTCGGGGACCCTTCGTAAGTGTTCCTTCGTTCTTTTATTGCTTTTCGAGTCCGAAAGTCAAACTTTGTTTGACTTTCTGCATTGACCAGTTTATGGTCGATACGAAGTTCATTTGAACTTCATAACGTGAGCGTGATCACGATGGTTATAGTCCCTAGTGACTATACCTACTGATTACCACGTTATCTAGGCTTAGTGACGAGCCGTAGTTTCGGTCAGAATACGTATTCTTGCGTATTTTGTAACCAAACTACTTATGGGTATCAAAACCGTTTGTTTTGATACCAAACCTGTTTTCTAAACTTAGTTAAGCATGTTTTAACATGCTTAGTTCGTCACTTTTAGTTTTGTGCTTGTCTAGGGTCGTAAAGGTAAGCGATCTAATCAATGGCTTATACTTTCAAACCCGCCCATTTGGTCGATCATTAGGATCCTACCAAACACTTTAGGTGACCATAGTATATAGGGAATAACCTTCCGAGGTTATACCTTATGGTCGCTTCGTTTAAGTAGTTGTATGATAAGTAGTTTATATGCCTTAGGTAATTACCAAAATACCCCTTTGATGCCGAAATTCATTTTAAACATATGTAACATAACTTTTGACATCTAAACTGATTTGACAACAATATTAGACATGTTAAGGCATATGTTACTTGTCATAGGACTAGTTAGGTGGTCCGAACGCGTTTTACGCGAACGACGCGTTAAAGTAGCATAAGCTACCTAAACGGGTCGTAATGGGTCGTAAGCACTTAGGTTAGGTTTCATTTAGCATGTAGGCTTTGTTAAACCATACTACATGAGTTTCCATACTCATTTGGTTTACGAGCCCTCATTCTATCCGATCTTCCGATTTAGGTCCGGTTTATTAACATAGTTACCTATATTAGGTGTCGTTTGATTCCGTAATCTCTACCATTGCTTGGTGGTTATCTTAGGACTTCTAAGCAATCTCATGTGAGTACATAGACCCCTCTTTTACTGTTTTCCAAACTGTTTTGGGGTGGAACACATGTGCCTACTTGTTACTATCATGTTTTCACATCATATACCTGCTATGTTCGTTAGTACATTATAGTACATGATTTCATTACATTTCATGCTATGTATGCCCATTGTGTGCGTACTTAGTACATTGTTTTACATTACATTTCATGCTATGTATGCCCATTGTGTGCATTACTTAGTACATTGTTTTACATTACATTTCATGCTATGTATGCCCATTGTGTGCGTACTTAGTACATTTGTTATTCTTCACATGCTTACATTTTGACATTTATATACACAATTCATGATTTACATTTGACAATAGACAATTGACTATACATAAACATTTCTGCAATTGTTAAACATTACATCTTGGTGGTTTGGTTTGAGTAAGTGATTAAGTAACGAGGCGTGTGTAATATGATACAAGCATGGTGGATACGCCGCTGGTACTTCCTATATATAAGTACTTGTATGGTATTACATATCGTAGCGTTATTTGAATCATTTCAATTTGAGACATACAACATTTTATACAAATAACATACTTTTCACAAGACATTGATTTACAAACAACTTATCTTATACAAACTCATTTTACATGGTTATTCATTTAACCATACATTATTCTCTTATTCATACATATCATCTGATCTTATCGTTTTTCAAATGATTTACAAGACAAAGCAAATTACAAGGTTCATGACTAAACATTTTCTCGCACATAAGTCATGAATCCTATTTTCTCAAAACCTATGTATCTCACATGCATTTTTATGCTGACGTACCTATTTTCACATGTGTTTTCAGGAGATGATGCATAAGACTTATCAAGACATACTTAGGCGGACCTGTGCCTTAGTGACTTAAAACGAGACAAGAACTAGTAAATTTTTGTTATACTCCTTGTTTCTTGTTTAAAACAATGTAACTCTCTTGTTTGATTAATAAAACGAAACTTTAATTGCCATGGATTTGAAACAATTAATTCTGTTACAGATCTCTGGGATAAGTTGAATAACAAATGCTTAGGAAGCAAAGAAATTGTGAAAAACAAAAAGAAATTACTTAGAAAAGAGTTTGATTTATTTGGGTGTTTAAAGAATGAATCAGTTTGTAAAATGATAGAGAGGTTTGGGCATCTGAAACTGGAACTGGCGAGACATGGTATTCGCTATTCTCAAGAAGAACTAGTCGACAAATTGTTTGACGCATTACCAGATGAGTTGGATTGGCAATATTATGCATTGATGCTAAAGAATACGATCAAGCCTGCAGATCTTACAGTGGACTTGTTGATTGAGAGATTAGAAATTCACGAGTTGGAATTGAAGAAGACGTACAAAGTCAATCACTCATCATATCAGCAGAACTTGGATTTGTATTATCCAAAGAGCATGATGCCAAAGAATACATCTCCCAAGACTGCATTTTCTGCTGAGAATGTTTCCACAAAGAGCAAAGAAAGTCAAAGCAGTGAATATCACAGTGGATATCACAGTGGATCTTCATCAAATTCAAAATAGTCTGATGCAAAGAATTTATTTCAATGCAACATCGTTGTAGACTTAAAGAACGCTCAGAACTTCAGCGAGGAATCTGCCAAACAACAGATGGTTTTCCTAGCATCGGTATTGGAATCATATGAAAGCCTTGTAGTAGGGAAGATTGGCAACACCAACCTAACAAAAGAGGACTATGATCAGATAGATCCTGAGGAGATGGAATTAATTGACATAAGGTGGTGTATGGCCAGTACAGTTCATCGAGCACAGCGTTTCATGGAAATAACAGGGAGGAAGTCAATTGGTGGACCATCTACCAAGTTGGGCTTTGATAAGTCTAAGGTGACGTGCTTCAAATGCAAACAGAAAGGTCACTTTAAGCGTGAATGCCGAAATTCGTATGCTGATGAATCTGAGAACCCGTTCAGAGAAGATTACTACAAGAAAGCAATTTATCATCAGAACAAATCGGAGCCACCAAGAATGAAGCAGATTGAAGATAACAAAGAAAAATCTAGAGCACTTGCGGTGATTCACGGCGATGAAGGTTTCGACTGGAGCGAGTTATTACCTGAGGAGGATGCGGTTGGATATACATTCATGGCAAATTCTGAACCTAAACCTTGGAAAGATAACAGAACTGAAGAACAGAAGTATAAATACAGAAAGATGTTAGCCACGAACAAAATGATCAGAATATCTGGTATATTTTTTTTTTGGGTAAAGGGTTACCCCTGAGGCAAAAAGAGCAAATAGATGTGATCAAGACAGAGAATGTTATCTTGACCTCTATGGAAACATTGCTATTGATCATAACACTCTTGATATGGAAACCATAATCCAAGAATACAAAGTTGAAGATGATTATTGGCAAAAGAAATGGTGGGGAAGCGGAGAAGATGAAGAGAAGTCAAAGAAGATTGACACTGGGATCATTGACACGACACAGGAGTTGAATGCAGAAAACATGGGAAAAATGGTTGACAAGGTGCTGGCTGCTAAGGCACTGGAGGTAGATTCTAAATCCAATTCTGAGTCTAAAAGCCAAGTCAGTTCAAACGCGTCAACGACTGAGTCAGGAAAGAAGGTCAGTAGTGATGTTGACTGCAAATATTGCTTCAAAGAATGCAAGGTTTGTAGCACAAACACGTATCTCAAAGGTAAGAAGATTGAGGATCTGACTGCTAAAGTCAGAAGTGTCACACCCCGAAATATCAGAGCATTGGCGTGACTGGACTGGTATCTTCATTGCACAGCGGAAGCAAATAAGCTAAGACTTTTAGTATGTGAACGCCCACTAAGTACTCGACTCCAGATGGTTCTCCTATTCCAACCGTTCCTGTAACACCCCGTCCCAAAACGGGCCGGCGTGTCACTATAACAGTAGTCAGATCAAAAACATAATTCCATTTATACTTAAATGTATTACAAGGCTTTACAACTTAATAAAGGATATCTAACCCATTACAATTATTTCTATCGTCTTTTCCAAACACTCGAGCACTCTTCCATAGTCTGTCCCAGATTGTCCTGATAACCTGACGTAAAGAAGAAAACACACAAAAACGTACGTCTGAGCAAAATTTTGGAAAGTTTTGCCCAGTGTGCGGATAGAGGAAAATAAAAGCTTATTTTATTTAATATCCGAAAGTAAGTTATTTTGAAAACGTTATGATGCAAAAACATAATCATAATCATATCTTATGGATGTACCCATGAGCAAACTGAAAACGTGACAATACACAGGTAGCTACTCCTGTATACTTATCACACGAAATGGCGAGTTGGCATACCCGTTATCCATCTCCTTATAACTTAAAATCCTAGGATCGATCCATACGCCTCCTAATAGCTTATATGTACCACACTTGTACTTAAGAGACGCCGTGAACTGATCTCTCCGTCACGGGTGGAGCACATGAGGTTGATGTCACAACAACATGCTCGTGGGACACTCCACGAGAAGCGACACTCAGGGTATCAGAGTACAAAGAGTCTTATTCACATAACTTATAAAACTTATTTTCAGAACAAAACGGAACATATATTGGAACATGCGATAATGAGTACAACTTAACAGAAAACTATCGCATGACATGAAAGCGAAATCAAATGATTAGAATAGAAATCGAACGAACTGTCAAATGAATCTTTGGAGAGATTGAAAATCTAAGAGTGGAACCAGTCACCAAGGTATGGATATCAATCCTATCTTGACAATTTCGTCCCCAAAATGTGGTTTATTAAACGAAACAAGATAAAACCTTGACTCGTTAATAAGGAACCACTAGAGTAGGAAAAACAAATAACTCACAAACATGTATATTTGTAAATACGAAAAGAATATTTTTCATAAACCATTTTCTAAATAACTGATGTAAAACAAAATCTTTTTCAAAACTTTTGTAACTTCCAACACATATTTCGTAACTTAATCTTAATACGGAACTTAAAATCAGGAATAACGACGTAAATCGAAAGAAAGGAATTCTATCCGTATTGAACTTATAACTTATTTCATAACTTAATCTTAATACGGAATTTAAAATCAGGAAAACGACATAAATCGAAAGAAAAGAGTCTATCCGTACGGAACTTATAACTTAATCTTAATACGGAACTTAAATTCAGGAAAACGACATAAATCGAAAGAAAGGATTCTATCTGTACGGAACTTATAACTTATTTCCTAACTTAATCTTAATACGGAATTTAAAATCACTTATATCAAAACGACATAAATCGAAAGAAAAGATTCTATTCGTACGAAACTTATAACTTAATCTTAATACGGAACCTAAAATCAGAAATGAGATACTTATATCAAAATGACATAAATCAAAAGAAAGAAATTCTATTCGTACGGAACTTATAACTTAATCTTAATACAGAACTTAAAATCAGAAATGATATACTTAAATTCAAACGACGTAAATCGAAGGAAAGGAATCTATCCGTACAGAACTTATAACTTATTTCATAACTTAATCTTAATACGGAACTTAAAATCATGACTTAATCTTAATACGGAATTTAAAATCAGAAATGATATACCTATATTCAAACGACGTAAATTGAAAGAAAAGAGTCTATCCGTACTGAACTTATTTCATAACTTAATCTTAGTAAGGAATTAAAAATCAGAAATGATATGCCTATATCCAAACGACATAAATCGAAAGAAACGAATCTATCCGTACTGAACTTATAACTTATACCTTAGACCTTAATACGGACTTTAAAATCAGAAATGATAAATCGAAAGAAAAGATTCTATCCGTACCTTAAAATCTCCAAGTGATGCTATCTTGTTTTTAATTGTAGATTTATACGGGCAGAGTTTAGCCTATTGATTATCCTCTTAACCTAATTTGCACACAAACTAGGTAAGTAACTTAATACAGCATTTACGATAACTCATGAGATCAATCCTCACAACGAATGACAAAGTGCTATGCTTAAACATCCATCGGATTCACAACGAAGGAAAGAGTATTCCCCGTATTCGGGTGGCACTCAACATCCAGTCGAAATCACGATTAACGACAAAGCATCACCCTAATGTGGGCAGCACTTAAACATCCATTGAGTACATCAATCGATCGGACAATGAATCGTAATAGCGATCGAGTTAATTACCCTGTTCTGCAGCACCCCGCTATACCTAATTTGTGTTTCGTGTGTGTTTGGAAGAGTAATCGGACGATAACTCAGCGTAATTTTGGAGTTTGATCGTCGTTTGAACACCAGAAAGCGAGTGCCAATGTCCTCTATTTATAGCTGAAATTTGTCCAGCCCTGCGCATCGTAGCACTATAACCCCTACGATGCGTATGGGACTCTATCAAGCCTGCGCATCGTAGGCTTTAAACCCCTACGATGCGTATGGGATATGTTTTCACTATAGGTTTGCCACGCGTGGGACTAGCCTAGCTGAGTCGATAAAATCATTAAATTCAACTTCCTCCGCAAGTTTATTAATATAATTATCAAGTAGGAAATACCCCCCTTAGTTTTAGGGGCCCTAATCCTGATTCTGAAAATTCTGAAAATCTTAGGGTTTGTACAGAATTACTTGGGTGTCTTAATTAGGGTTTCCTATTGGACTATAAATCATATGGGTTGTTACATTTTATGTTTTAAAATTTTTGGGTGTTACAGTACCGTAGTTTTGAAATGTAACCTAAGAAAGAAACATGCGAAAAATCAACATAAAGTTGAGCGAGTTCATAGTTTGTTTGTAAAAGATTTAAAATAAATCTTTTTGAATAACTGATTTTTGTTGTATTGTTGAGAAAACGAATTTAAAATCATTTTCTTGTCAAGTTATACAGAAACTTTGTATGAAAACATGGTATGTATCTTGTATAATTCGAGTATTTCTGTATGTATCATGTATTCTTGTATAAATCACGTATTCTTGTATGTATCATGTTTTCTTATATAAATCAAGTATTCTGTATGTATCATGTTTTCTTATTAACATGTGACACGACATAGGAAGTCACCAAACCATAGGCATTTTTCTATAGTCGATTCACGACTGAGACACAAAAACACTACTTGGTTCTAGTTGTCACCAAGAGTGGGGCTGCCCTGACACCCGTTAGATCTAACCTTTTGTTCTGCGGTCTAAGTATGTACACGATTAATGGTGCTTATGGTACCCTATTCGTGACACTATTTCTCGTATCATTCCTCAACACACATCATACTTGGCACTAGTGATCACCAAGAGTGCTTCTTGTTTATGTATTCATCATATCAAGTATCAATTTTTCAGTTCTTGTATTCTTTTTGTCAAGTATCAATTCTCATGTGTTTGTATACTCTTGTATTTGTATTTTCTCGTAGTTTAGAAAACTAGAATTCGTGTGTAAATGCTTGTTTGAAAAACCGGTATAAAACATAAGCTTTTCGTAAACCATTTGTGTCAGATAAATCTTGCTTGTAAAATGGTTTATAAATATGTAATTCTTGTATGCTTTGCAAAAAGTGCATGTCTTTCCACCCCGAAAACATTTAGAAAAATGTAAAAATCGTAAAAGGTGGGGTTATGAACTCACCTGAATATTCCTGTGCAAAGCTAGCTAATTTACGACTTCGCGATGTCGTTTCCAAGGCTCGACTTGCTAGCGTGCATTCTACAGTATTCCTAACACGGAATATCTAATAAGTTTCGAATAATGTGGTAACTAATCTACGTGTTACCAAGCTCTACCGAATCGTTGATCGAACGATTTGACAGTAAATAGTTAACTTAATGAAAATGACTAAGTTAAACTGCCGCGAGAAGTCGTTTGTGTATGTAGTAATATATAATAAACTTGTATTATATATATATTGCGTCTTGTATATTTTTGCCAAAATATATGTATATGCCGTTTCGGCGTTCGTAATAAATATAAAATATTATATTTATTCTATAAGAACTTCATCGAGTTGTTTGAAGTTTGAAATAAATATAAAACTATATTTATTTTTATAAGGACGAATTCGTGTCGTGTGATATTTGTTTTTTTTTTTTTTTTTGGGTAAAGGGTTACCCCTGGTGAATTTTATAAAGAATCAAAGAACAGGGTGCGACAAGAGTTTGACACACACTACTAGGCTTGACAGGCCAAACCTAGACAAACAAAAACCAAACAAACACACACACGGCCATACCAAAACTAAACAACCCGAAAAACAAAACCAAGCAACTACAAAACACTAGCAAACTAAACTCGCAATCAGCCCGGTTCGCCTTCTTTTACTCCCCATACTTCCAAAAGCTTCCGATAATTGATGTCTCGACCAATCTTGAAACCCATTATACGAAGCCGCACCACTTCCACTATAAGCTGAGCCACCATCTCTTCCTTCCTGTGTATGTTGGAAAACAGCTGTTTATTCCGTTCTTGCCATATAAAGTATGTAGACGCAGCTACCACAAGCTTACATACAATGTGTTCCAGTTTCTTCGACCTCGCATTCAACTCTATCCACGCCATAATTGAAGTCCATGAATCGTTAACATTTACCATATCAACTTTTTTCTTTACAATACTCCAAACCTTGGCCGCAAATGAACATTGAAAGAACAAATGATCTCTTGAATCTCGTCCATAATTACAAAGGGGGCAGCACATAAGACGTAAATTTGTTTCACTCCCCGCTTCCCAAACTGCCAACCTATCTTGCGTTTTCAGCTTGTTCTTCAGAACTAACCAAAAATGAAAGGAATGCCTTGGAATGCATTGGCCATACCACACCATATCCACCCAAGCCACCTTACTATCCCTAACCCGTAAATTATTCCAAGCTTCCCAGGAGCTAAAATGAACAATTTTACCTTCCACAGATTTCCATCCCAGTCTGTCTTCCGAATCAGGAACAAAAGGATGATCCATAACATTTATGAGTACTGGAAATAAATCATACCATGCCTGAGGCCATCGCCAGTTGCCATTAGCGTCTACCAGCTCCGCAACAGTAGTTTGCAAATTAAAACCCGCTTGAGCAATTCTCCTTGGCGTTATGAAGTTTTGGATGGGACTGCACGAACACCAATTATCACTCCACGCATTTGTCTGAGAACCACTCCCAATCAACTTCCAAACATACGGTCTAACCAAAGGACGAATAGATAAAATCTTTCTCCAACTCCAAGTCATATTACCACGACTTGGTATCTCCCAGAAATTTCTACCTTTTATCTTATAAGAATGGATCCATTTTACCCACAGGGATTCCCGATTACTAATAATGCTCCAAATATGCGTCATCATAAGAGCTTTGTTCACATCTGAAATATTTCGGATTCCAAGACCTCCCTCCTCCTTAGGCAGACAAACATCCTTCCATGCAACTTTTGACCGAATACTCCCAGGAGTACCCCCATTCCATAGAAACCTTCGCATTCTCTTTTCTAGATCCTTCACTATACGTTGCGGCAAAATAAATACCGAGGCCCAAAACGTATACATAGCTGCAAGCACAGAATTAAGGAGCTGCAATCGACCCGCAAATGATAACAATTTAGACATCCAATTATCAATCTTCCTCTCCATGCGTTCCACTAGAACCCGACAATCTCTAAAAGATAACTTAGTAGAGATTAAAGGAACCCCGAGGTAACGAACCGGGAGTTCACCCTCACGAAAAGGCAACAGACCCAGAATCTCCTCTTTTACACGCCTTGGAACATTGCAGAAAAAAATCGTACTCTTAGGCAAGCTAGGGACCAGACCCGAAACACTAGAAAATTTCTCCAAAACATGCCGAATAAGTTGAATCGATCCCGTATCCCCATTCACAAAAACAAATAAATAATCAGCAAAAGAGACATTGATAATCTTTTGTTTAGAACAGTGCCTGTGGAACTTGAAATCAGGGTTTAAAGCCATCTTTTGAAACATGAGAGATAGCACCTCCATAATTAACGTGAACAGATACGGGGACATAGGATCACCTTGACGAAGCCCCCGTTTCCCTGAAAAATAACCATGCAACTCACCATTTACACTAATCGAATAGGAAACCGTTGTGACGCACGCCATAATCCAAGAAACCATTTTCCGGTGAAAACCGAACCGGTATAAAATAGCTTCTAAAAACGACCAGCTTACAGTATCATAAGCTTTCTGGATATCAATCTTCAAGGCACACCTCGGAGGACCACGTTCCACATGATAATTATGCATCAGCTCTTGCGTAATAAGAATATTATCAGATATCTTTCTACCAGGAACAAACGCCGACTGGTTGATATTCACAAGCGTCCCCAAGCCCCCCTTCAACCGATTAGTGATTATTTTGCTAATACACTTGTATATCACATTGCAACATGATATTGGCCTGTAATCAAGAACCGTATTTGGGGTATCAATCTTTGGCACCAATGCTAATATCGTATGATTAATTTGCTTTAGAATTTGGCCATTATTAAAGAATTCACACACCGCCTTTGTGACTTCACCGCCCACTATATTCCAGGCATTTTTAAAAAAAGCTGAAGTGTATCCGTCCGGACCAGGTGCCTTATTCTCACCTATACTGAACATGGCTTGTTTAACTTCATCATCAGTAACCTGTCTCACCATATTCTCCGCCACATTCTGTTGCAAGACATTAACAAACAAATCTGCATCATCTAAGCTATTCACTTGATCTTCCGTACCCATGAAACCTGAATAATGAGTTAACAAAGCAGACGCTACATCCACTCCCTCATACTGGTTTCCATTCGTGTCCTTAATGCAACTGATTTTATTTCTAGCATTCCTACTCTTCACACAATTATGAAAATAGGACGAAATCGTGTTGTTCGATACTTGAAATGAATAGATATATAACTATATTTATTGTATAAAACGAAACCACGTCGTTTTGATATTTGAAATAAATCATATTTGTTTTTATAAAAGCATTGTCGAATCTTAAATGTTAAACCAAACATAAATAGTTATGGTTTTTATAAAATATATCCGGATTGTTGTGTTTGGAGATAAATATATCTAAATATATTTATTTAAAAAAAAAACTTTTCGTTTAGATTTTCTCGAAAAACGGGCAGAGTTTCCTCTGTTTTTGGACGCCAGACAACACAAGTTGTCATTATTTTTCAAAACCAATCAATATTCAAACAACGAAATCAATATTTATGTAAATCTTGTCGAATATTTTGAGATGTGAACTATATATAATCGATTCGAGCTCGTTTTTCACGTAATGTTAATATTATGAAAAATAACAAAATAAATGTGCCGCTTAATATTTACCAAGTCTTCGCGTCGGGTTGTTGACCGAATCAACTGAGTTGACCAGGTTTGACCGAGTTGACTCAGTTTGACCGAGTCAACTGAACCTAGTTGTCTGACCGAACCGAGCCATCTGACCGAAGATGTTGACCGCAGTTGACCTGCTTTGACTTGCTGAGTTGACCGAGTCAACTCGCTGAGTTGACCGAGTCAACCCGAACCGTTTCAGAAGTTGACTAAACCGCCCGAACCGAACCCGATCTGAGCCGAGACCCGCAACTCGAACCCGCTGACTTGTTGACTGAGCCGCACGGAGACACCCGAAGCTGAGATTGGAACCTGTTGAACCAAGAGGCTTGAACCAAAAACAAAACCTGAACTGACTAACTTGAATCCGAAACTGAATCAACAAGACCGGGCCACTTACCAGAGTTGCGAATAACCACCATCATCTTCACATCACCGGTGAAACTCACCGGTCCGAAGCACCAACCGCCGGGAAAAGTCAAGGACCACCGGACAACAGAACCGACCGGCGGTCCGAACCTTTGACCGCCGGTTCTCCATCTCTCTCGGTCTCTCTCGTCGCACCGCCGCACGCCACCGCCAGCTGGTGGTGGCAGCCGACAATCAGGAACAGAGGGGGGGGGTGTCGGCTTGTGTAACAGGAGAAAGGAAGGATGAAAGGGGGTGTTTGGCCGGACCTGTTCGCCGGATCACCGCCGCATACGGCGGCTCCGCCGCCGCCCAGTTCGCCGGAGAGGGAGAGGAAGTCGGGTGTGTGTGTGTTTGTCTCCTGTGTTGAGTTTGTGTGTGTAGGTTTTGTTTTGAAGGAAATTGAGGGTGTTTGGCTTATGATATATGTCTGCACAGAATAAGGGCATGGCCCTATTTATAAACTTGAATATGGTTTTTGCTTAGTGGTTAAAATCATTATTTTCTAACAATTTATTATCCATAAGTTATTATGTTCCAATATTTAGAGGCAACAATCTCTTGTATAAGATTTGATGAGATTTATGAGATTTTGCAGGATTCTCTAAATCTAGTAGAGATTTATTAGGATTTTTAGCAAGATTTGTAGAGATTTTGCCTATTATGTGTAGGTTTAGGCTTGTGGGTTTCGGGCTTGGGCCTAGGGCCCACAAGCCCGTCTCATGTGTAAGTGGTCCGTAATTTCTACGGGACCCGATATCGCGACCCAAACTCCATGAGCATAAAATATTCTTAGAAAATCCGTGTTTGTCGGCGTTGTCAGTATTTCGTACGGTATCAGTCCGTTGTCGCGTCATATTTAGCAGATTTCCCATAAATCACCACACGCGCACTGTATAGCTGAACAAACATTTCTGGGCACTCCAAGGGCCTGTTTATGTTAATTTGTGCTGCAAACACTATTTATTATCGCGTTAATCGCCTGTTAATCACGTAATTAAGGGCCGAAAATTACCGGTTGTCACAAGAAGTGTTGAGGATCAAATCCTTGATCGTGACAAAATGGTGAAAGCTTCAACTGAACGATTAAAAGAATTAACTAACAAAATTGAAACTGATAAAATTGATCAGGAAAAGGTAAGGAAAGAAAATATAAGGTTAGTTTTTGAAAATCGTCAGATCACTGAAAATTTTGAAAAGCTTAAAAGTACGATTAAAGATAATGATGATAGAAATGGTAAAACTTACAAAGAAAATTGCCAATTGCAATGTGTTTTGAGAATCAAAGAAGAATTAATCAACAAACAATTGGATGAGATTGCTAAATTGAAACTTCAGATTGAGAATGAGCGTATAAATTTGAAATTGAACAGTTACAGCTCTTCAAGCTTTGTTTTGCAACACATTATTCCCAAACCCATCGGGAAAGACAAAGCAGGTGAAGATGTATACTGTGATGGAACTGGGGTTGGGTTTCATCAAGTTCCACCACCAGTTCTTGATAATTACTCGAAAAAACAATCTGGATTGGTTGAAATTGAGGAAGAAAATGAAGTGAAACTTCCTGATTCAATTGATGTGACATTTTCTTCATCATCATCTGATGATAGTGTTCAAACTAAGATAGTTAAAAGCACAGCTGAAAGTGTTTTGTTGTCTGATTCAGCTGAAGATGATGAATGTTTCTTGAACAAATACATTCCGAAACAAAAATCCAAAAACAACTTAGGTGATGAACCGGGTCTTGTGATGTACAAGATGGCTGGATCTGATAAGTTGTATTCGGATTATGAGTTTCCCATTGAGAATGTTAATGTGAACAAGTTGACAAATGTTTTCAAATTGGTTGAAGTTGAGATATCAGAAGTGAACAGTTTGAGTCAAACAAAGAGACAAATGGATTTTGAGAAAGATAAAGCTTACTACAAAAAGCCTGTTGTTCCACCACGTTTTTATAACAACAATCGAAACAATTGGTCAGGTGGATATCAAGGTGGTAAGAGTTATCAGAAAAGGAGTTTTCAAAACAAAAGGGTTGCCGAAAAAAAGGTGTTTGTGAACAGTTCAAGTTCACTTTCTGATGAGGAAAATGAATTTTTTTTTAAATCAAATGAAGAATTTTTTGAGAAGAGGGCCTTACAACCTCAGTCTGAAGGCACAATTCGGGTAGTTGATACTCGTACGTGTTTTAGATGCAACAAAGTTGGTCACATTGCAAGAAATTGCACTAACTCCAAGACTAAGACTGAAGTTGTTGAGAATCGACAGAAGAAGGTTGATTCAAAAGGCAAAGCTCCAATGGTTGTTGAGAAAGTTTTGAAAAATGAGAAAACAAAAGTCAAAATTGAACCTGTTAAGAACTTGGTAACCAAAAATGACAAATTTTGTAAACGGGTTGCATCATCTCAACAAACTTGGAAGCCAAAAGTTGTTGATAAACCAAAGGTTTCAGAGTCAGAAAAACAATCATCTTCTACCACACTGGTAAAGATGAATGTTCCTTTGGATTATTATGAAAAGTTGGAAAAACAATCTTCTACTCCACCAGAGAAGAAGAATGTTCAAAAGAAAAATCAAACAACTGGTCAACTTAAGATAGATGAGTTTTTCTTATACAAAAAGGTTGAGGTTGGATCAAATGAAAGTTTGAAAATGAATGATAAAAAATTTCCGCCACTTTACACTGCTAAAACTCACATTAAAGTCAAGTTACCCGAGTCAAAAGAGGCTTGGGTAGCATCAAAATCTCACTAAAGATTTTGGACTTGCCGGAGCTTCCTAGTTGGTAATAGTGAAGCATGAATCGGCATCTTTATTGAATTGTTTGTGATATGTGCAGGAACTTCCAAGAGCTATTTCAAGATGGATTATGGATAGTGGAGCGTCTCGACATATGACAGGGAAGACTGCATTGTTGTATGATGTTAAAAATATCAATGGTGGTTATGTGGGATTTGCTGGTCATGAAGGTGGTAGAATTATTGGAGAAGGAACGTTATCCAATGGGATTGTTACGTTTGAAAGAGTTAACTACATTACTGAGCTGGAGAATAAT